>WHUX01000018.1:0-578910 GCA_015179025.1 Terfezia claveryi | reverse complement strand
TCTCGAAGTAGCTTTCTCACCTGGGATCCACGACTATCTAACCACGCAATTGCCGCTTCCTTAATATCATGCTATCGTTCCCTGCATGAGTCCAGTTCACTTAAGAGTATATCGTTCTTCTTCAGAATTTGATCTCCTGCTTTAACTGGGAAAGCCGTCAAGAATAACCGAATTCTGCTAATCTTTGCCAATCTTTCTTCCTTGACCAGAACCTCAGATTTGTCACTAAATTCTATAATATACGCTCGATAATCTCCCGCACTTGGTTCCGTCTTCTTTTCAAGTTCGCAATCAGCTTGTGCAAGTACTTCCGAGTATACTTTTGCATTTCTGTGTCACTTTCCTTGAAATCCTTGAGCATTGCGGTTCGAAAATCCTTCCAATTCGGGGTTTCATATGTTGCATAGGTTTTAAGATACTTCTCAACCACAGGTTCACAGTAAGAAACTAGTCAAATAATCCTTTCCTCATCCGTCCATCCTGCAGTCAAGTTTTCCCAGTTTTCCACAAATCTCGAGACATTAGTACCGTCGAACAAAGGTGCCCCAATCTGTCCGGGCAAGGGTAAGAAGGTATAAGGTCCTCGGTTTGCCTTTATAGTCTGATTTTTTCCTCCTGATTCTGTATCTCCTAAACCAGATCCCGATCCAGAACCTGATCTAGATGCCATTGTCATATATCTTTCTGCCGAATTGTATAATGTATTTCGTGTTGTGTTGTGTGGGTTTCCCCGAAGTTGTTCCTCGAACAAAAATAAGAAGAACTTGAACCCGAGATCAAATAACAATTGTCGAAATGTTCTTTGATTCTGTGATAAGTCCTTATCCGTCAAAGGTCTTTGCGTATTCGATAGCGTAGAAGCTACCGTTTGAATAGCTATACCCACGAATGCTGCTGTTGATGATTTTATCCAAGGCGAATTCAGGTCATTATATACCTGAGCAGACTGAAAACCAATCGTCATCCAAAATATGATATCCCATGGCATACCCTTTACCGTCCAGGTACATATACTCCATAGTTCATTATAAAAAGTATATCCGAAGCTAGATAAAAGTAACAGTGATATCCGTATCTCTATTCATGATATCATATCGCCTTCATTCTGATGGTTTGCCGATTTCATCATACCTTCCACCATTTTCCAAATCGTTGTCTGAACTCTCCGGTCGAAGGGACCAAAAATATAGAGGCACTTCTCTCCTAACGGAGGAACATGCACTTTGCAACCGGTTGGTGAGAGCCACTATAGACAACGAAAATAAGGAGAGTAATAGTAGAAGGTGATTCCGTTCAATTCATGTGATTCTGTCCTCAACGCATGGCCTAAACACGCACGGAGAACAATATACGATCTCTGCTGATAAACTGCTAACTGCTGTGCTGCTGTACACGTATCTATGTCTGCATGCCTATCTTTATCACCGCAATTTTCCACCTCTTTTATCTTCAAAAACTCTCACATGTAAACTAATCTGCTCCCTTACTTAGGCCCTTATCACACGCGTTACCCTGTTCCTTCGTGTTATTTAATCGATCATTCTTGTGACATCCATTACCGATATCCAACATCATCCCGACACTTCAACAGTTTTAACTTCAGTCAACAAGAACTAATTCTTTCACCTTTTGATAAAAATAGCAACTTTTTATCATCAATCCGAGAGTCATACCAAAAACTATTCGACTCTCATAATCATTTGAAAACTTTTTGCTTGTAGGGTAATCTCAACCGATTTTCGCTTTTGCCAATGACTTCATTTGCATTGTTTAGGGTCTTCAGGAGTCTAACAATATAGCCTGATATATCCCCTAAATCAATTCTCCGCTAAACTAAATCAAAGGTAATCGAGTCGCGTGGTAATCTGAGAGTCATACCAAATCCTGTTCGACTCTCAAAATGTTTGAATAAATCAAAAATAAATAAATCTCAAAAAAAATAACCCAAAAAAAATAACTAAATAAAAGATTAAATAAAAAACCAAAAAAAAACCAAAAAAATAACCATTCCCTCCATATCGGAAAAATCACACACACTTGCACCTTGAAACTCTCTATCGACCAACATCAAGAAACCCTCACATTTCATGTTACCAAGTTAGCCGGGTGGGACTTGATTGTGGGAAAAACATGGCTTAGGCGACACAACCCAACGATTGACTGGTCAGTTAATACCATTGCCTTCGCCTCCGGATTTTGCCATGCCCATTGCCTACCAACCCGCCCTCCGAAAACACCTCCCGCGACTAACCCACTTCGGATATCAATTATTTCCAGAGCAGCTTTTCGGGTTGCTATCAAGGACCCGGATGCTCACCTCTATATTGCAGCAATATATGCCTCCGTTGACGAGGATGAGTCCGTTGAACCTGCTGCTAAATTGGTTCCTTCTGAATATCATGATTATCTTGCTCTCTTTTCAGAAAAAGAAGCTCGAATACTACCCCTACATCGATACGTTGACCATGCTATCCCTTTGCAAGAAGGAGCCAAACCTCCTTTTGGCCACATGTACTCTATGTCTGACTCAGAACTCAAGGAAGTACGCAAATGGATCGACGAGAATTTATTCAAATCCTTCATATGAGCCAGTTCTTCTTCTGCAGCCTCTCCGGTCCTATTTGTCAAAAAAAAGGATGGTTCCTTACGTCTATGTGTCGACTACCGTGCTCTAAATGATATCACGATTAAGGATAGAAACCCGCTACCTCGCATCGAAGAAACCCTGAACCAGATTCGAGGATGCAAATACTTTACACGCCTCGATTTACATGCATGCTTCAACCAAATCTGAATTAAAGAAGGTAATGAGTGGAAAACTGCCTTCCGCACTCGGTACGGACTTTTTGAATTTCTAGTTATGCCCTTTAGGTTGACTAATGCCCCTGCTACCGCTCAACGATTCATGAATGATACCCTCCTAGAATACCTCGATATCTTCTGTGTATGCTACATCGACGACATTTTGATTTACTTAAGGAATCTAAAAGAATATAAGGAACAGGTGCGAAAGGTTCTCCAAAAACTCAAGGAATCTGGGTTATTTATAAAACCAGAGAAATGCGAATTCTCGGTTGAGAAAACCTCATTCTTGGGATTTATCATCTCTGAGTATGGCTTGGAAATGGATCCCGAGAAGGTTAATGCAGTTCTTAATTGGGAGACCCCTCGTTCTGTTAAGGATATCCAGTGTTTTCTTGGATTCGCCAATTTTTACTGCAGGTTTATCAATAAGTATTCTGCTCTTTGCCAACCTCTTTTCAACTTGCTTCGAAAAGATGTTCCTTTTGTTTGGAATTCTTCATGTAAAGAGGTTTTTAAACTTCTCAAGGAAACCTTCACCTCCGCACCCATCCTCCGCCATTTCGACCCTGAACTCGAGACCTTGGTCGAAATGGACGCCTCAGATTATGTCACCTCCGGAATCCTGTCACAGAAACACCCAAAAGATGGGAAATGTGTTCTGCACCCAGTTGCATTTATTTCGGAAAAAATGTCAGCCGCTGAATGCAATTATGGCATTGGAGATAAGGAATTGCTAGCAATCATTCTAGCTCTTGAAAAATAGCACATCTACTTACACCAGCTCCCACGACCATTCACTATCCTCACCGACCATCACAACCTACAGAGCTTTACCTCCAAAGCCTTGCTTTCACGCCGACAAGCTCGTTGAGCGCAGGAAATAGCCCAATATAACTTCAAGATTGTCTTCAGACCCGGCACCCAGAACACCAAAGCCGATGCACTCACCAGGAGATCTGGAGACCTCCCTGAGGAAGGAGATGGTCGTGCTTGCCTAACACAGGCCCTAATACCCGCCGAGAAATTTTCGCTTTCTGCAGCCTCAATCGTTAACAATGAAGACATTCTTGCCACCCTCAAGACTGACAAGCTCGCTCTCGAGATTATGCATGCCCTTAAGAACGGCGCCAGAAAACACCCGATAATCCCTTTGGCTGAATGTCAGCTTTCGGAGGGACTTATACTCGTTAATGGTCTAGTTTATATTCCTGACTCCCCGGAAATACACCTCCGCATTCTCCGTACCTACCACGACCACCCAGCTACGGGACACCCCGGTCAAGCAGCCACCTATAAATTGGTATCACGAGACTACTGGTGGCCAAAGATGCGCCAGACCATAGCTCGATACCTTCGAAATTGTGATACCTGTGCCCGGATTAAACCAGCTCGCCATGCCCCCTATGGA
Organism: Terfezia claveryi; assembly: GCA_015179025.1. Taxonomy (NCBI): domain Eukaryota; kingdom Fungi; phylum Ascomycota; class Pezizomycetes; order Pezizales; family Pezizaceae; genus Terfezia; species Terfezia claveryi. Next base: position 574,697 of record WHUX01000018.1, on the reverse strand, counting down.
TTATTAAAACCACTTCAAGTTCCATTTCGGAAGTGGTCATCTGTCTCCTTGGACCTTGTTACTGGCCTTCCCGTCTCAAATAGATTCGATGCCTTATTGGTTGTAGTTGACCGATTGTCAAAAATGGCACACTATATACCTACCAATACGGACGCCAATTCCAAGCAGATTGCTAAGCTCTTCTTTGATAATGTCTTTCGCCTACACGGAATTCCCGATTCGATCGTCTCAGACCGTGGCACTCAATTCGTATCCGAATTCACTCGCTCCTTGACCTCCCTCGTTGGGATTCAACAGAAGGTTTCAACAGCCTTCTACCCCCAGACTGATGGACAAACGGAACGAATCAATGCCATCGCAGAACAATACTTGCGGGCTTACTGTAATTATCAACAAGACAACTGGTCCGAATTGCTCACCATGGCCGAGTTTTCCTACAACAATACCTTATCCTCGACCCTAGGTATCACCCCCTTTCAGGCTATGTACGGTGAAAATCCTAAATACCAGATCACCACGAACCCCGCCGCCAAGCTACCCACCCCCCAAGTAATCAAAGAATACGTGGACCGCCTTGCTGAGCTGGACGCCCATCTTCGATCAGAAATGATCTGGGCACAAGCTACCTACTCCGAACAAGCTAATAAATCTCGGATTCCGGCCCCTAAGTTCGAAATAGGGGATCAAGTGTGGTTACTTCGTCGACATGTTAAAACAACTCGCCCATCGACAAAACTTGACTTCAGAAGTTGGGAAAATTCCGGATAATCCAGAAGGTCTCCTCCCATGCCTATAAACTCGACCTCCCTGCATCTATGAAAATCCATCCCGTTTTTCATGTCTCACTCCTCGAACCTGCCTCCACGGACCCTCTTCCGAGTCAAATCCAGCCTCCCCCACCACCTGTGATCATTGAGGATGAACCCGAATAGGAAGTGGACGAAATCGTCGACTCTCGTTTCCGCGGTCGCTCACTAGAATACCTTGCCCGTTGGGTAGGCTATGATGAGCTTACTTGGGAACCTACCGATATGTTTTCGAATGCGCCTAGTGTTGTGAAAAAATTCCACACTGCATACCCTTCGAAACCACGTCCTCATACTCTACCTAAATGAGTGGAATTTGAACTTGGTATCCTGCCTTGGATTTGCAGGAGCTCATCCTTGGAAGAGGGAGCTACTGTTACGAACCCTCTCGAATCATGATCCTGACCCCGATCGATATCGCCGGCAACCCATGTACTTGCCAAAGTATATCATGTGACTATGTTCTCGACCCTGCCTCTCCTGGCTAGCCGACATCTGACTACATCCCGGAAGTCCTAGTCACTCGCTTATGGATTTGACACTTGAGAGTCGAACCAAAACTGGCACGACTCTCAAACTAGGAAATACCCTGGAAAACCTCAAACCTTATTTTGACCCGAACCTTATTTGAGAGTCGAACCAAAACTGGCACGACTCTCAGATTTAGGAAATACCCCGGAAACCCTCGAACCCTATTTTGACCCAAACCTTATTTGAGAGTCGAATCAAAACTGGCACGACTCTCAGATTTAGGAAATACCCCGAAAACCCTCGAACCCTATTTTGACCCAGACCTTATTTGAGAGTCGAACCAAAACTGGCACGACTCTCAGATTGGGAACAACCTGCTCTCACTCAAAACTCTTTCTTTAGCTTATCAGAAATTTCACCTTCGCTTATGTACAATTCTTCAGGTCTTCTGTTCGCACCAGTGTTATCCGTTATTGCCAGACGCCTCATTCTCGACGATCTCACAGGATCCGTGTATCCGTGAGCTGGCTTGTGTGTTCATCTTCCTTTATGCTTTGTCTAGACCATTGTGTTAGCCAAAAAGGTGTTGTTTGAGATGGAGACAGGATCTCTATAAAAGAAGCCTGTTCTTGCCGTCTGTATTCTGTTTCTTTCTTCCCCACGCAACAACTTGTCTACCTTCCTGTACCTAGTTGTTATACGAATATATCTGCACCACTGTTCTTGAGTGTAGCTCAAACTACCTCGCGTTCGCAACCTTGACCTCCATACCTCGCTCGACTTTGGTTTCGCCCGAAGTCCCTAGGCACCTGATCACACATGTAGAGCTCCCTACGTGTGCGATACCTCGACACTCGCGTCCATCACCTGCGATTACAGGTGATACCCCGAACCAGAATAAGTCGTTGTTTACCACGTCGATGCGGGAATTACCTTCCAACCTCCGTCCATAACATAAGGTGCTCAAGCCAATTAATCATAACTTAGGCCTTTCAATCTATTTGATTACAGATGCTAGTAATACAGGGATCTCAGGATGAATTGGCCAAATGGAGAATAGTATTATCAGGCCAGTAGAATTTCACTCTTGGAAATTAAATAATGGACAAATGAATTACACAACAACTAATAAGGAATTATTAGCAATTGTTGACTCACTGAGGTATTTCAGGCCTGAACTACAGGGTCACAAAGTAATCATCTAAACAGATCACAAACCCTTAGTCACATTTATGGATAGTATCCCTGAAAGTCACATGAAGAGAAGGTGGCAAGAGACTATGAGTCAGTTTGACCTAACCCTAAAATACATTCAGGGCAAGGACAACCACATAGCACATATACTGTCCAGAGGGTTATATAGTCCCTTTGATTCCTCCTCTACTGGATAGTCTTCTTACCACACAACTTCTTTACTACAACATCTAGTAGTAAGTAACTACCTCTCTGTCCCAATACAAACTTTCAAGAAAACTCCTCCTCCACATTCTCCACTAGCCACCATGCCTTCCCCAAACTAGCTCAGAGTTAGAGGAGCTACTAGGAGACCAGTGTCTTCACCAATCCTTGGGAAACAATCTCCTAACACCATCCAAAGGAGAAGGAGACTCCCTCCTCTCCAAATTACCACAACCAACCTCCCACCAAGACAGGTGCAGAAGGTTGATGGCACCAGGCCTGTTTGGCATGACAGAGAAGGCTTGAATACAGTTTTTGAGGCTGAAAGGTACAAAGCCACAGTTGAGGATGACCCTGAACCTGATGAATCTAACACCCCATAAAGAAATTTCAGGCTCAGACAGCTCCAACAGGAGCCAGCAGCAGTCCAAACTGCTGCCACCACCACCAGGGCCCAGGCCTAATAGCAACAACAAGAAGATAAAGAGAAAGGAAGGTCAGTTATAAGAAAACCCAAGTTTGAAGTAGTAATTAACAAAGGACCTAGTACATTCTCTCCCTCCACTCTTGCTGCCCCTGAGGTAGAGGACCTACAGGAATGGACCCTTGTGGATCAATCCTCTGACTCAAATGAACCTGAGGAATGGGAAAGAGCTAGGGAACTCATGACTATAAAACAGATAGAACAGTCCTTAAGAAAGGCTGACAGAGGTTCTGTGGTTGTGGGAAACCTTCAGGAGTGGAACCCCACTCTTGAAGGTACCTTAAAGAGAAGGGCAGCCTCACCTAAGTGCAAGAATGAGGCAGACAACAAGAAGGTGCACTTCCAGCCTCCTCCTTCTCTAGGAGCCTCACCTACATCTATCAGCACTCTTCCTGACACCTCCCTTGAGGATCCAATCCTCCCATCTTCCTCTAACAAAACTCAGAAACAACAGTTTTGTTCCCAATGTGGTAAAAATGGCTATACATATACCTAATGCAACAACAAAGATCCTAGTATTAATCTTTGTGAAAAATGTTGGGCATTTGGATATTTTAAGAAGAATTGCCCTAGAGGTATCAAATTTCCTCCTCCCAGATGCATCAACTGCATGGAAACCACTCATCTCAACAACAAATGCCCCCTTGACAACAAACTCTATCCACTACCAAAATAGACCATCAAAAAATGCAGCATATGCAACCAAGATAGTCACTGGTCTCATCTATACCTAGGACTCCCAAAAGTCACTACTACAGAAGGAAATGTAGTACCAAGGTGCAAGTTTTATCTTGGTTATTACAACCAAAACAGGAACTTTGTTAGCAAATGTAACATAAGAAAAAATAATCTGAAGGTCCTCAATAAGCCCTTCCACAATAGTGACACCCTAAAAAAGTCACTAGGAGTCTAGAATAATGATGAAAAGAGCATGGAACCAGATTTGGTAATTGCTGAGTGGATAATAGATCATAAGTTGAAATGGCATTATAGAGAAGAGCTAGAAAAAGATACAGTGTTTGGACCACTGTACTTAAGGATTAAAAGAGGAGAGCAGGTACCTACAGCAAAGGTACAGGATGGATTCATATACCTGCTGAAGAATTTTACTTAGAAAATGGTCATTCCTAAGGGACTACAAGTTAAAGGTAAACCTGTCTCTGAAACCCTCATCCAACAAGCATATGCCACTACTGGACATGGAGGCCTTGTGAAAACAGTATAGGAGCTTACCAATAAGTATATCTTTCAGGGTTTTTATAGTCAGGTTGAAGAATTTGTGAGAAGTTATGAAACCTGCCAAATCACCAAAGAATCCACACAGAAACCCCCTGGATTTCTTACTCCTCTCAATATATCTGCTAGGCCATGGAGTAGTATAGCTATGGATTTTCTTAGTATGGAACCTGTTATGATTGCATGTACTGAATTTACTCTTGGTTACAGAACTCCTGTTGATGGTAAGCCTTACATGTTGACATTTCATAAGTTATTAGTCATGACTGACAAGCATTCTGATTTTACATTTTTACTACTTGTTGCAGATAATGTTGACACATTAGGAGTTATTGATATCTGTAAAGTGTTGTTAGGGGGACTGGAAAATCAGATTAGATAAGCTAAGAATCTTATCTAATTAGATAATCTCAGGCTAGTAATGAATACTATAAAGTAGATTACTAATAGTGTATTGTTTATTCTTACTATTAAAGTTATTACCAGTAGTATAAGATTACTGTAATAGGTAAAGTAGTATTGGAGTACCAAAGGCACTTCAAAGATTAACCAGTAGAACTTCTATATTGATTAAACTTTAACTATGTTCTGAGTTCTAACTGTCTATCCAACTGAAGGGAAATTTAAGGGACTATATGTGTTTCCAATAGGGCAGTACTGGGGTAGTGCTGAGGCAGTGCACCATTATCTGACCCTTACATGTGATTAAGATCAGTATCATCTGATCCTCTAGATAGTACTTCCAAATACTATCTAGTATAAAATAGGTTAAGTCTTAACTTTGACTTATACATGTGAAAGCATGTAAAAGCATATGATAATATATGAAAGCATATGAAATATTAGTAAGGCAGACAGCACACAGAATGTTGTGTGTTTTGAGATGCTTGCTGAGTAAGAAAATACATAAAAAATACATTTGTAAGGGAGAGGGTTAGTTATAGGGTATAAGTAAGCCACTTCCTTACATGCCTCCCTATTTAGATAAAAACTCCATCTTAGGAAATAAACAGGAGTCTAGATTTATGTACATTAGTAATTAACATTTAATCTATAATACCTATTGTTCCTATCCTTATAGGAACTACTCCCACTTGCTCCTGTATTATACCTTACATTATTATACCCCTGCTTGAAATCCTTAACAATAGGAATGTTATCAAAATACTGACTAATTACCCTTTGTGGTTGTCTTTCCTTAAAGAAATGTCTAAGCATTAGTTGGGGTAAGTCTACCTCTTTTCCTTTGCCTTTGTGAATCTTGACTGCATTAGATAAAATAGAAGGGGTAAGAACTTTCATCCTTTCATTATTAATCATCTCTAAAGTCTCTTTCCTTATCTTATTTTTGCTAAGCTTTCCCTCACTAACCTTTCTCTTTTTGTAAGTTGCTTGCTTACTACTAGTCAACCAGAATTGCTTTTTCAATGACTCATCAACACCATCAGCATACACCCACTCATCAAATTTATGAGGCCATCCCTTCCATTTTATCTTGTACTGCAGCTTCCCTGTTCTAGTTTATGACCTGAATTCCAACACTCTTTCTACCTCATACCTATCTTCCTTAACTGGTCCTGGTTGTTTCAGAGTCCTGGAGGGGAACAGTTGTATTGGATTAGGGAAGAAGGGTTTCAGAAGTGAGGTATGGAAGGAATTGTTAATATTATTGAGGTCAGGGAAGTCAGTGAAGTCAAGTTTAGCATTTTGACTCCATGGTGAATATTTGGTAATGGTGAAGGGGCCTATCTATTTAGGGGATAGTTTGGAGGAGTGGTACCTTGCTGGTAGGTTTTTTGTTGATAGCATCACCTGATCATTGACTTTGTAATTAGGAGAGGCTCTTTTGTGTTTGTTGGCTTGCTAAATTTGGTCCTTTTTTGCTTTAGTAAGGTTTTCAGCAACCTAGTAAAATCTAGTTGTAGGGTTTGAATAGACAGGTATAGGTGAGGTAGGATAGGTGCAGACAAATTAGGCTAGTATCCTAGCTTGGTAAAGAAAGGGGAGTGTCCTCTTATAGCACTAACTCTTGCATTCACCTCTATTTGAACAGAAGGTGTGGCTTGTACCCAATTCATCCCTTGTTCTAGCTTCTTAGCTGCAAATATAGAAATAATTGTCCTATTCTTTCTTTCACTTATCCCATTAGTCTGGGGGTAGTATGTGGAAGATGCTTTATGCAAAATTCCATTTTTCTACATCCAATTTTGAAATGTAGTAGACATAAACAAGAGGTCTTGGTCAGAAACAATTTCATAAGGAAATCCCACATTAGGCTTAATGAATCTTTCAAAGATATCAATAACTCCTAATGTGTCAACATTATCTGCAACAGGTAGCAAAAATATAAAATCAAAATGCCTATCAGTCATAACTAATAACTTATGAAATGTCAATATATGAGGCTTAACATCAATAGGAGTTCTGTAACCAAGAGTAAATTCAGTACATGAAATTATAATAGGTTCCATACTAAGAAAATCCATAGCCATGCTTCCCTATGGCCTGGCAGGTACATTCAGAGGAGTAAGAAATCTAGGAGGTTTCTGTGTAGATCCTTTAGTGATTTGGCAGGTTTTACAACTCCTCACAAATTCTTCAACCTGATTATAAAAACCCTGAAAGATGTACTTGTTGGTAAGCTCATATACTGTTTTTACAAGGCCTCCATGTCTACCATCGGCTACCTAAGGATGACCGACCATGGTAGATTGACCGGGGTCAACATGCTAGCCATTTTCAGGAATCCCGTGATACTAGGCGAGCAGAGTGGTAAGCGGCCATTTTGGCTAAATTGAGATCTATGGAAACAACTTCGCTCTACAACATGGTAGCCCTTATGCCCCGCCAAAATCAGCCTATATACCAATACCTCCAGTCTATGATATGACCTTTCGGTCAACTACCCACCCCCTTCGACCCCACTATATAGGCTGAATATCAGGCAGGTGAGCCTATGAGCACTAGAAGGCCTTTACCAAGCATCTATATTCATACTGAAACAGCTTTTATAGCAGCAGCCTACAATATAGTGAAACGGTATGCTATCAAACAATTCATTCACCGCTACAAAATAAGTTTATTTGAGAATTCGCTAATTTTACTTGATTTATGTTGCCCTAAACCTCCTGCTCTCAAATCTGCTGCAAAATACTCATTCACAGTATTCTCAACCACCACGGAGAGGCTTCTAATAGTACCAATATGTCCCTGCATTAAAGATTAATACCTCCAACAACCCTCCAAAAAGACCCTCCTGCCCACTCCTACTCAACTCCACTATATAGATTGAATATCGGGCAGGTGAGCCTATGAGCACTAGAAGGCCTTTACCAAGCATCTATATTCATAATAAAATAGCTTTTATAGTAGCAGCCTACAATATAGTGAAATAATATATTAAACAAGTCACTTACTACTGTTTATTTGAGAATGCACTAATTATGCTATCCTAAACCACCTGCTCTCAATCTGCTGCAAAATACTCATCTTGCTACTACGGAGAGGCTTCCAATAGTGTGAATATGCCTCTACATTAAAGACCACCGCCTCCAATAACTCTCTTAATAAGACCCCCCCCATCCCTCTCCATTACATCCTCCTCCCTCCATTAACTGTAAGGAAGTCACATTCCATTTTCTAATGAAATGTAACTCCCGTTACATACCAACTTTTAACCTAGTGGAATAAGATATTATCAGGTCGCCAGCGTCGGCCGGCAGATGATAATAAAGGTATAGTAACTCATGTATTTCATTATAGTAATGAGCGTGACCATTGGAAGGGTCACGCGATACTTGTAGTTCTATTTCCTAGTAGTTTCTGGCAGTTTCTATCATGTTGATTTCAAATCATGTAATGGGTCAGATGATGGCGCACTGCCCCAGCACTGCCCCAGCACTGCCCCACTCTGGACAGTATATAGTCCCCTAAATTCCCCTCAGTTGGAGGAGCGTTCAAGTCAGTTCAAGCCACAGATAGAGATAGAAACACAGTAGTAGATATCTACCAATAATAAAGTATTGAGCTATTATATTCTGGGCCCGTTTGGGCCCATCTCCCTCTATGTTTCAATAACAAGTTATAGGCCGGTCGGGCCTACCTTTTACAACTAGAGCGACAATAGAATATATGCAAGCAAGATATACTTAAACAGAAGCTATAGGTTCCGTGCACCTATAGTTTGCTGTAGTAAACTCTAGTACTGCCGCCCGGCAGTAGAGAGTTGGTTATGAAGCACGCCGTCTTACTTTACATTAACCCCATGGGCCGAATATCCCCCTTACTCCAACCATGTACTTAAGCCCAAGTATACCCAATACCAGTAGGAGATATATATAGTGCTAGGTACTAGGGTAGACTTGCCAAACTAGGTAGGACCTAGGGTAGATGCACTAGATTAGACACTGGTTACATCTAGGTGCAGCCAGTTAGACGCTAAGTCAGGTGATAAGGTGTCGTGGAAGTTTAGTTGAGTTATAGGCCTATTTGTCCAATATTTTACCTATATGGTGGGGTCGAGTGGGGGTGGGGGGGGGGCCTTCTTAGAGGGCCGTTAGGGGTAGTGGTCTTTAATGCAGGGACATATTGGTACTATTGGAAGCCTCTCCGTGGTAGTTAAGAATACTGTGAATGAGTATTTTGTAGCAGATTTAAGAGCAGGAGGTTTAGAGTAACATAAATCAAGTAAAATTGGCGAATTCTCAAATAAACTTATTTTGTAGCAGTGAATGAATTGTTTGATAGCATACCATTTCACTATATTGTAGGCTACTGCTATAAAAGCTATTTTAGTACAAATATAGATACTTGGTAAAGGCCTTCTAGTGCTCATAGGCTTACCTACCTGATATTCAGCCTATATGGTAGGGTCGAGGAGGGTAGGTGGTTGACCGGGAGGTCATATCATAGACTGGAGGTATTGGTATATAGGCTGATTTTGGTAGGGTATGAGGGCTACCATATTGTAGAGCAAAGTTGTTTCCATAGATATCAATTTAGCCAGAATGGCCGCTTACCATTCTGCTCTCCTAGCATTACAGGATTCCCGAAAATTGCTAGTGTATTAACCCCGGTCAACCTACTGTGGTCAGTCATCCTTAGGTAGCCAATGGTAGTAGTGGCATATGCTTGTTGAATAAGGGTTTCAGAGGCAGGTTTACCTTTAACATATAGTCCCTTAGGAATGACCATTTTCCAAGTAAAATTCTTCAACAGGTATATAAACCCATCCTGTACCTTTGCTGTAGGTACCTGTTCTCCTCTTTTAATCCTTAAGTATAGTGGTCCAAACACTGTATCTTTTTCCAGCTCTTCTCTATAGTACCATTCCAACTCATGATCTACTATCCATTCAGCAATTACTAAATCTGGTTCCATGCTCTTTTCATCATCATCCTGGACTCCTATTGCCTTTTTAAGGTAGTCACTATTATGGAAGGGCTTATTGAGGGCCTTCAGGTTATTTTTCCTAGTTTTACAGGAGCTGACAAAGTTTTTGTTCAGGTTGTGGTAACCAAGACAATACTTGCATTTTGGTATCTCTTTTCCTCCTATAGTGGTGACTTTTGGGAGTCCTGGACATAGGTGAGACCAGTAACTATCTTGGTTGCATATGATGCATTTTTTGATGGTTTGTTTTAGTATTAGATAGAGCTTGTTGTCAAGGGGGCATTTGTTGCTAAGGTGAGTGGTTTCTATGCAGTTGGTATATCTTGGAGGAGGAAATTTGATACCTCTGGGGCAATCCTCCTTAAAATATCCAAATGCCTAATATTTGTCATAAAGATTAATACCAGGATTTATATTATTGCATTGGGAATGAGTGTAGCTATTTTTACTATATTAGGAACAAAACTATTAGTAAGTTTTGTTGGAGGAAGATGGGAGGATTGGATCCTTAAGAGATTTATCAGAAAGAGTGCTAACAGAGGATGCAGGTAAGGCTCCTGGAGAAGGAGGAGGCTAGAAGTACACCTTCTTATTGTCTGCCTCATCCTTGCACTCAGGTGAGGCTGCTCTTCTTTTCAAGGTGCCTTCAAGAGTGGGATTCCACTCCTAAAGGTTTCCTATAACCATAAAACCTTTGTCAATCCTTCCCAAGGACTGCTTTATTTGTTCTATAGTCATGGGCTCCCTGGCCCTTTCCCATTCCTCAGGTTCATCTGAGTCAGAGGACTTATCCACAAGGGTCCAGTCCTATGGGTCCTCTGCCTCAGGGGCAGCAAGAGTGGAGGGAGAGGATGTACTAGGTCTTTTGTTAATTACTACTTCAAACTTGGGCTTTCTTGTAACTGACCTTTCTCTTTCTTCATCCTCTTGTTGTTGCTGTTGGGCCTGGGCCCTGGTAGTAGTGGCTGTCACAACCGTGTCCTTAGTCTCGATTTGATACTCGAACAGGCTTGTTTGGGTGTTGTGCTGTTTTGACACTCGAACAGGCTTGTTCGAGTATCGTCAATGGGTGATTGTTATCTTAGCTTCCAAGATAGGAATCTCGGAAAGCTTATTCCTTCCACAGCCTTGGCCTGGAAACATGTATATATATCTCCATTTCTCCGCCCTCTCGTTGGATTCCTATCTAACGTCTTGTATATCTAATACAGGACCTTGCCTCTCCCAATACTTGTGCACCTCCCTTGTGCACCCCTTTGTCTTGTGAACAGCTCTGCAGCACAGCTGCCTCCCTCCAATACACATGGCAACTGCCTCCGCATGTTTCGTATTCCTTGCTCACTACCTCTCTCGCCCTCGCCCTTGTCCCCGTCCTAGCCTTTTCCCCTAGTCGCATACGTAGCGTTCCTATGTAAGTGTCACCCTAGCCTTGCCCTTGCCCTAGCACACCCCTTGGTCGCCTTGTCCCCAGAGCCATCATTACACTACATTGGATCTTCTCGACCAACTGGTACGCTGTCATATCCAGAACCCCTCTACCCACTGTCAGGTTTCAAACCTGGAGGAACTCTCCTATACTCTCAGGCCCAAATGAATTGAATGCCTATTGTAGAGATATCATCGACATCTTCGAGGCCATGGATGCCATTGGGGCTGAACTTGGCAATAGCTTGGCCGTGGCTGAATGAAAACTGAGATCCGCCGATGAAGAAATCACAGTACTCTAAAATAACCTCGACAATACTACCATCGCTCTGAACAATGAGCGAACCACGATCCAGACCCTCAACCGTGCTATGGCTGCTATGTCGGCAACCCCACCCTCCACACTAACCACCAAAACTGAAAGTATTCCAACCTCCCCCAAATTCAATAGGGATAGGGCTCGCCTCTGAGCCTGGAAGAACTCGGTAAACCTCAAACTCAATGGGGACTCAGCCAGATTCCTATCTGAGCAACACCGATTGGCTTATGGCTTTGCCCTGCTGAAGGGTAAGGTAGTAGATCAAATCCAGCCATATATCCTTGACACTGTGATTAAGCTGGACGGCATCCTGGCACTCTTTGCTATTCTAGACAGGGCTTTTGGGGACACCGATGCTGTGGGTATGGCTAGCCGAGCCCTCCGAGCCCTGAAACAATGCAATTCAGATCTGTCCATATATGTGGCAGAGATCTCCAGGCTGGCAGCAGAAGTATTGTGGAACGACCAGTCAAAGCTCGAGCAGTTCCAGGAGGGACTGAATGACAACCTTCAACAAGCCATGGTCACCCTCCCAGAGACCAAGAGTCTCGACGAATTAATTGACTAGGCATCCAGGGTAAAACAACGGATGGCTAGGTTAAGACACCGCCTTACCTTCCACCCTGCCACCTGCTCACCTCAGCAACCACAGCAATACCAACAACAGCAACCAACCCCCAAGCCTGCCCAAGTTCCAGCCTCGGCCAACAAACCCACGCACCCCTCTCTCATAGCAGGTGGTGCCACGCCTATGAACCTATCCGTAGGTAGGCCACGGTTAACCCAGGAGGAGAGAGATTGCTGCTGAATGAACAGGCTGTGCATAGCATACAGGAAAGGGGACCATTTTATTGTGGCATGTCCCCTCCGAAAAAACCGCTCGATGGCCGCCCATGCCATCTCTAAATCCAGGATTGAGGAGGTTGATGAGTCGGAAAAAGCCCTGTCCCTTGCCTAGTTACTGACACTAGCAAGGGACCTGCCCCAGGCCATTTGTCTTTGTCTGCATTTTCTGTTTCTTCCACTATTGACGAATCTCACTTATTTAGTGAGCATTTTGTTGTATCTATCTCCCTCAGAATCAGTGATAGAACAATCAATTCATCAGCACTTATAGATTGCGGAGCTTCAGGAATTGCATTCATTGACTAAGCCTTTGTCAGTAAATTCTCTATACCCACATCCAAGCTCAAAACCTCTCATATCCTGGATGTCATTGACGGTCGACCCATCTCCTCTAGAGATATCACCGATATTGCATGCTTGCCTGCCCTGGTGGGGGATCACTCCGAGGCCAACCTCCCCATGTTCGTAACTAAGCTAAAATACCCTATTGTCCTCGGAATCCCCTAGCTCAGAATATATGATGTATCAGTCAGCTTTGGCTCGTACACCCTACAGTTCAATAGCCAGTATTGCCAAAAACACTGCGGAAATCCAAAGGCCACCATTACTGGACTGTGTGCCTTACCACCCCCGATAACCCACCCGACCCAAGTAGTACATAGGCATGCGCACATCGATGCCAATCCCCCTGTTTTCCCCGCTTCCACCCCTGTGCTCACTGTTCCCCCTGTTCCCCCAATTCCCCCCATTATACCGCCTGTCACAACCGTCCTTTCCTAGCCAGGTTTGAGAGTCGGACAGGATTCTGTCCGACTCTCGTTATTGTTGATTGATATCGTTGTTATCTCTGTTCCCGAGATAAGGGGTCTCGGGAACCTTATTCCTTCCGGTGGCCTTGGCCAGGAAGGAAGCCTGTATATATAGCTTGCTCTCTCCGCCCTCTCGTTGGATCCCCATCCAACGTCTTGTATATCCAATACAGGACCTTGCCTCTCCCAGCACTTGTGCACCTCCCTTGTGCACCCCCCCCTTGTCTCGTGAACTACTCTGCAGCACAGCTGCCTCCCTCCGACACACGCGGCAACCGCTTCCGCGTGTCTCGTGCCTCTTGCCCTTGTCCCCCGTCCCAGCCTTCCCCAGTCACACACGTAGCGTTCCTACGTGTGTGTGTGTGTGTTACCCTAGCCCTGCCCTTGCCTTGCCCCTAGCTAGTGTGCGCATCGGCCCGAGTCGAGGCGAGTTTGCCAACTATTTTTCCTACTCGAGCCGATGGCAATCCATGAGAAGCCAACTCGCGCCGACTCGCCGGCTACTCGCGAGTACTCGCCAAGCCCCTTTGTCACGGGGAATAGGCTAGAAGCCTAGCTTCGCCGCCCATATATACATGAAATTCGTGCATTCGCGGCTTATATATATACATGGAATTCATGCATTCGCGGCTTATATATATACATGGAAATCATGCATTCGCGGCTTATATATATACATGGAGTTCGTGCATTTGCGGCTAGTATATATCGAATCCATGTATATATAGAGGCCGCGAATGCCAGATTTACATATATATATAGAGGCCGCGAATACACAATATAGAGGCCGTGCATGCATGAATTTCATGTATATATATAAGCCGCGAATGCACGAATTCCATGTATGTATATAAGCCGCCAATGCACGAATTCCATATATATATATAAGCCGCGAATGCATGATTTCCATGTATATATATAAGCCGCGAATGCACGAATTCCATGTATATATATAAGCCGCGAATGCATGATTTCCATGTATATATATAAGCCGCGAATGCATGACTTCCATGTATATGTATAAGCCGCGAAAGCATGATTTCCAGGTATATATGGGCGGCGAAGGTAGGCTTCCAGCCTATTCTGCGTAACCAAAAGGCTTGGCGAGTACTCGTCGGCTACTCGGCGCTGGCCCGAGTTTTCCAGAGAATTGTCTAGCCAACTCGCCGAGTTGGAGGGTTGGGCAAAACTCGGCCGTCGGCGCGAGTCTTGGCGAGTCGGCGCGGGGAAAACTCGCCTCGGTGCGCACGCTACCCCTAGCCTTTCCCCTGATCACACACGTAGCGCTCCTACGTGTGTCTCACCTTGTTCCTGTCCTCGCCCCGGCGTACCCCTTGGTCGCCTTGTCCCCTGAGCCCCCGTTACACTACGTTGGATCCTTTGGACCAACTGGTACGCAGTCATGTCAGGAGCAGCTCTCCCACCACCCGCTGTCAGGTTTCAAACCTGGAGGAGCTCTCCCATACCCTCAGGCTTGAACGAGTTGAATGCCTACCATCGAGAAATCATCGACATCTTCGAGGCCATGGATGCCATCGGGGCCGAACTCGGCAACAGCCTGGCCGTGGCTGAACAAAAATTGAGATCCGCCGACGAAGAGATCACGGTCCTCCAGACCGATCTCGACCATCTGAACCTTGCCCTGGCCAGCGAATGGACTACGGTCCAAAACCTCAGCCGCGCTCTAAGGAACCTTGCAATACCAACGGCAGCCAGTAGCAATAAGACCGAAAGCATTCCAATACCCCCCAAGTTCAATGGGGACCGGGTTCGCCTACGAGCCTGGAAAAATGCTGTCAATCTCAAGCTGAACGGGGATTCTGCTAGATTCCCGTCAGAACAACATCGACTGGCATACGTTTTTGCCTTGCTGGAGGGGAAAGCTTGTGACCAGATCCAGCCATATGTCCTCGAAACCGGGATCAAGCTTGACGATATCTCGGCCCTTTTCACAGTCCTAGATAGGGCGTTCGGGGACCCCGATGCCGTTGGCACTGCCAGTAGAGCCCTCCGAGCCCTCAGGCAGAAAAACACCGATCTGTCCACTTATGTGGCAGAATTCTCGAGATTGGCGGTGGAGGTCCAATGGAATGACCAGTCCAAACTGGAGCAATTCCAGGAAGGGCTAAGTGACAAAATCCAGCAGGCCATGGTCAGCCTCCCGGAAGCCAAAACCCTTGACGAATTCATTGACCAGGCTTCCCGAGTAGAACAGCGGATGTCCCGGCTCCGCAACCGCCTCACGTACAGGCCAGCACTCCGTCTCCCACAGCCTCAGCCTCAACAACACCATGCCACCAAAGCAGCTCAGGCCTCTGCCCCCGCCAATCAACCAGCACACCCATCATTGGTGGCAGGAGGACCTACCCCCATGGATTTATCATCAGGCAGACCCCGCCTGACCCAAGAAGAGAGGGAACGCTGCCGGAATAATGGGCTATACATAGCCTGTGGGAAGGCCGACCACTTCATTGTGGCTTGCCCCCTTCGAAAGAATCGCTCCCTCGCCATCCACGCTATCTCCGATACCCCAGTGCCCAGGATTGAGGAGGTTGATGAGTCGGGAAAAGCCCAGTCCCTTGCCTAGTTACTGACACTAGCAAGGGACCTGCCAGGGCCATTTATCTTTGTCTGCGTTTTCTTTGCCTGCACCTATGTCTGTTGATGAATCTCGCTTGTTTGGCGAGCATTTTGTAGTACCAATAACTGTTAAATTCAATGGTAAAACAGTGGTAACATCAGCTCTCATCGATTGTGGTGCTTCGGGAATTGCATTCATTGATCAGGCCTTCGTCAGTAAAAATTCCATACCAACCTCGAAGTTAAAAACCCCCCGCCTTCTCGACGTCATTGATGGCCGCCCCATCTCTTCTGGGGCTATTACTGACCTCGCGTGTCTGCCCAGTGCCATTGGAGACAATTCGGAAGACCTCCCAATGTTTGTGACTAAACTAAAATATCCAATTGTGCTTGGGATCCCCTGGCTCAGAATGCACGATGTGTCAGTCAGCTTCGGCTCGTACACCTTGCAATTCAATAGCCATTATTGCAGAAAAAACTGTGGAGGTCTAAAAATCACCGTCACGGGGCTATGCGCATTACCACCCCCGATAATCCACCCAGCCCAGGTGGTACACCAGCCCTCGCACATCAATGCTGTCTACTCCCCGGTTACCCCTATCCCCCCTGTTCCCCTAGCGACCCCAAAACCCCTGAACGTTAGCTTTATCGGGGCAGGGGCTTTCGCTTACCTCACCAGGAGGCACAAGCTAAAGGCTTATGCCTTATTTATACACGAGGTTAACCTGGAAATCAACAAGATGCGGCCTAAGGAGGAGTGGAAGGCTATGGTCCTGGATGAATATCACGAGTTCATTGATCTGTTCTCGGAAAAGGCCGCAGAGAAACTCGCACCACACCGACCATACGACCACACATTCCCGCTGGTAGAAGGTAAAACCCCCCCCTATAGGCCTCTCTATGGAATGTCCCGAGTTGAGCTGGAAGCCCTGAAGAAATACTTGGAAGAAAACCTCAACAAGAGCTTCATTCACCACAGCTCCTCACCAGTGGGTGCCCCGGTGCTGTTCGTGAAGAAATCGGACAGCTCCCTTCGGTTGTGTGTTGATTATCGTGTCCTGAACGAAATAACGGTCAAAAACAGGTACCCCCTACCCCTAATCCAGGAGACATTAGCCAGGCTCTCCAAGGCCAAGTGGTTCACCAAACTGGATTTAAGAGGGGCATACAACCTGGTACGGATCGCCGAGGGGGAGGAGTGGAAAACTGCCTTTCGAACTCGTTATGGCCATTTTGAGTATAATGTTATGCCTTTTGGGTTGACTAACGCCCCGGCCTCTTTCCAGCACTTTATTAATGACACCCTGCGAGACTTTCTGGATGTGTTCTGCACAGCCTACCTTGACGATATCCTGATCTATTCGGATACCCTGGCAGAGCACAAAATCCATGTTCGTCAAGTGTTGGAGAAGCTGGAGCAAGCCGGATTGTACCTTAAGCCCGAGAAATGCGAGTTTCATGTGCAAGAGGTCAAGTATCTGGGGTTAATCATCACTACGGAGGGCATCAGGATGGACCCTGCCAAAGTTACCGCTGTCCAGGAATGGCAAATCCTAGCGAATCTCAAGGATATCCAGGCATTCCTAGGGTTCGCCAACTTTTACCAGCGTTTTATCCTGAGTTATTCGAAGATCATAGCCCCCCTCACCGCCCTGACCAAAAAAGACTGGCGATTCCACTGGAGTCCAGAAGCCCAATCCGCCTTCCAGAACCTCAAGGAAGCCTTCTGCTCAGCACCAATCCTGGCCCACTTTGACCCAGACAGCGAATGTATCGTGGAAACTGACGCCTCCGACTATGTCTCCGCGGGGATCTTGTCTCAGTATGTCAACGGGATCCTCTACCCCATAGCCTACTTCTCGAAAAAACACTCCCCGGCTGAGTGCAATTACGAGATCTATGACAAAGAACTGATAGCCATCGTGCGAGCGTTCGAAGAATGGAGGCTACATCTGGAGTCAGCCAAGGGGATCATCGAGGTATTATCTGACCACAAAAACCTTGAGTATTTTACAACCACCAAGCTGCTTAACCGAAGGCAAGGTAGGTGGTTGGAGTTCTTATCTCGGTTCAACTTCAAGATCAGATACCGGCCAGGAAAGGCTGGGGGCAAGCCCGATGCATTAACTCGGAGATCAGGAGATCTCCCTAAAGGGGGGGATGAAAGGCTAAAATACCAAAATCAGGTGGTATTGAAGCCCGAAAACCTTGACCTGGCGGCCAATGTCCTTGCTGAAGCTGAGGCTGAGGCTGATGCGGAAGCGGAAGCAGAGGCTGAGGCTGATGCGGAAGCTGAGGCTGAGGCTGACCTCCGACAACTAGTGAGACAGGCATATATGGACGACCCCCTGGCCAAGGAAATTATCACCGCAGTGGATTCTGGCCAGCGCCGCCACCCCAAGATCTCCCTAGCCGAGTGTACCGTCCAGGAAGGCCTCCTCTACCACCTCGAATGGCTGTATGTGCCGGAAGGAGAGCTGCGCCTTCGATTGATCAAGGAACACCACGACACCCTGGCCGCTGGGCACCCTGGAGTGGCTAAGACATTAGAGCTCTTGAATAGGCAATACACGTGGATTAACCAACGGAAGGACGTGGAAAGGTACTTGCGGAACTGCCATGTTTGCAAGCGTGCTAAGCCTACCCGTCATACTCCTTATGGGACCCTAAAGCCCTTGGAGATCCCAGACCAACCTTGGCAACACCTAACCATGGACTTTGTTACTGGGTTGCCGGAGGATTCAGGGTTTAATGCTATCCTTATGGTAGTAGACCGATTGACCAAAATGAGGCATGTTATACCTTGCCATGATACCTGTTCGGCCCGGGACCTCGCCGGCCTCTACCTCAACCATATATTCCGCTACCATGGTCTCCCCAAGTCAGTCGTCTCGGACCGCGGCCCCCAATTCGTCTCGGACTTCTGGAAGGTATTCTGCGAGCTTCTGGGAATCAACATACACCTCTCCACGGCGTATCACCCCCAAACAGATGATCAGTCCGAGCGAATGAATGCGATCATGGAGCAGTACCTGAGAGCATACGTCAATTACCAGCAAAACAACTGGGTTTCGCTGCTGGCAACCTGTGAGTTCGCCGCTAACAACCATTTCTCGGAGACTCTGAAAACCTCCCCGTTCCTGGCCAATTATGGCTGGCACCCTCGTTTCGTGGACTCCCTAGCACCCCTGCACAAGGCTAGGGAGAACACCCCAGCTAAGGAGTTCGCCATAGAGATTGCTGAGCTGCACTCCACCCTAAGAGCCGAACTGGTATATGCTCAAGCCAGGCAAGCTGAGTATGCCAATGGATCACAGTTGCCAGCCCCCAGATATCAGCCAGGAGACAAGGTGTGGCTTTCCAGCCGGCACATCCGAACAGAACGCCCCTCCCGCAAGCTGGATCATAAATTCCTGGGACCCTTTGAGGTATTGGCAGCTGTGGGAACTCACGCCTATCGATTGAGGTTTCCCAAAGATATCAAACGGCACCCGGTTGTTCATGTCTCCGAGATCGAGCCCGCTGCGGATGACCCCCTCCCAGGACAGAAACACCCCCCACCCCCTCCAGTGGTTATCGAAGGGGAAGAGGAATGGGAGGTAGAGGAAGTGCTGGACTCACGGAAGAGGTACGGGCATCTGCAGTACAAGGTTAAGTGGCTAGGGGACGAGGAGATCACCTGGCAACCAGCAGAGAATCTGGAAAACGCCCCTGACCTGGTCACCCTATTCCACCAGCGTTACCCTCTCAAGCCTCACCCAGCTGAATGATATTTTTGTCTTGTCTTCGTTGATTTGGAGTTGGAGTTATGATTGTTGTTTCTGTTGTTGTCAAGTTGTTCGGAGTTGGGGTTTTTGTCCTTACCTTGTTGTTGTTGTTTCCTGTGTTGATTTTGCCGGTTATCGTGCCCAGGCCTCCTAGTCGCTGGAGCTCCGAGCCTAAAGGGGGGATAGTGTCACAACCGTCCTTTCCTAGCCAGGTTTGAGAGTCGGACAGGATTCTGTCCGACTCTCTTTATTGTTGATTGATATCGTTGTTATCTTTGTTCCCGAGATAAGGGGTCTCGGAACCTTATTCCTTCCAGTGGCCTTGGCCAGGAAGGAAGCCTGTATATATAGCTTGCTCTCTCCGCCCTCTCGTTGGATCCCCATCCAACATCTTGTATATCCAATACAGGACCTTGCCTCTCCCAGCGCTTGTGCACCTCCCTTGTGCACCCCCCCCTTGTCTCGTGAACTACTCTGCAGCACAGCTGCCTCCCTCCGACACACGCGGCAACCGCTTCCGCGTGTCTCGTGCCTCTTGCCCTTGTCCCCCGTCCCAGCCTTCCCCAGTCACACACGTAGCGTTCCTACGTATGTGTGTGTGTGTTACCCTAGCCCTGCCCTTGCCTTGCCCCTAGCCTTTCCCCTGATCACACACGTAGCGCTCCTACGTGTGTCTCACCTTGTTCCTGTCCTCGCCCCGGCGTACCCCTTGGTCGCCTTGTCCCCTGAGCCCCCGTTACACCGCCTACAAAACCTCTGAATGTTAGCTTTATCGGAGCAGGGGCTTTCGCTTACCTCACTAGGAGGCACAAGCTGAAGGCTCACGCCCTGTCCATACATGAGGTGAACCTAGAGATTAACAAGACGAGGTCTAAGGAGGAGTGGAAGTCCATAGTCCCAGACAAATACCACGAATTCATCAACCTGTTCTTGGAGAAGGCCGCAGAAAAGCTCGCACCCCACTAGCCATATGACTATACTATTTCGCTGATACAGGGTAAGACCCCCTCCTATGGGCCCCCCTATGGAATGTCCTAGTTAGAGCTGGAAGCTTTGAAGAAATACTTGGAGGAAAACCTTAACAAGAGCTTCATTCGCCATAGCTCCTCACCAGCAGGTACCTCGGTGCTGTTCGTAAAGAAATCGGACGGCTCTCTCCAGTTGTGTGTCGATTACCGGGGCCTAAACGAGATAACAGTCAAAAACAGGTACCCCCTACCTCTAATTCAGGAGATATTAGCCAGGCTTTCCAAGGCAAAATGGTTCACCAAATTGGACTTGAGAGGGGCGTACAATCTGGTATAGATCGCTGAGGGGGAGGAGTGGAAAACTGCCTTCCGGACACGTTACGGCCACTTCAAGTACAACATCATGCCCTTCGGCTTAACCAATGCCCCAGCCTCTTTCCAACACTTTATTAATGACACTCTGCGAGACTTCCTGGATGTGTTCTGCACAGCTTACCTCAACGATATCTTGATCTATTCAGATACTCTGGCAGAGCACAAAATCCATGTCAGGCAAGTCTTGAAGAAGCTGGAGCAGGCTGAGCTATACCTTAAACCTGAAAAATGCGAATTCCACGTCTAAGAAGTGAAGTACCTGGGCTTGATCATAACCACAGAAGGTATTAGGATAGACCCTGCCAAAGTTGCTACAATCCAAGAGTGGGAATAGCGTGCGTACCGAGGCGAGTTTTCCCCGCGCCGACTCGCCAAGACTCGCGCCGACGGCCGAGTTTTGCCCAACCCTCCAACTCGGCGAGTTGGCGACACAATTCTCTGGAAAACTCGGGCCAGCGCCGAGTAGCCGACGAGTACTCGCCAAGCCTTTTTGTTCCGCAGAATAGGCTGGAAGCCTACCTTCACCGCTCATATATACCTGGAAATCATGCATTCGCGGCTTGTACATATACATGGAAGTCATGCATTCGCGGCTTGTACATATACATGGAAGTCATGCATTCGCGGCTTATATATACATGTATACCTGAAATTCGTGCATTCGTGGCTTATATATATACATGGAAATCATGCATTCGCGGCTTATCTATATACATGAAATTCGTGCATTCGCAGCTTACATATATTCATGAAATTCATGCATGCACGGCCTCTATATTGTGTATTCGCGGCCTCTATATATATATGTAAATCTGGCATTCGCGGCTTCTATATATACATGGAAATCATGCATTCGTGGCTTATACATATACATGGAAGTCATGCATTCGCGGCTTATATATATACATGAAATTCGTGCATTCGCGGCTTACATATATTCATGGAATTCATGCACCCACGGCCTCTATATTGTGTATTCGCGGCCTCTATATATATATGTAAATCTGGCATTCGCGGCCTCTATATATACATGGATTCGATATATACTAGCCGCGAATGCACGAACTCCATGTATATATATAAGCCGCGAATGCATGATTTCCATGTATATATATAAGCCGCGAATGCACGAATTCCATGTATATATATAGCCCGCGAATGCATGATTTCCATGTATATATATAAGCCGCCAATGCACGAACTCCATGTATATATATAAGCCGCGAATGTACGAATTCCATGTATATATATAAGCCGCGAATGCACGAATTTCATGTATATATGGGCGGCAAAGCTAGGCTTCTAGCCTATTCCCCGTAACAAAAGGGCTTGGCGAGTACTCGCGAGTAGCCGGCGAGTCGGCTCGAGTTGGCTTCTCATGGATTGCCATCGGCGCGAGTCGGTGTCGAGTAGGAAAAATAGTTGGCAAACTCGCCTCGACTCGGGCCGATGCGCACACTAAGTGGGAAACCCCAGCCAATTTGAAGGATGTGTAAGCCTTCCTAGGATTTGCCAACTTTTACCGCCAATTTATCCTAGAATACTTAAGGATTGCGGCACCCCTGATGGCCCTGATGAAAACGAAAGTAGAAGCTGGTTCACACCTGACGAAAAGGGCCTTCCACTAGAATCCAGAAGCCCAATCCGCCTTCTAGAACCTCAAGGAAACTTTCTGCTTAGCACTGATCCTGGCCCATTTCAACCCCGAACAGGAGTGTGTCATTGAAACTGATGCCTCCGACTATGTCTCTGCAGGAATCCTGTTCCAGAACGATGATAATGGCATCCTCCACCTAGTGGCATACTTCTTAAAAAAGCACTCCCTGGCGGAGTATAATTATGAAATCTATGATAAGGAGTTAATGGCCATTGTGTGAGCATTCTAGGAATGGAGGCCACACCTAGAGTCAGCCAAGAGGATCATCGAGGTACTATCCGATCATAAGAACCTTGAGTACTTCACCACCACTAAGCTGCTGAACTGACGGCAGGCTAGGTGGTCGGAGTTCTTATCTCGATTCAACTTCAAGATCAAGTATCGGCCTAGAAAAGCTGGGGGTTAGCCAGATGCACTAACCAGGAGATCAGGAGATCTCCCTAAGGGAGGGGATGAAAGGCTAAAGTACCAGAACCAGGTGGTACTGAAGCCGGAAAATCTTGACCTGGCTGCCAACATTCTGGCTGAGGCTGAGGCTGAGGCTGAGACTGAGGCTAAGGCTCATATTAGGGATGTCGGGGTTGATATTGTGGATGTCGAGGCCCATGCAGATGCTGGAAGTGACCTCTGACAACAGGTGAAAGGGATATATGGGAAGGACCCCCTGGCCAAAGAGATAATTGCTGCAGTGCAATCTGGACAGCGCTGCTATACCAAGATTTCCCTCGCTAAGTGCATAACCCAGGATGGTCTCCTTTACCACCTTGACTGCCTCTATATACCCACAGATAGTGAACTACACTTAAGACTAATCAAGGAGCACTATGACACTTTGGCTGCAGGTCACCCTGAGGTAGCTAAGACGTTAGAGTTACTTTCTAGGCAATATACATGGTCTGACCAATGGAAGGAGGTGGAGCGGTACATATGGAATTGCCATGTCTGCAAGCATGCCAAACCTACCCGCCATGCTCCTTATGGTACCCTGAAGCCCCTGGAAATCCCAGAACAACCTTGGCAACACCTGACTATGGACTTCGTCACCGGATTGCTAGAGGACTCGGGATTCAATGCCATCTTGATGGTAGTGGATCGATTGACGAAAATGAAGCATTTAATACCCTGTCGAGACACCTGCTCAGCACCCGAATTGGCATCCCTTTACCTGAATAATGTCTTCCATTACCATAGCCTCCCAGCATCGATTGTCTTAGACCGTGGCTCTCAGTTCATTGCCGATTTCTGGAAAACATTCTGTGAGCTATTGGGTATTGAAGTACACTTGTCTATGGCATACCACCCTCAGACCGATGGCTAGTCAGAACGCATGAATGCCATCATGGAACAATATCTAAGGGCATACATCAATTACCAGCAGAATAACTAGGTTTCATTGCTGGCCACCTGCAAATTCTCTACCAATCACTACTTCTCTGAGACCTTGAAGACCTCCCTATTCCTGGCCAATTATAGCTGGCACCTTCGGTTCGTAGACTCCCTAGTACCTCTGCGCAAAGCCAGAGAGAATATCCCAGCCAAGAAGTTTGCTACGAAGATTGCTGAGCTTCACTCTACCTTGAAGGCTGAGTTGGGATATGCACAAACCAGGCAGGCTGAATATGCTGATGGATCCCAGCTGCCAGCCCCCAGATACCAGCCAGGGGACAAGGTGTGGCTCTCCAGCCAGCACTTTCGGACAGAGCGGCCATCTCACAAACTCGACCACAAGTTCTTGGGTCCATTCGAGGTGTTGGCCACTGTGGGCACTCATACCTATCAACTGAGGTTCCCCAAGGACATCAAACACCACCTGATTGTCCATGTCTCCGAGATCGAGCCTGCCGTGGAGGACCCTCTTCCAGGACAGAAAAACCTCCCACCCCCTCCTGTGGTTATCGAAGGTGAGGAGGAATGGGAGGTTGAGGAGGTACTAGACTCGCGGAAGAGATATAGGCATTTGCAGTATAAGGTCAAATAGCTGAGGGATGAGGAGGCTACTTAGCAACCCATAGAGGACTTGAAGAATATGCAGGATTTGGTTACCCTGTTCCACCAGCGATACCTCAGGAAGCCTCGCCCAGTCGACTGAGGTTGTGACTTTGTATTCTTCTTGTTGTTTATGTTCTTGTTGTTGTTTGGAGTTGGGGTTGAGGTCCTCATTATCGCACTTGTTGTTTTCTGTGTTATTCGCTGGTTGTTGTGCCCAAGCCCCCATCACTAGAGCTCCAGCCTAAAGAGGGGATAGTGTCACAACTGTGTCCTTAGTCTCGATTTGATACTCGAATAGGCTTGTTCGGGTGTTGTGCTGTTTTGACACTCGAACAGGCTTGTTCGGGTGTCGTCGATGTGTGATTGTTATCTTAGCTTCCGAGATAGAAATCTCGGAAAGTTTATTCCTTCCACGGCCTTTGCCTGGAAACATGTATATATATCTTCATTTCTCCACCCTCTCGTTGGATCCCTATCCAACGTCTTGTATATCTAATACAGGACCTTGCCTCTCCCAGCACTTGTGCACCTCCCTTGTGTACCCCCTTGTCTCGTGAGCAGCTCTGCAGCATAGCTGCCTCCCTCTGACATACGTGGCAACTGCCTCCTCGTGTCTCGTGTCCCTTGCCCACTGCCTCTCTCGCCCTCGCCCTTGCCCCCGTCCTAGCCTTTTCCCCTAGTCACACACGTAGTATTCCTATGTGAGTATCACTCTAGCCTTGCCCTTGCCCCAGCATACCTCTTGGTCGCCTTGTCCCCAGAGCCGTCGTTATAGTGGCAGCAGTTTGGACTGCTGCTGGCTCCTGCTGGAGCTGTCTGAGCCTGAAATTTCTTTATGGGGTGTTAGATAAAACAGGTTCAGGGTCATCCTCAACTGTGGCTTTGTACCTTTCAGCCTCAAAGACTGCATTTAGGCCTTCCCTATCATGCCAGGTTGGCCTAGTGCTATAAACCTCCTGCATAGGCCTTTGTGGGAGGTTGGTGGTAGTAATCTGGAGAGGAGGGAGTCTCCTTCTCCTTTGTATGGTGTTGGGAGATTGTCTCCTAAGGATTGGTAGAGACACTGGTCTCCCAGTAGCTCTTCTAATCCTGAGCTGGTTTGGGGAAGGCATGGTAGCTGGTAGAGAATATGGGGGAGGAGTTTTCCTGAAAGTTTGTGTGGGAACAGAGAGATTATTGCTTACTACTGGATATTGTAGTAAAGAAGTTGTGTAGTGAGAAGACTTTCTAGTAGAGGGGGAATTAGAGGGACTATATACTCTTCTAGATAGTACATCTGCTATGTAGTTGTCCTTGCCCTGAATATATTTTAGGGTTAGGTCAAACTGACTCATAGTCTCTTGCCACCTTCTCTTCATCTGACTTTCAGGTATACTATCTATAAATGTGACTAAGGGTTTGTGATCTGTTTGGATGATCACTTTGTGACCCTGTAGTTTAGGCCTAAAATACCTCAGTGAGTCAACAATTGCTAATAATTCCTTATCAGTTGTTGAGTAATTCATTTGTTCATCATTTAATTTCCTAGAGTAAAATTCTGCTGGCCTAATAATACCATTCTCCATTTGACCAATCTATCCTGAGATTCCTATATTACTAGCATCTGTAATTAAATAGATTGGAAGACCTGAGTCATGATTAATTAGCTTGAGCACCTTATTGCTCATTATTAGCTCTTTAACTCTTACAAATGACTCATTATACAAGGGAGTCCATATGTGCTTTTTTGTTGACCCTTGCAATTCTGATAGTGGTTTGGCTATAGCTCCCAATTCTGAACAAAACCTTCTCAAGTAATTAACCATCCCTAGAAATTTCTATAATTTCTTCTTTGAGTCAGGGATAGGGTAATTTGCTATTAAGTTGATTTTTTCTGGATCTATTTCTAACCCTTGCTTGGTGACAATGAATCCTAGTACTTTCAGCCTTGGAGTAAGGATCTGACATTTCTTTTTGTTGAAGAAAAACTTTTTCCTGGCCAATATCCTACAGATCCCTCTCAATACTTCATTATGTTCTTCCAGGGTATCTGTTCTAATCAGAATATCATCTAAATAAACCATGACTGTTTTTCCAATATAATCCCTTAGTAACTAATTCATAGCCCTCATCATAGTTGCAGGTACATTGCAATCCCCTTACTGCATAACTAGAGAGTCAAATTTCCCTAAATGATTTGTAAAGGTGCTATGTTTTACTGATTTATGTGCATGCCTAATATTGTAATATCCATCTGCCAGATCAGCTGCTGAAATATATTCCTTGCTAGCTATCCAGTCCAATATTGCTTTGATATTTGGTATAGGTGTTTTATCCTTTTGCACTAGCTTATTTCTGGGTACACAGTGTAGCAAGAATCTGGCCTGTTACTTGCCATTCTTGTCTAAATCTCTTTTAGGCTGTGTAAATATGAGGATACTATTTAGTGAGTTGGATAGTACTATTCTTCCAGATTCTAGCTCAGTCCTCATTTTCTCTATTACTTGGTCCAAGAACCTTGTATAATTTGTGTAGTATGCAGGTTCCCAAGTTGCACCATCAGGAACTATGATCTTATATTGCATGATGTCATAAGGTTCTCTGATTGGTGGTAATGCAGTTGGTTTCTCCTCTGGGAATAGTTCAGGGAATTCCTCAAATATATTAAATTCCACTTCTTCTAGATTAACTGCATTTATAATAACTAGAGAGCTTCAATCATCTTCTAGCTCTGACCAGTCTGATGAGTCAAACTACTCTTGTAACCATTCCTGGTCTTCTTCTGGCAGATCATACTGTATCCAAGGTATTGCTGGAGTTGGTTTTGGGTGGTATAGCAATCTACCTCCAACTTTAGTTAATATAGCATATGGGTCCTTATAATCATCCCAGTCTTCTTCTGTCCTGCTTATATTCATAGCTGCAGTGGTGACTCTTCCAAGTGTATCCTTAGTTTTAAGTATAGTAGTGTCAATCTTTATCCTGCCTGTAGGTTGTATAGTAATTGCATTATCTTTGATATTCATAATTGCTTTATAATCCCTCAGTACAGGTTCACCAAATATAATATTCTAGTCCTTCAGGTTGGCTACATAGAATGTCCTAGTTTCTTAGTATGCTTATAGATTTATTGTGACTGTTGCTGTATTTGTTATTTGAGATCTGCTACCTTTGATTGTAGTTTCCAGAGGCTTCTTGCTAATCTCTTTCAAGGGTATGTTAAACAGCTAACAATAATTTGCTGATATCAGGTCTCCATCTGATGTATATAGATCAAATAGTACATAGGCAATATGTCCATAAATTTTAACTTCAGCTGCATTAGAAGTTCTATGGCTTTCTGGCACTAACAACTTCTTTGTATCATTAGGGTTTCTCATAACCTAGAGTGCAGCTGACTCTTGTTGTTTAACATCAATCTCCTGATAAGCTGTCTTCACCTTCTATGGGGGCTATGCAGTGCTAGGCCTAAAAGGCTTGTAAGAAGGGAATCTTCCAGCTCTTAGTTTAGATCCCATATATTGGTAAACTGAAGATATCTTCCTATTAGGGCAGTCTCTGGAACTATGACCTGTTTTTCCACAGTGATAACAGGACTCTGTCCTTGTAGCTTCTTCCCTTTTCTTTTCCTACTCAGTATAAGGTGTATATTTTGTTTTATCCTTTCTAGCATTAGGGAAGTTACCATAGAGTCCTCCTGATCTACCCTTCTTGCCAGCAACTTTAGCTGCATTCCTGGCTACCTTATCAGGTAATTTAAATTCAGACTTAGTCCATTCTATAGGTTTGCCAGAGCCCTATTGCTTATCAACCTTCTTTTAGTGCTGTTGTAAGGATTTGGTCTCTTGTTTTAGCACATCCTCTTGAATTGCAATTTTGTTTAATATTTCCTCAAAAGTTGACTTATATGATATCAGTCCTTTGACTTTAGCCCTAAGCAGGGGTACTAGTCCATCTACTAGTTTTATTTTTAGTGCATGATCACTTATCATATCCTTTCTATTTAGATCCTTATACTTAATTTTGAACTCTTCCAGGTTCTGTGCATACTGCATAACAGTAATATCTGGCCTCTAATAGTGTGACAGATATTGTTTCTATAGGACTTCAGGTGCTACTGTAGAGATGAGTTTATCTCTCAATTTTAACATAAATTCATGGAAATTCTTGTCCTCAATATCAGCTTTCTCAAAGCAATACTAGTTATACCAAGTCTGAGCATTCTTCTCAAACATAAAACTTACTCTATCTAGGCTTTCCCAACTTGCTATATCCATCCCCTGATATTCTACTCACTTCTGCAATTGTTGCACATAATTGTCAAAGGTAGTTTGATCCCTCCATTTCTCTGATACTCCATCAATCATTGGGGGATTAGGAATATTTGTAAGTTTGTTTGCCTTTTTGACTAGAGATTTGCTAATCTGTTATGAGGGTATCTTTTGACTAGTCTTTTTAGACTATTCCAAGTGGTGAGGACTAGGTTTCCTAGTTAACCTTTTCTTTCTATTATCATCAGATTCATTATCTGACTCATCACTCTCAGATCCAGATCCTGGGTCCTCACTTCCACCTCCAGCTACATTACAAGAGCTCTTTTTAGACTTCTTATCAGGAGTCTTACTCTTTTTAGTATGTGTTGGCTTTTTCCTATCTTTAGATGGTGTTGGCATGTCTTTTTCAGATATTTTCTCTATATCTGTTTTATAATCTCCATCATCTTCTTCTTTATACTATACACTTTTCCCCTTACCCTTGCCTCCAGCTCCAAATAGTTTCCTTCCTATCTCTTCATGAGTTTTTACAGGTTCTGTTATTGGAGGCACTATTTCTGGAGTTTTTAGATCATACAAGTTACCCATAAGCATGTACTGTGGCAGGAAAGGCCAGTTTAATGCTAGCCATAGAACTCCTTTACATAAGTTATAGGTTGGGTAAGGCCATAATGCTTTTGAAGTAGATGAGAGTTGAAAGTCTATTGGAACTGACTTGTCAAATTGGTCTTTCTGTTGAAAAATCATGAACTTTTCTGCTGCTTTAGCTAATAGTTCCTTTTTCCTTTTTGATAATATATTGTTTATTGTTAGGTATACAAATACCTGTGTTATCCTTTAGAACCATGCTACTTCATTCTTGTCCCAAAAGGCTTTTGTTGTAGGAGGTGTTGTAATCCTTATTTCAAGCATGATACTATTGGCCTCAATAACTATTTCCTTGTTTCCACATCCTTATCTGGAATATCTTTTCCAGCTGGAATTTCCTTTTTAGGGGTATTGACTAACTTGGTCTTGAGTGCTTCTAGCTCCTCACTTGATATTACCTTTCTCCTGCCTTTCCTAGCTCTAGCTCCTCTTTCCATTACACTAGTACTTTTCTGTTTAGGAGTCTCTATGTCTATCAGAAATTATACTACTGATTCCTTAGACTCTGTTTCTTCTATTCTTGCTTTCTTTAAGGTGAATCCTGATAAGAAAGGATCTACTTCTTATCAACTTCCTTCTTATCCTCTTTCTGTTGCTTCTAATACCAAGGTTGACTATGGTAAGGGAGAGAGAAGACTAAAGAGAAAAAGGGTTACTTTTGTTGATGAGATTGCTGTGGGAGTAGGGTTTCCTTTAAATGCTGGGAAGAAAGTTGAGTAGAAGGATAGGGGTTGGACTGCTAGGTACTTGTATTCTTTTTGGAGAGAGAGGTACAGAAACTTTCCTTGTTCTGCTTACTGGGAGAATTCCCAATTTTTCTTTAGGCTAGGTAGAGAGTGGGGCTAGGATACTCTCTAAAGTTTGGATATTGATAGGACTAGTTCCTATAATTCACACCCTTATTGGACTTCTGAGGCTATTTCTAGGTCTCAGAGCTACCAGATAAGGTAATTTTATTGTTTTCTTTGTATTTGCCAGTTAAATACAATTTATTGCCCTCTTATGTTGTTTTACTAATATTTGTAGGCTTTTACTAGTTGCTATTTATTGAATAGTCTTACTGTTGCTATTTGGAGGATAGTCTTACTGCTGACTATCAGACTTTGGTACTACTGTACTTTATGCTGTAGGCTTATTGTAAAGTAAGGCGGCGTACTTCATAACCAACTCTCTACTGCTGGGCGGTAGTACTAGAGTTTACTACAGCAAACTATAGGTGCACGGAACCTATAGCTTCTGTTTAAGTATATCTTGCTGTATATATTCTATTGTCGCTCTAGTTGTAGAAGATAGGCCCGACCGGCCTATTACTTGTTATTGGAACATAGAGGGAGATGGGCCCATAAAGGGCCCAGAATTAATAGCTCAATACTTTATTATTGGTAGATATCTACTACTCTGTTTCTGTCTCTATCACTGGCTTGAACGCTCCTCCAACTGAGGGGAATTCAGGGGACTATATACTGTCTAGAGTAGGGCAGTGCTGAGGCAGTGCTGGGGCAGTGCGCCATCATCTAACCCATTATATGATTTGAAATCAACATGATAGAAACTTCCAGAACCTACTAGGAAATAGAACTACAAGTATTGTATGACCCTTCCAATGAGTCACGCTCATTACTATAATTAAATACATGAGTTACTATACCTTTATTATCATCTGCCGGCTGACGCTGGCAGCCTGATAATATCTTATTCCACCAGGTTAAAAGTTAGTATATAATAGGAGTTACATTTCATTGGAAAATGGAATGTGACTTCCTTACATGGCTCCCTCAAAAAAGAGAGTCTTACTCTTAAATATTAAAGTTTTACCTTGTCGCAAGGTGTTGTTTTTAAATATATGTTGTTATACTGATAAGATTTGTTGATACCACAATAATATATAACTGTTCGGTCAGGTCTCTAACCTTTCTAATACAAGTTATTAAGTTTGTCGTACATTACCAGAAAATGTGGGATCTTATAATTAAGTAACTAATTCAATTGTACTAACTTTAGTAAAGAGAAACCAAGTCTGACTTTAGCAAAGAGGAACCAAGTCTTTAAATATATATCTAAATCTTGAAGTATAAGTTGTATACTTAATAACTTCCTATTGACAAGTACTTTTTATTATAACCTTTAGCTATTATAATAAACTCTTTGTCTCGAGTTTAGTTATAACACTTCATACTATTGTAATAGAGGTAGATACGTCTATTACTTTTCATAGAAACTTGCTATTGTTACCACTTGAGACTTAAATAATAAAGTACTATGTCCTATTAAAAAATGTAAAGTAAGGCGGCATGCTTTATAACCAACTCTCTACTGCCGGGCGGCAGTACTTGAGTTTACTATAGCAAACTATAGGTGCATGGAACCTATAGCTTCTGTTTAAGTATATCTTGCTGTATATATTCTATTGTCACTCTAGTTGTAGAAGATAGGCCCAACTGGCCTATTACTTGTTATTAGAACATAGAGGGAGACGGGCCCATAAAGGGCCCAGAATTAATAGCTCAATACTTTATTTTTGGTAGATATCTACTACTCTGTTTCTGTCTCTATCACTGGCTTGAATACTCCTCCAACTGAGAGGAATTTAGAGGACTATATACTGTCCAGAGTGGGGCAGTGCTGGGGCAGTGCTGGGGCAGTGCGCCATCATCTGACCCATTACATGATTTGCAATCAACATGATAGAAACTTCCAGAAACTACTAGGAAATAGAACTATAAGTATTGCGTGACCCTTCCAATGAGTCACGCTCATTACTATAATGAAATACATGAGTTACTATACATTTATTATCATCTGCCGGCCGATGCTGGTGGCCTGATAATATCTTATTCTACTAGGTTAAAAGTTAGTATGTAATAGGAGTTATATTTCATTGGAAAATAGAATATGACTTCCTTACACTTATAGTGGCTCTAGTTTCTACTCTGTTGGTAGAAACTTTGTTGATTAGGTAAGGTTGATCAGGCCTTCCTAGTTACTTAAGTAGGTAAGAATCAAGTTCTTAAGTTAAAAAAATATAAAGTGTTGTTAAGGGGACTGAAAGATCAGATTAGATTAGATAAGGATCTTATCTAATCAGATAATCTTAGGCTAGTAATGTATACTACAAAGTAGATTACTAATAGTGTATTGTTTATTCTCATTATTAAAGTTATTACTAGTAGTATAAGATTACTATAATAAATAAAGTAGTATAGGAGTGCCAAAGGCACTTAGAAGATTAACCAGTGGAACTTCTATATTGATTGTACTCTAACTATGTTCTGAGTTCTAACTGTCTGTCCAACTAAAGGGATATTTAGGGGACTATATATGTTTCCAATGGGGTAGTGCTGGAGTAGTGCTGAGGCAGTGCACCATCATCTGACCCTTACATATGATTAAGATCAGCATCATCTGATCCTCTAGATAGTACTTCCAAATACTATCTAGTATAAAATAGGTTAAATCTTAACTTTAACTTATATATGTAAAAGCATGTGAAAGCATGTGATAACATATGAAAGCATGTGAAATATTAGCAAGGCAGACAGCACACAGAATGTTGTATGTTTTAAGATGCTTGCTGAGTAAGAAAATACATAAGAAATACATTTATAAGGGAGAGGGTTAGTCATAGGGTATGAGTAAGCCACTTCCTTACAATATCTTTGAAAAATTCATTAAGCTTAATATGGGATTTCCTTATGAAATTGTTTCTAACCAAGACCCCTTGTTTATGTCTACTACATTTTAAGATTGGATGCAGAAAAATGGAATTATACATAAAGCATCTTCCACATATCACTCTCAGACTAATGGGATAAGTAAAAGGAAGAATAGGACAATTATTCCTATATTTGCAGCTAAGAAGCTAGAACAAGGAATGAATTGGGTACAAGCTACACCTTCTATTCAAACAGAGGTGAATGCAAAAGTTAGTGCTATAAGAGGACACTCCCCTTTCTTTACCAAGCTAGGATACTAGCCTAATTTGTCTGTACCTATTCTACCTTACCCTATACCTACCTATTCAAACCCTACAACCAGATTTTACCAGGTTGCTGAAAACCTTACTAAAGTAAAAAAGAACCAAATTCAGCAAGCCATTAAATACAGAAGAGCCTCCTCTGATTACCAAATCAATGATCAGGTAATGCTATCAACAAAAAACCTACCAGCAAGGTACTACTCCTCCAAACTATTCCTTAAATGGATAGGCCCCTTCACCATTACCAAATATTCACCATGGAGTCAAAATGCTAAACTTTACTTTACTGACTTCCCTGACCTCAAAAATATCAACAATTCCTTCCACACCTCACTTCTGAAACCCTTCTTCCCTAATCCAATACAACTATTCCCTTCCAAGACTCTGGAACAACTAGGACCAGTTAAGGAAGACAGGTATGAGGTAGAAAGAGTGTTGGAATTCAGGTTACAACCTGGAACAGGGAAGCTACAGTATAAGGTGAAATGGAAGAGATGGCCTCATAAGTTTAGTGAGTGGGTGTATGCTGATGGTGTTGATGAGTCATTGAAAAAACAATTCTGGTTGACTGGGAGTAAGCAAGCAACTTACAAAAAGAGAAAGGTTGGTAAGGAAAAGCTTGGCAAAAATAAGATAAGGAAAGAGACTCTGGAGATGATTAATAATAAAAGAAAGAAAGTCCTTAATACCTCTGTTTCATCTAATGCAGTTAAAATTGACAAAGGCAAAGGTAAAGAGATAGATCTAACTCAGTTGATACTTAACTATTTCTTTAAAGAAAAGTTAGTTAATAAGGATTTCAAGCAGGGGTATGATAATGTAAGGTATGATATAGGAGCAAATGGGAGTAGTTCCTATAAGGATACAAACAATAGGTATTATGGATTGAATGTTAACTACTAATGTACATAAATCCAGGCCCCTATTTATTTTCTAGGATAGAGTTTTTATCTAAACAGAGAGGTATATAAGGAAGTGGCTTACTCATACCCTCTGACTAACCCTCTCTTTCACAAATGTATTTCTTATGTATTTTCTTACTCAGCAAGTATCTTAAAACACACAATATTCTGTGTACTGTCTGCCTTGCTAATATTTCACATGCTTTCATATGTTATTACATGCTTTCACATGCTTTCACATGCTTTCACATGCTTTCATATGCTTTCACATGCTTTTACATGCTTTCATATATATAAGTCAAAGTTAAGACTTAACCTATTTTGTACTAGATAGTATTTGAAAGTACTATCTAGAAGGTCAGATAATGCTGATCTCAATCATATATAAGGGTCAGATGATGTTGATCTCAATCACATGTAAAGGTCAGATAATAGTACACTGCCTCAGCACTACTCCAGCACTGCCTCGTTGGAAACATATATAGTCCCCTGAATTTCCCTTCAGTTAGACAGATAGTTAGAACTTAGAACATAGTTAGAGTACAATCAATATAGAAGTTCCACTGGTTAATCTTCTAAGTGCCTTTGGCACTCCTATACTACTTTACCTATTATAGTAATTTTATGCTACTGGTAATAACTTTAATAGTAAGAATAAACAATATACTATTAGTAATCTACTTTGTAGTATACATTACTAGCCTGAGATTATCTAATTAGATAAGATCCTTATTTTATCTAATCTAATCTTCCAGTTCCTCTAACAACACTTTACAGTTAGCTATAATAGCTGCTAGAGGGATTTCTGTACAGAGCATTTATTGTGTAGTCTAGAGTTTATTCAGAACAACTTAAGGATTAAATGGATATAGCCCACATGTCTCAAATACTTTCATAAAAGATAACTGCATATAAGTAGCTTGTCATACTTGTAAATATATTAGCAGAAAGTTGCTTTTATAAATACTATAAACTTTATATCCAACATAATCATCTACCACTTTACTATAGTAATGTTGTAAAGGTCTAAAGAGGCCAATATCCAAAGGCTATAGGATATATGCAAATTGTGGAGAAAGACAATATAGAGCAATCTAATATGTATTACAATACTCTATAAACTCTATTGTAATATGAGAATAATGCCCATTAAGGATTAGCATCCTCTACTCCTCTTTTGCAATATCCTAAGTATGAAGATCAAAAATATTCTCTACTCAATCCAAACTTTATGCTCGATTTGTCCACCCTTTAGGAGAATATATAAAACAAAATGCCTTTGACTCTATATCCTAACCAGTAAACTTATGCCATCCCATATAGTGATTAGCTCCTTTATATATAATAAGAGAAAGTAATACCTGTCCATCTGCAGATATATACTCTATTATAGTAAGTAGCTCCCGATTTCCATTATTTATCATTTTAAACCTCTGTCCTTAGTATGTACATATTACTTTAGACTATTCTGCTAATTCCATAAAAAACCCCTTTTTATCTATATTATATATATTCTGTTACTAAATCCCTTTGGATGCCATAATTTGTTTAACCTTCTCAAAGTGATCTTGAACAATATGTAAATCCTCTGCCTCCACTCGACTCTGCTTTAGAGGGCTAGTTAATTTTGTCACTAGCTTTGGATGCTAATTTAAAAACCATATAATCCAGTTCTCTCCAACAGTAGCTCTAATAATTAATTCTGCTGCTTGTTTAACATGCTCTATATGTGGCAGAAAACCATAATTCTCCAGATTCTGTATCCACTGTATTATAAACTTTTCATTTGTAGGTGTTAACAGCTGTTGATCAAAGTGAGCTACAATATGAGGTTTTGCACCCTTTTGTCTTCTGCGTAATGTTGAGTATGATATCATGAATGCACTTTCAGCATCTTGGAGTGACATAGTACCAGCTTGGATTGCATTCAGTGCCTTTTGTATAGTGTCTTCCCACTTTGCTTGAGCCTTTGCAGCTTCTTCTCTAACTTTGACTTGCCCCATCTATATAACACCAATGCTGTAAGTACCTCACCACTATACCCAGATATATGACACTTACATTGTATATAATGCTTCTATATGGTCTGGAGGATTGGTTATGAGCGCTATGAAGAGGACTGTTAATTTTCTGCGCAAGAATACTTGCCCCGCTTCCTTATTTGAGGTGCGATCAGCCGCAAAAAAAGCAAAAAAAGGCCTGAGCGGAAACCTAGTGGTGAGCGGAAACCCGGTGCCGGACTCTACCACACATAAGAAAGCACTGGGGTATAAGAAACATCGGGGTACAAGAGTCTTGCAACCTTACCAGATCCCGTAGTACGAAATAGGAAATCCTTCTAGCGTAAATTTAACAGAAACTACATGTAGAATAAATAAGGTCCATACGGAGATACTTGGAATTCCAAATTCAACAGAATCCCATGCGCATTGAATATTCAGTATATACAAGTATAATCCAACTGGTCAACCAAAACATCGCTTGCTATTAACCTCGGCATATTCCACCAGCATTGGCAAGTGCGGCAGAGCCAAGGCAGCATGTAGGAAGAGTGATTGGGAGGGTATGGAGCTCGAGGATGCAGACAGTACGCCAACATCTACGGCAGGGTTCTATATAGGTTCCTACCAACAGCGGTTCATAACACTACAACAGCAGAACATTAAAGCTGGCATGCATTGATGTTTGTATTTAGCCCTGGCCATCAGAATTGTGTATAAGGAACCCCTCGGATGTAAGAAACTAAATTCTGAAGAGCCTCACTTTTGTACTTAATTAGAAATTAAGATTCAGGGGTTGAAAAGAGAAAATTCAATATTGAGGAAAAAGAAGGGACTGTGACACTCGCAAGCAACTGAGTTCGAGGTGATGATGAGAGCAGGGTCTATTACCTACTAAGGCGGTCTGATAATAACCCTATAGGGAGAGTGAAGTGGGCGTAGCAATAGCACCACTGCCAAAGTTGTCTGTCTGGGGAATCCCGTCATGGTTGAGATTCGGACCTAAACCTTTTCATTGAGGTGTGACAAAGGTTAAACAAACAGCTAACGGGGTTATAATATGAGAATCTCAGTATTAGTTTTCCATATTGTATTTCCGTAGGCCCTATTAGTACTTCTACAGAGGACAACGGCTCCGCGATATTTCCTTGAACCTAATGATGGGGCTTTTGTATACGATTTGCGGGGCGGAATTTGGCACTGTTAATTCTTTCTTTCTTTCGTCTTTTAAGGAGGTTGATTAAGGTAATGTCAATTACGGAGCGCCTTGGCATCTTGGCCTGACCAGAAGCTTAACGGAATCTAAATGGAACTCGTAATTGGTTAAGGGGAGATAATTGACATGAGATTAGCACCTTCGTCAACATCATGACATCACAACCTCACCCAACATTGCAGCATCAACCAACATAAGAACATCACCATCACATCAATAACATCTAGGTAAAAGGGGAAAAGCCACTCAAGTTCGGAACTGGGTGAAGGAAGATGTAGAGTGACTGGATAATTCCTAATCAAGTTCTCCAGGACTTCCTAGAGCAACCAAATAGTGGCGCACCAATATCTTTCTATAAACACCCAAATACCTAGTCCAACAGCTCTAATATCATGTCATCTCCGGGAAGCTCCTTCAGCACCTATATGAGCCGCTCTATCAAACCCAAATGTAGTTCAGCAACACTCTCTGCTGATTTCGATGTTACTAAGCAGACTTAACTGAAGATTTAATTTAGAGCCGGTTGGGGGGTGGTCAATTAGATGTTGAAGTTTTGCTTTGCCAAGGCGCTTTGTAATTGAATATTACCACAATTGACATCCTCGTAGACCCCTAGTAGTGAATTGCCCCCTCCCCTTTCAGAGGTCGTTGTGCCAACCAGACTACCCCTCCCCAAGAAATTATACTAATGATTAGGTAAGAAGTTTCCCACACTGAAAAGGAGGCAAGTAGCTGATAAGATTTCTGCTGCGGTAAATTAACCGTCGCCAGGCCGTAGATAATCTCTCTCAAGCTAAAGCTGAATCTGCACACAGATTTTTGGAATCCCTGGAGGTAAGTCTTTCGAATTAGGTTTCTCAATTGTAAGTTTGGAAGATGCAGCTTTGAATCGTCCTAATGTGCAACAGTCTAGATATTGATGCTGCTAACAACGACGGCTGTTCATCCTGCCGCGTAGGATACTTCTGCTTGCCAGTCCAACAAGACCTGAGCACCGGTATTTATATTGGAACTGAGATTACAATTTTCGCAAATGACGGCAAAGAGGTGGGATGTACCACTACTTGGTATCCATATGTACTTGCGGCTTGCGTTGAACGTATGTGACACTTATCCCACGACTTGCCCATAGAGTGGGCCATCCCCGGGTACTACACCTTTAAAACTTTTCGTAGTCGTATTTTACAAGGTATCGAGCGAATGCAGCATGAACCTCTATTTTGCCCATATTACAGCCACACTGGGAAAGCACTATAGCTAGGTTGGGGCCACAAGTATGTAACTCAAAAAGTTTATATAGTTAGCCACAGTTGAACTGACAAAATAATAAGTACATGCCATCTCAGGCCTTTGCCTTGATGCCGACCCTTTTACACTACGCCGTCAGAGAATGCGACCATGAGAAGGTTCCCAGGTGTCTCCCAAGTGAGCTCGAGGACAGTCGTGATGACTCCTTTGCACTTGGCTTTTTACAATGTTGGTTACTCGGCCCTAGCAAAGAAAGCATTACCGTCCATTATTCATGAACATGCCGCAGCCAGTGCAGACGAGCTTAAAGCGCTGCCTTTTGATCCCGACGAAGGCCTGAGAGCAGAAGACATGCATAAACATGACCTACCCTCCTTAACGCTTGAGTCTTTTGTTAAGCTTGTGGAAT
Organism: Terfezia claveryi; assembly: GCA_015179025.1. Classification (NCBI taxonomy): domain Eukaryota; kingdom Fungi; phylum Ascomycota; class Pezizomycetes; order Pezizales; family Pezizaceae; genus Terfezia; species Terfezia claveryi. The sequence continues at coordinate 535,524 of WHUX01000018.1, read as the reverse complement.
GCACGAAGTCGCGTTCGGCACTACAAGCCTTGAGATCACTGTATCTTGGTATAGTTCTAGGACATTAATATTCGCACCTAATTGCGTTGCAGCCGATGCATCAACACAACACACAACAAGCGCAGGAAAATCGGTGTCGCCTACCATGCGAGCCTATTTATGTGGGCGTAGAGATGCTGGGGACACATGGGACATGATCTCAGAATCCACTGGTATTCCGAAGTCAACTGTCCGACTCATCTACAAGACCCACCAAGTGAAGTTCCAGTCCGCCCCTCAAATACGAAACCTGTACGGGTCTTTGGAACACTCTAGCGAAAAGTGGAAAAGGCTTGTATTAATCCCCCCAAGAAAAATCTTGAGCTGTTACACGATGGTCTGTGCTTGTCTTGCTGGGGCAGAGAAGGGACCTATGGTTGAGATGCGTGGTGACCCAGAGTCCAAAGAAGGGGGGGGGTTCACGGGGAGAGTATATTTAAGGCATTGCAGGACTATCTCCCAGAAATTCACTATGGCCCAGTTAAGGAATGGTTTCAATCCCAAGGGTATACGGTCATGGATCTAATCCCCATCGAACATGTCTGGGTGCGCCTCAAAGAAAACCTCCATAAATACTACTTTGAATTATCTGGCGATGTAGAGACACTCAAATCTAAGCTGGCTGATGCAATTATTCACTGCTGGGAGCTATTTGACCGGCTTGCCAGGAATCGCCGCGGCCATTGAGGCTAAGGGCTAGTATACAGAGTATTATTTTATTGGGGGAAAGGGAAGCATGTATATGTTCTTTTAATTATAGGGAAGAAGTTTCACGGTCTATAGATCTAAATTAATGTATTTGTTGAGATATCTGAGAATATATAGAGGTGTCGCGATGGTTGCGTTGCTACCAGGTGCGAAGACTGATGGCGAGGAACATACAGTGGTAACTACTTACGTGGCCCTCGGATAATGGATACCGAATCCCACATTACGTCTTTGCTTCATACGAAAGATAATCTGGGGAATACGTCCTTACATGTTTCGCATGCTGACGCAAAGACCTTTGAGATTCTAGTGAGGCGATCCAAAAAAGTGTGTTGCAGTAACAAACCTGGACTCTGTGTGCCCGGATTGGCAAGAAAACAGTTGTAAATATGGGAGGGTTCCATAAATTCCTGCCCTACTATTGCATGTGGCCCGAAAAGAAAATTGTCGATTGGGTAATGCCCAAAGAAAATCTAACTATCTGATATCCTAGTCGCTGGGTTATACTCAGCAATGGAGAAGTCTACGATCTCTCGGTTGTAAATAATGTTCATTATGGCTGATAGAGTGTGATAAGCTATCGGGGGCGCTTAAACATGTAACTGAGATAATTAACGAGTTCATCTGTAGATAAGACTCAATGAAGTATGCCTGGAAGGATAATAGACATTGCTTAAGTGTCTATCTAAGTCGAAAGCGAACCTTTGTCAAATACAGCAATCAAGAGCACAGGCATGATTCTATACAAACGGGAGTTCATAACAAAACAGGGAATCCAACTTTTCCGGAATAGTGGAGTAAAAAAAAAAAATCCTTCCATCCACTTTAGAATGGGACAGAAACAACATCTGGTGTAGGTTGACATCTTTGTGTTACACAACTCTAATAGCATCATGGGCCCAGGAGGTTCAAGAGCTGCTCAGGCAGTACCTCAGGATTTCCGCTTTGGCACCTGATAGCAGGATGAGTTGAGGGTAATGATATGACGAGGTGGTGAGCTCAGGGTAATGGACAAAAGAGATTGGGACTTGAGCTTATGGGACCGTGAAGACTCAATGCAGGTGGATGTAGGAGGTCTTGCAAAGTTTATATTGTCGGTGAACTTTGATATTACATCTTTTTGTGTAAATTTAAAGGACTTCTAGCACGTCAAAATCTTTATGACTAAATTTGGGCGTTCTTACCATGGCAAGGACACTGATATATAAGTACATACCAAGACCGATTGCTTATGTAAACGAACCCTGGCGTGTGGTATGATCAGCCCTACGGCCTACTGGCCACCAGCGCTGATCCAATATTTGGTATGCGTACTTAGCCATTCACTGTCATTGCTATTGAGGTTCCGTGTCTAGCTTGCCTAATGATGCGCGCGCAGACAAGCTCAGGGTAACTTAAGTCATATCACATTCACGATGCGCATATGGATGTTCCATTCTTTCGTACTGGAAAACAAACTGGGCATTTAGTCCCTACCTACTTGTTGACACCTAAACAACCCCACATGAAGAGACGGCTGGAATGCTTCGTTGAGTTAGTGAATTGTAATTGAAACCGGTGACATTGACCGTTCAGTTGGCTTTCAAATCGCACGGAAGCTTCTTAGGATTAATACCGGTAAGGTTATCAGTACCACTAAAAGCTTTCTGGGGTGCGGGAAATCGGGGAGTGCATGATCGAATCGAACCAGCTGCATGCAAGCACTCTCCAGCTGCGGATCCAAAGACACCCAATTACTCTGACCGAAAAGACTCTGGATGTTTAAGGGAATGTGATATCACTTCGAGTTTAGTATCTTTTACCTAGTAATGTATGTAGTAGAGTATTGAATTTCATAGGTACAAACTTCCGAGCTCAAGCGTTTCTGTATTATACCTACTATAGGTAGGGTAGTTGCAGCAACATATTCATGGGGAAAGAAACAGCCACGAAATCATTGGTTTTTCTCTGCTGCGCGAATACCAACATACCTTAGGGCCTCCGTATGCCGACCAACGCACCGCTTACATATTGTTTTCTGACCAGTAGGACAGCAGACAAGAAGGCGGTATTTGATTTGCAACCAGCTCACAATCATAGGCTCTCTGCAAGGACACGCAACAATAGTCTCTGGGGTGTCTAAAAGGTATACATACATTCATAATATGTATAGTTAGTACACTGGGCTACGGGGACATATATACTACTAAGTCCTTGCTAAGTTTAGCCTACTGGTATCACCGGGAAGGTGGCCAAATACAAGCTAGCTACAGAAGACTTGTGGCTTGTAGGAACCACGTGGACATGTGTTGCCAATAAAAATCCCCCTACGTGCCTGTGGGCCACAGTCCCCAGTACCAATATCAACGATGAAGACAGTGACAAGTTGGTTGATACTAAATATCAAGCAGAGTAGTTCATTTTTCTTCTTTCAACTGAATACCGGGGTGCAATACCTATTTGAGAAGGTTATTTGTAGATCATACTGGCTTTCCGTCTATAGAGAATCTTATCTAATGGAGACCCGGCTCCGAAGGTTCTCTGTTCAGTAATGACGCACTATGCTAGCTATGTATACAGATACTCTCCCACATGATCTGAAATTCATAAATTAGGATGCATTGGAGTTAAAAGCAAATAAAAGCACAATTTTTTTTCCGTGCAACAGTCACGAGCTAAAGTGTCAATTCCAAGGCAAACGTTTATCCTGGGGTTAAATTTAGAGGTACCCTAGTGCTTACCAGACAAGGTTGATAGTAAAAGAGAAAGAAAGTCTGGGCTTGATGTTAAACTGTTGCTTACAGCATCATCAAAAGCTTCGGAGGCAGTAAAGTAGAGGATCACGGATCTATTCCGCATCCTTCGATGAAAATCAATAATCATGTCTCATTAATATCACCAGCATATATCAGCGATCACTGGCCTAGGCAGGTTTCCCTTCCCGCACCTATCAAGCTGGTGGTTCAGCAGTTAACAGCCTTATCCATAAATAAGGGCAAGGTTGCCCAGTTTGAGGGAGCCCCTTCATATCACAAAACAATCATACAAAGTTGATATCACGCACAAAAATTAGCATCGGAACCAATGACTGTAATCATGACCTTGAATTCTACTCAGTACAACGATAAATTATTGCGGTGCAGCAGTGTGCAGACCAAGATTTATTAGCCAGTCCACAAAAATTCAGTTGATAATTGGAAACTGCAAGCTGCATGCACGACAATAATTTATCGCTGTACCGAGTAGGCTTGTGCATGCGGGAGGAAAAATATGCTAGCGGCCGGAGTCAGAGAGGCCAAAGTGCTTGTGATTGAAAGAGGTACTGTATCAGATCTGTTGAGTGGTGCACTTTCGTTCCATAGTACTCACGTACGTTATGAGTCCTCCTCAGACCACACTGAAACCGCAGATGCAAAAACCCCATTTAGGTTGATCTAGACCTTCTGGAAGAAGAAATATAATGTCTCTTTAGCTGTTAGGGTTGGGATCGATCTACAGTAGGTAACGGTACCTACCGATATCAGAAGGTTGCATTCTGATTATGGCACATCTTAAATGTAACAAATCATTGAGAATGTGTGCACTTACTACAGTACAATACTATGTCACATTATCATCTCTAACCATGTTATGAAGAGATGTTCATGTGTAATGAAATGTTGGATTGTCTATCAAGGATTTTGTAGCGTATGTAGTCTTAAGATGCGCGATTTGAACTAGAGGTGACATTAGCTTGTGTCTTTCACCACTTAAGATGGGACCATGCAGTGCATATCTACAGTACTAGTGTGGATCAAAAAAGCAATGACATTTATCATGACTGTGGTGGTGGGGATCTCTGCATGCAAGCAGCCGAGTCGCTGTCGGTAAAATCGTACGACAATGACGTTACAGTAGGCGATGATCACTTTGGTTGAAAATACATACGCAATTGCAGTTTGCGGAAACTTTGGTCAACAAACCAAAATACCAATATATTCCAGGTCAAGTTCTCATACATGTCAAACCTAGTGCCTAATGCTGATAGATGGACTTCGATTAGCATAGAGGCCTCATCTCTATTGTATATACCAAATATTATCACCTCGCACTTCTAGTTGTGGCTCTCACTGCTAAGAGTGTACCAGGCTCGAAGAGACTCACACACATGAATGATGCATCAATTCACCATTTTTCCGGTCTTACTCGTTAATGGTGTACAGTTCAACATTGAGACACTGCAGTCTAAAATGTAAGTGCCGACGGCCTCAAAGATCAATGCAAAGTCGAAGAAGATAGAGATTGTGGTCAGGACGCCAAAAAAAATAAAAACCATACTGTCTGGTAATTCCATAATTCAAACTGCCTACGAATGTTTTAGTCTTTACCAATTTGGCGAAGGCTTAGATATTATTGATATGGGCACATGGGCAATAACCTAGCCATAAAACCAAGCAAACCTCATCCATGGACACCTTGGGGGTGCAAGGATTTATAGCCAACGAAGATTAGCAGAGATCGGCTATGGGCTTCTGCCCAATCAGGGACTAGAAGCACATATCGTTTGGCGGCTCATCTGCAGAGCCGGTTGATTTCACTTGTTGAAACAATCAGTAGATTTACCAACATATATCTACATCCTGGTGGGGATCACTCTGATAACTGAAGCAATGTGACTACGGAAATGATATTATTATATTTTATAGTCCATATTCTCGAATAGAGGTTTTGCCTCATCATTTGGGGGCCACGATATTACCGGCGCTAGAAGTTGGAGACCCTTAAACTGCAGTGAGGTAACCTCCGTGTTGTAGATGGCTCTTTTTCTGGGATACTCGGGACTACGAAGTCATGGCCCAAGACAAGGTGTACGTGATAACTCAGTGTTACGCGTCCGACGAGAGTGCAATCGGGTTAATTCAAAAGCTGACGTTTTGCATGCACTGACTGTCTTTGAATTTCAACGTTCTTCTCTGAATCCACCCGGGTTTCCCGGTAACTCCTCATGGTCCCCCTACTGGGACCCAATAGGAGTAATGAGTTTTAAAGAAAAAAAATTCCTTAATTTACTCGACTCTAACCAGCACTCGTTAGTTGGCCTGCTGCCTGACTGGTTGCACAGTCGAAAGCTGTACGGCCACGGTACCGCACTTAAGTAACTCTATACCCGGGCACAGCAACGTTGCAACCTTCTTCCTGATGTTCAACCTGTGCCCCCAAACGTTAACCTGCAGCAATTGCAAGTGCAGGAACGAACATCTATTGGCAGCCTATCTACCGGAAATCAAGCTTCTCTGGTTGGGTTATTACAGTGCAGCGTGACGGCAAATACAGACCTAAATTTTCTCTAGACTGTCTGAACCCATACATGTGCTGAACGGCGCAGAGAACACGCATAGGTTCTTTGAGGTCTCCTCTAGGCACATATCGACTTAGATTTGCGGGACCCATTCTATCTTTACCACATATCACTCCCTGGTATAGAGTGAATAAAGCCACGGCGCTATCCGCGCTACAGGGAGAATAAGGCAAAGGGCGAAGCATTCATAGTGTAGATCGACCTAGGTAATAAATAATTGCTTGGGAGCATCTTGCTAACTTCAACATCGAGACGGGCACTCCCAAGCAGTTATTCCTAGCGATTTAATACCCGGTATACCTGCGGTATCCTGCCAGTGCGGAGCCCGCAAACAACTCTTGTATTATACACCGACATAAGCACATATTAAAGTTGTCTGAAAGAAAATGCGTGAGCTTCGCCCTGCTCCTCCGGCGCAGCAGCATCAGATCCACCTCTATGGTCCTCTGGCTCCGGAGGTAGCAATCCCACAATTCAATACTCAAAAGTCAGCAGTCAGCTCCTTTCAGCATCATCAGAGCACTCACAACGCTAGCAAAGGCCATAATTTCCCTTCACAGCACGAATATCCAATATCGCCGAAGTGTGAACACATCGTTCAGTTCTACGACTCAGATTCATACCTATATGATTCAGTCTCTAGCTTCCTCCTGACCAGCTTCTTCTCATCACAAGAAGCGGCCGTAGTTGTTGCCACCGCAAGCCATATCGTTGCCCTCGAGCATCAACTATTTCACCAACATTGCTTGTTCCCTGAGGTTATGAAACGGCGTGGACAGCTGTTGATGTGTGAAGCGGAGGGGGTCCTCGAGATCATTCTCTCGAACGGGTTAACACAAAACTCGTTTGAATCCTTCCTTAACCCCATCATAGGTAAACTGCGCGAGAAGGGGTACGCAAGAATTTTAATATATGGAGAGTTGGTGAATGTCTTGTGCGAACAGGGAAGATATTGGGACGCTGTACAGCTGGAGAAAATATGGAATGTATTTTTGCAAGGTCCAATTGGGACTGAGAATGGTGTGGAGCTTTTATGCGGATATAAGATGGACGTTTTTGCCTTGGACGAAGGAGACTTGGAGCATGGAACGAGTGGGGAGAACACTAGACGTACTGCGGATTACAGCACGGACGTACAATCTGCAGCTTTCAGGGAAATCTGTAGGACGCACTCGGACGTGAGACCTACGGAAAAGGCTGCAGGGGAACTCGGTAATGCTGGTGCTGGGAGGCGAGTCGAGAATTTCTCGGGTTCCGCCGCCACAGTTGATATACCTCGCACGTTGGTTTCGGAACCGCCAGTACCGAAAGAACAGGGTGGTATGATGATTGCAGTACTACAACACCGGATTCGCACGCTGGAGAAGCAAGTCTTGAGAGAAAAGGAGACAAGCAAACAAGACCGGGAGCTGCGTAAGCTCTTTAATAAGTTGCCAGTTGGAATATATGCCTCCTACATCACGGCGGAGAAAGTCAATCAGGACACCAGGAATACTGAGCGGGGCAAGATCATACTGGCTCCCAAGGGGAAAGGTAAAATGCAGAAACCATATCTGCAGACAGAGCAGGCCTCAGATAAATTGCCAATCATGAACCATGCCTTCACAAAACTCCTTGGTTTAGATGATTCCATCATTTCTAGCTCGAGTTTAATGACCGTAATTTCGGCTCACCGGAAATGGATTGATACTTTTGTGCACTTCGATGATCGGGAGAAGTTAGTAGCGAGCATCGAGAGTGTTGGCTTGGGGGCAGCCTTAAGGGGGAGTGGTCTTGAGGACGTGGGTAGGGTACATCGCAGCAAGTGTACCTACCGTGTCATCCATCAAGATGGGCAGGTGAAATGGCTCTTGGGAGAGACTGTACCGCTAGGGGGGATTATGGAATCCGACAATGGGAATGAAAGTATCGAAGGTAAAGAGCGGAAATATATCCATTCGATGACGGATTTGACTCATATGATGGGAGCACTGGAGATGCTTCCTGAGGCTAAGGGTCAAGCTACTTTCGCATTTTCAAATACAGCAGACATGGGTAAGAGGGGCCGGACTGAATCTCGGAGTAGTACATATGAAGACCCCCAAAATAGCGAGCAGGTGACATCAGCGCCAACGGGAAGCCACAAAAGGCGGGTAATTGAGGATCCTAAAGCACAGAGCTCACCGCTAAACCACTTAAACCCCCAGGGGAGCCCTCACAAGCATCACCAGATTCAACGCTTACAGCACTGTGTTGGTCTGGATATCCCGAACCTCACAGTCCCCCCTCCTGATTTTTTTCAAGAACGAGGTCTTGACCACCGCACTACTGCCGATTCTGGTTTATCTCAACCTAGTCTGCATTCATCAGGCGTACTGAAGCAAGCCCCACAGACGGCATCTGTGAACCAGCAATATCTCCCCCATGCGGCACACACCCAACACCAGTTTTCTGATGCCAAAAATTATCCCAATGCCGCACCAAGTGCATGGGGTTTAGACCGATATCTACACACCAATGATCGACGTAATTCTGCGACCAGCAGTCAAAGCACGAGCACAACCAAATCCTATAACTCCAGTCGATACTCTGCCACTAGCATGCGTGGAGGTAGTAATGATGGCATGAACAACGCAGCGCCCAAACCATCAGAGACTGTAAGAAGACAATAGTCGAAGCCGGTGGGCGGAAGGGCGCAATGCAAGTGCCAGAGACTAGCGGCTTGCGTACGAATTTGGCACCCCCGCCTATTTTACATTTGAGGGGTCAATCAATTTTTCATAGAATTTTATGAAAAATTGGTTTGAGACAGCTTTTGGGAAGTGATGCTGAAGGTATACATGACGCTCAATGACAAGTTTTGATTCAATTCAAAAAATTGAATCCTATAGCTGGTATCTAGCATCCTGACTCAAGCTCATAGATGGGCATCAGGAATAGCCTAATGAAACAGACGGCAATGAAGAGAGAGAATCAGAAACACCGTGATATAGAATTCTTAATGAATACGAGTTATTTCCTCTTATTTTCCTCCGGCGGCGTCAGCGGTATGATTTTATATATATATTTCTCTTTTTGAGTGTCGATGATTACCTACTTGGTTTTGAAGTGGGTGATTCGAATCCTTGTTTTCCACAACAGTATCATAATGACATCGATTTGAGCCTAAAGTCTTCGGAGCCAATCAGGGCCGCTATGTTGGCTTGCTGTGGGTGGCGTTATTTTCATTCGGTCTTGACGGTATTGCCCTGGCTTTTTGTTGGTTAATAAAGTGGATAGCAAAAGCTGGCTTGTTACCCCAGCAGCACCTATCCGGGCCATCTGATGAGCGGTTGAGGTATGCGTGACTTTCATACCCCTCCTTCCTTTCGAGATAATACAAATTTGTGTGCCTGCAAGGCACTTCCGTCGAGTATAGCTTAACAACATATGATTATTTCGATAGTTTTCAAGATCATGTGTACTGGGCTATCGCAAATTGGTGATTATAATATGCACTTGCGAATAGTCTGGTTCTCGCGAATGGCTTTGACCCCCGGTACAATTATCCTCTCAAAAGGCTCCTAAGCGACTTGGTCCGTGGGGTTATTACTATGAATAAGGTTTTCAAGCAATTGATTTCAATTTCACTGCGCTAGAAAATAGAATTCTCAACAGAACTTTTGAGAATTTTCTCCGCTTCCCTGGGAAATAAAAATTACAGAGAGACAGCCAAGTCCATATAACAAACAAAGTCTAAATATTCTGAAAATCGATTTTTTCTAAATTTAGAAATTGTAGAACCAGAGAATTAGTCTGGTTGGCACCCAGAGACCAGAGAATCCAACGCTGAATGTCCCTAATAGGAAGATCAATTCAACGTTTCAAATATTGTTTTCGGATTTTCAGCTCAGATTAATCCATCCCTGATCTGTGAAAAGGCAGCCAGGGAATAAGCTCAGTAGGCATGTGAGACTAGACGATAATCTTTGTAATACTAATTTAACTTGCAAAATACGGTTCATGAGACTAATTTTTCTTCAGATCTGGATCTTTGGTTACCCTGAAGTGAAGCTTCTCCAATTAGACTATATGATAGTATTGGCAAAGGAATGCACATAGATGTGACTATTTTAACAGATTTAACAGACAATAATATCAATTTACCGCGGGATTCCATGTCACCGGTATTCACTAGTACCAATCGTGGTAGTGGCTCCGCCGCACAAATTCGCTAAATTTGTTACCCTCAGTTATTCACAGAATAGACACGGCGGTCTAAATGTATTATTGCTGGGGGGGAAGTTCAATAAAATATCCAAGACTTTTGTGAGAACATTCAAAAACATCTTGCTATAGTGTGCAATGAGTAGGGATGATATTGTATTGGTGTGATGGTATTTCCAGCTAAGGTGGGTGGAGATGCTAACAAATATGTACATGTTACCCCCCTTGTTGTTTGCGCCTAGAACAGACCTGAAAGCTGAGCTCTAGTGTGGCTTTGAAGAGTAATTCTTTCAAGATCTCACCCCCAACCCTATAATATTCTGGGCCTAGTCTTGAGCCACCTAACCAAATTAAAAAGAAAGTCACTCACTTTGGAAGAATTCGCCTCGTGACCTGGGCGGTTTATAGGCGGTTCATAATCTTCCCTCAGATACGCGTGGGAGTTCTTTGCCAGAAAATCAAGCTTCCTGTTAAAATTCAATCGCTTCGCACTGATATTCCTGAGCCTGTGTTGCCACGATGTGGGCGAGCGCTGAAAAGGTTCTTCCGGTAGTTCTATTGCAACTGATTGCCCACCCATCGAAGGTTTGACCCATTGCCACTCACGAGTATCACCATCTTGCACTGGCGTAAAGCCACTGAGCGCTCTAGGCCTCCATTTCAGCTTCTGGCACTGCCAGCGCCTCCTCACGCTGCAATGTATTACCTCGTTCGTTATGCCCTTGCTCTGCCCAGGTTTTCGATAAGACTTTCCAAGCAACGGCATGAGACTCGTCCAGTAAGAGTCTTCAATTCTGCCTTTGGCCCACCCTGGATAGATTCGTGAGATGCCTCTTCTCAGTTTTCCAAAATTGTGCTGTGGAAAATGATTCGCCTGGATGGTCTGGGCTATGAAAAGCTCCTCAAAATCCAACAGACCTCTACACTTCTCTAGCATCCAAAAGAGTGAAAGGTCGGCCATATGTGAGTCCGGATAACCACCTCCTACATTAGTGTGCACACCCGGGAACCAGCATTGCTTGAGGTTAATCTCTAGGACACAGTGAGTTAGAGTCAAATCCCTACTATATACCGGACTTGCATATGAAAGGTAAATCACCTGGGAAACCCGATACATTGCTTTTTGGGTCTGGGAGATATAGCAGCATCGGTGTGAATGGTGCTCGCAGTTCATCAATAGCAAGTGCGTGAAATGCATTTTCAATCCCTAAGTCAATTTATAATTAGATCCATGAGATAGATAATCAATGAATACGTGAGGGAGCACTGACCGTATACTAGCGTTGGATCGTAGAAAGAATAGGAACTATTAAATCCGCGAGACTTAACCCATTCATAATCAGGCATACCAACACTTCCAACAGCATCCCATAAGCCTAGAACCTTGATAGTTACCCGCTGGGAGCGGTCCGTATCAATTCTCCACATATTCTCCACAAAGTCGTTGAACGCTACCCCTTTATCCGGTTGGATATAACGTGACCAGGCTTTCCGCATCATCCACAAATACCGTTTTTGGAATAAGCCTAGCCGGATTATGATGTTCGCTAAAACACATGCAGCGAATCCTCCGCGGGAAAACCCAAAGAGGCATATCTCGTCACCAACCTCATAATTATTCGACAGAAATTGGTAGGCATCGAGAATATTATCATTGATCCCAAGACCGGTCCCGCCTATGCCATTTATGTGGTAAGTCACAAGATAAAATGTACGTAAGCGACATATTGGTTGTAACTTACTTGCAACAGTGGTGTACATTTCCCCTATTGTGGCAGTGCCAACTCCAGATTGATAGAAGATGATTTGTGTAGCACTGCCGTGCAGTGCTGAGCAAAGACGTGTTACATTTGTTGGTATGGCAGCAGGACCTCTCATTGAGGATTGTCCTGTGCCATCACAGCCCACGATTAGCCGTTTTTGCATCGAAATCGACGTATGAAATTGAGACTTTGCGCCAGTCTGAGCGCTGATTGGTAGTCTATACTGTGGTATAATGCCATTTTTGAAGGGATGGTTTCCCCTCGTAGTGGTAAGCGACCACAATTTAGTTATCACTGGAGACGTCTGAAGAAATTTTGTAGAGTGTGCATGATTCCCAAATGGCATGCTGCTCACGATGATGGATACCTTAGACAGGGATTCATTCCAAACACTGTGTGGGGAGTTTTCGATTGTAGTACCTTATTTGAGCCACAAGCTTAAAACCGAACCTGCGAGGGTTCATGGGTTTATATATAGGTGCCCAATCGAGAGGGTGCTTTCATCATATCAATACAGCTAGGCTTCTTCTGGTGCCCGGTCCCCAAGTAACTTTTGGAGTTGCGAATAGAACACCCGTTTTGAATTGGATACCACTCCTCTCGCAAATATCGGGCCCGGAGTCGAGAATCCTTATAAATCTTCGAGTTTGAATAACTCTTCACTCATAAACTGAAGCGGGGTTTCTGAGGGTGCATAGCACTGACTCATGGGGCAGAGCCTCAATGACCTAGGATTAGGAATATTGTATTCTAACATGGGTCTCATATTATTATTGAGATAAAGCACTATGCCAAAAGTAAGGCTTACTTTACACTTCATCGAGACATGTACAGCTAGTAGTTAAGTTATCATTATAGTTAAGTTATCATTATAGTTAAGTTACATTATAGTTAAGTTACATTATAGTTAAGTTATCATGTTATATTTTATGTAAAATACATACCAAGACGTCGTGCCCGAGTGGTTAAGGGGAGTGATTAGAACTGCTCAATATCACTTACGTTCTGCGTGCGCAAGTTCGAGTCTTGTCGACGTCGTCAATTTTTTTCTCTAAGAACGTACAGATAGTTTAATATTCTGGTAAGCGATCTGATACAGTCGAACCTACGACTTTGCATCCTATATAAGCGCATATCCTCTGATAACGCATACCAAGCTCCTGACGAGTTTTTTTGTTAGTAAAAACGACACACTAAGGGGCTAAAAACCGCATAACTGTAACATTGCATGCATACTTGTTGGCGCCTTCCCAAAATTCAGATTAGTGTGTACAGGCACTCCGAGATGGCATAGCAGGGTATGAGTTCAGCCGGATATTCTACCCTGGTCAACAGCAACTAACGCAGGTATTCGGATTCAGTGTTATAGCTTAAAGAGCAGAAGTCCCACATCTTATCTTTTACTTTCTTCTCTTCACATAGGCAGCGCACAATGGCATCTGTACCATATATAGCAACTTCCGATCCAACAGACGGTGAGCGTGCACAGCTCTATCGCTACCATTTAGCAAATAAATTCAGCCTTAATTGAGTCTATTACTACTCTAACCAACCGCATGGCAGACCTCAATATGAAACGCAAGCAGCAATCACACCTCGAGAAATGGCTTAGATCCGATTAAAGTGGGTGGGAACGGGTCGGGATATCATGGATTTAGTCGGGATATCATGTATTTAGTCAGTGTGTCATGTATTTAGTTTAATATCAGCTCTTTTTCTCATTTTCGCCAGTACCGCATAAACCTGTCTTACTGCACCAAAAGTGCTCTGACGGACATCATGCAGTAAGAGAGGTTCGACTGTATACAGTTTTTATATAGTACAATTTTATATCTATTTCGTTTTTCTCCAACGGTAATCACCGAAAAAGTTGTCTATTTACCGGCCTACCTGTGCCTAACTCCCCATATCGAAATAAAAGATCAGGCGCCATCAGATATATGCATATACACTATATGCTATATCGTGTGACTACCTTTTAAGTCGCCGTAGAGTAGCTGTAGCCTTAGGTTTTGTCTGGTTGAGCCCTAGGCTGCCGTACCCAGCCTCTGTGTGACGCTGCTACATGGCCCATGTGGCTTGTTGACGATGGGGGACCCCCAGGCGTTAGATTAATCGAGGTTGATATAAGCTGCTTAAGCATATTAAACTAACCTATACCCGTAAGTATGCTGGATATTCGCTGTATAACGTTAATATTTTGGAACAGGCTTGTTATTGAAGGTACTAGTACGCTATGAGAACACAGTTGGGAGTCAAATGTACCACATGAGCAACAGGTTTGGTTTCACTACACCTTAGACTTTTACTCGAAAACTTTTACCTTTTCTTTGAATTTTTTTTATAAAGACTCATTACTCATATGCAGTCCCCTTAAGGGGACCATGATGAGCCACCAGGGAACCCGGGTGGATTCAAGGACAAGGCAAGTTATCAGGTCCACGCTAGATACACATACAGTAGGCTCGGCTACCCCGGCCCATATTGGCCAAGACTATGTTAATTGGTTTAGCTACCCGCCCTGTGCTCTCTTAAATTGTATCGTACATAACATGAATGGCACTTCTGACACCTGTAGTGATGCTTATCGATATACATAGTAGAATTGAGTTGAAGCAGCATCAGTGAAACATCGGTTACTCGTACCATATGGATGGGAACTTTCATGGGCTACCACAAGTACGCTGTATCTTTACTAGTTCCTTTTCTCATTAAATCCCCTACGTTATTATTTTTTGGGGGGTCATGTTCGCTAAATTTGAAGGTATCACTTGTGGAGCCCAATCTTAGACTTCACCGGTAAGTACCAACGGTCCACTTACACTTCCTCGCGCAGTGAAAGCTGCTATTAACATCTAAGGCGGGCTGGATGGTGTAACTCTACACTGTACCGGAGCCGGGATACTATAATTCCAGATGTGAATCAAACCCCCCACACCCCCTGCAGGAAAGCTCATCAAAAAGGGTTCTGATTACTGATTAATTATAACAGAATTGCACTCAGAGAAAATTTAGCGGATATACATATATATGTATGTGTAAGGATATGCTTCCCCATTCAATCCCTCGTCTGTTTTTGAATTCCACTATAACGTCCTCGTCGAGCCTTCATCCCCATCGATATCTGGTGTTCCACCCTTGAAGCCATACGAGCACCGCGGTTCAACATGGTCGGAGGTCTAGATGCCCGTACAGGGTTATCACGAAGTTGATATGTTTTTTGGGGAGAGGTTTCAAGCAGCTATGCTAGTCTCTTGGACTTGATAATCTGAGGCTATGGTGAATTTTGACAAAATTTTATCAAATGGGACTATGGCATAAATTATCAAAACGGTGTGGTGCGGATCATACTTTGGCTTTCTGGACATGATATGTACTATATCTAGCCTAATTCGGACTTAGTCGACGTCGAAGTCAAGATCGTAGACATTAAAATAGCTAGTATATAAGCAGTCATAGCCAATGCATTTGTATTAGTGCCTTTGGGAGATGTGTCAACTGAGTCCGCGATTACGATTCGCTACGATATCGTCCCGCGGGACGAGCCAAAGCCAAGCTGGAATAATTATAAAATCATGAATAAAATATATTTTACTTGTATGCGGCCCCAATAAGAAACCACGACGAACCGGAGAACGTTATAATCTAATCTACACTCCTACACAGAGAGAATGGAATGGACCAGAACCCGTCAGGGGTGTCAAGGAAGATAGGGAGGGTCGGTCTTACTTTAGGAGCCAACGTGCACCTACTATGGCGAAGTTCCTATGGTCTGTGGAATGGGGTCATAAATAAGCCTAGGGTTACAGTTAAGGGTTTAGCCTAGGGAAGGACGCCTGAGCTGAGGCATGTGCATGCTTAAGCTTTTCAGTTTCAAAGGCTGAATTCGAAGGTTGCTTCAATGTAGTAGGTCACGCTTTCTCATTTCGAAGGCGAGTGTGCCTTGGCCGCAGGAGAAGCCAGTATTGATTATTCACTGGTTATTTTACGTTGGCTACAGTGAATATAGCGCTACATTGAACTCTAGATATAAGCAACCCCCGCTATAAGAAACCTCTTGATGTATGTGATTGGGATTTATATAGGAAAATAAGAAACTCTCTATATGCAGAACACTCTCGATATAAGAATCCCATCAGGCGGCTATAAAAACATTTCATCAGCTATGAGAATAACCCTTGATTTTATATTTTGGCATTTGTTTTGGCACTTGAACCATCTCTAACATCGAATGTATTCTTATATCGTTATCATATATCGTATATCGGACATACATTTGTACTTTTGTGCTATTGGAGTCTCATACCAAGACCCGAGCTTAGGAGTCTGCTGTATAGAAGTTTCTTTAGTCTGGTTGGCACAACACCCTCGTAGTGTTGTGCCAACCAGACTAAAGTTTCTTAGGTATTTGCTTAGTAATGCAAATAATATTGCTACAATAACGTACGTGCATACCTTCACGTGACCGGTACTATTTTTTAAAAAAATGCTTAGTTCGCATATGCGGTCCTGGCGAAGGTTATGATGAATCACTCGGAAACTTGCGTGGATTTAGGATAGACAAGTTAGTCTATCAGGTCCGGCAGATATGTACAATTGAACAATCAAAGCAGAAGAAGTAATTCAGAGGTATCATGAGTATGGAACAAAAGGAACCTGTAGCTCATTTAGCAACCGTCCTGAAGACTCGCTTGTATCGAGAGTTCACTATACCTTTAACACTCGGAGATAAGAATGATTCCCTCCTGGTGTCTTGAAACGTTGTCGTCCCCCGATAGGTTGGCCCTTTAGTTCGCCTACTGATGGCTCATCGTGTAACGGCTTGTAAGTACTGCAAGACCAGCTTCAAGTTCATACAATGGCTGCGACTGAAAGCAAGAAATCAGTAAGGTTCATTGAGGAATATAGTCTACTATAATCTGCTCGTACTCAGATGCCGACCTTAAATTAAGAACAAAAGACAACAGGTATTATTGTCCATACAAATATACTTAACAAAACCATCAAACGAATCAATATGTATCCCTTTCCGCTGTATAATATGCCCGCCCCGCTGCCCTCTAGAACCCAGCCTATATAACAATTTCCCATTCTCACGCAAATCCAAAATGTATCCCCCCTTACTGGGTCCGAACTGGAGAAACGAGTATTTTTTTAAAAAAAAAAAATTAAAAAAAAGGTATCCACCATCAAATAACGCCCAAGACAGAGTCCATAAAAGAAAGTAGAAAGTTGGATCCCAGCCGACCCAAATGGACCAAATCAGATACAGTATATATATCCAACAGAAGGAGCACCAGTGATGGTGCCAGCCAAACTAAGAAGATCTATTAAGCCCCGCCATCATGGGCTGCTGCCTCTTGGTACTAGCGAGTTCTACTTCAGAGCCACGGTCATAGGTAGGATCCGACTTGATGCTGGTGTTTGACACGTTGTATCCTTCTGCAAAGCACCATCCTGGGTGAAAGAGATTCAGAATGATTACAGCAACAGCAACCATCCTATAAGAACACAATTAGAGGATAATCGATGTAGAGGGGGAAATCTTGGGGACCTACACTCCCTCCAGGACAAAGAAAAGTGTTTGGTTCGCCATCAAAGAACCACTCCATCCTTCAGCCATCTCCACAACACGGAAGATACTTCTGATCAAGATACAGATTGTACTGATGGCCAGGGCAGCCAAGAATCCCCTGAATCTCTTGCTCTGCCTGAGCTTCGCATGGACAGGGTCGAGTTGTCCACCAGATTTGACACGCTGCATCACTCTCCAAGCATATTCGGCACAAAGAATAATGAAGATAACCAAGGTGAAGACCTGGAATCCCAAACCCGCAAGCATCACGTTTGTGCCAGGCTGGGGACTCTTGTTGGCACTCGCAGCGGTAGACGCAATTCCACCTCCTGCACCCTGTAATACGAGGGAAAAGAAGTCACAGGCGACGAAAATGTAGGTATACCACTTTGGGGGTATGCGAGATATGTCGGCACCGAACACGATTACGATTCGTGAGAGGCAGAGATAGATTCCAGCTGCGAAGAAGGCTGGCGCAAACGTAAGGCAGCAAATTTGGATTCTACAAGCCGTGCAATTAGCAAATGCTCTCGGGCTACGGACTCATCTTCTCATAAGGCACTTACAGGAATGGGGTTTGCCCTTCTATGTCATTGTACGCCATGATCCTGCCGATGTACCCTATGACTTCACCTATTGACTCCCACTCACGTTAGTATGGAGTTAGAAACTAATAAGAGGTCAAATAGGCAAACTTACAAACATTGCCAAGTACCATTGCAATGAAAAAGCCCCAGGTTTTCCAGCATATCCCTTGAATGAAATGTGCCGCCAGGGAGGCGCCAAAGATTCCCACGAGTAGGCCATTGAGGGCTAGTGAAGGCCGGTATTCCCATGGGCTGTTTTCAAACATGCACTCTTCGACAGTCAGCCCGAAGCATGGACTTGTCGAATTATAGGGACTAAGGCTTGAATCCATGGAGTTCTTTGTTGAAAGTATTGTCTAACCGTCCAAGCTCTAAAGCTTCGTTAAACTATAGCAGTACCGAACCGTAATATAATTGCGGATTGACTGTTGTGAAAAGTGCCCCAGGCCCTGCCCAATATGTCAGAAACGGACGAAATCGGAATATTGCTGCACTTTGCTGGGTGTATAACGTCGTCAGATTGTGGTCCTCATTAACTTCCAAAAGTTCTGCTTGTTGTGAATGTTCTCGCTTGATTCCTGTACTTTGTGGATCGGGACGGCGTATGACTATTAAATATCTTGGAAGAATCTAGAGTCACTAGCATACAATTCTGGCAGATCCTGAGGCATCGAGAGCAATGTAACCCCAGGCCCAATGGACGAAAATAGTGCTTTAGGCCATCCAGTTTAGGCAATACATGTCTACATAGCGCCGTCAACCGTTGGGCTATGTTTCCTGCTGCATAAACTAGGGCCCTGTAAATGAAAAAGACGGTGTGTTACCGATTTACGTATATCCGTATATATAAGCCTCAAAGTTCCGGGTTTAAATTCCTCTCTGTGGATTAGTATTGTATCACAGTACGTACGTATAACCAAACAAATTCTCACAGTGGTGTTTTAGCAGAGTGCAGGGCGATATGACTACATGGTTCGGGAAGTTGAGGCATTGGTTTGCTTCAACAAACCAGTGTGACTGAAGTTGATTCAATAAAGACCAGATGTATACGTAGTTCAGCCTAGAAAAATGCATGCATCATGAATAACATGACGTTTGCGATAAAATTGTCCAATAATAATGGCGATGGCTGCCAAGAGTAGTGCTGTGTCGCCTGGCGAGAGCCCACATGTGCGCCTTGCTATATCAACGGAGAGTTAATTATTCCGACTCTGCGGTTCCTCCGGTTCACCATACGCAAATGAGTCGTCAACAGCTTACGTGGGTATGGGTCATAGGAAATTTCGAATTAAATATAAGTGTGTGGGGACGTAGCCCAACCGCTTTTTTGGTTTTCCGAACTCCGTGCGGGTTGCCGTGCAGCCGAGTGCGCAGCCTGTTTGTCGATGAAACCGAGCCGCAGAGCAGGGGTTCATGGAGAATTGCATCTGTTAGTCCGCGTGGGGGCACGAGAATATAGTAACACAAAGATCCATGTAAATTCATATTGTGAAGACATGTCTCGTACGCAGGCGCGGAACAAAAGTCTTTTCCCCTTTCCTATTTTAAATGATGGCAGCTTTGGCGCCAAGACCATGAATAATGGAGAACGAGACCTTACAGTACAATAGATACAAAGTCCTCAGGCCACGTGACTTTGATGCTTTGATGCTTTATTGTAGTGTAAACATGCATATATGAGCACTCATAGACAGGCCCCTATAGTGAGTAATTAATCTTAGGCGGGATATATATGTTTACATTGTAAGTGAAGAAGAATCATGCCAGCCTAAAGAGACCAAAAGTAATAGCAGTCATAGTAAGGGGTCAAAAGTATAGAACTGATGTTCGCATGTATTTAGAGCTCCGTCCAATAGGTAGTCCTACCATTGCCTCGAACCTATAGAGGTCAAGTCACACCTTGAATATACAAATGTTCCGCTACTCCGAATACTCATACTTCCTCTTAACAAAATTCTGTAAAATTAAATAATATTGATTTTATTTATGTTTACTAGTGCCCCGCGTCTCTTTTTCTTCCCTTTTTCTCTATACATAGTTATATTTGAATATGTTCTGGCCCGGTCACGACAGCGGGCTTTTCATGACATGACTGGTCCAGTCGCTACTACCACATAAAATGGACTTTTCCGGTCCAGCGAAGCTAGCAGCGTCAATGTGAGTCCGCAAAATAAGAAATGGAGTTGAACTCCACTCGGTGGGGCATAATTTGGAGATGCGGATAAAAAGCGGGTATTCAAAAGAATGAGAAATAGAACGACAAGCAAAGAAGATATAAACAGAGCCAAATTCCCCAGCTCAGAGGTTTTCCTACACACTGCACAAACAACTTGTGCGGCTGTTTCAAGGCAGCTCGCACATTGCCATCCACGAGGTACAGGTAATGCAATTGGCTGTTATATAGTGAGCGGGGTGCTATGGATAAGGAGGCAGAGGGAAGAGCGATATCAGAGGAAGAGGAAGAGGAAGAGGAAGAGGAAAGCAATGTGGAATAAATAAGCGTCACCGTGTATAATTAATAAGATGATAATTAATTTTAAACAATTCACTCTTTTTCTGACCGACAGTTTCATTCATTTAGACGGGCCATGATGACTGGGCAGACCAGTCAATTTGTGGGTTCAGTCATCAACAAACCGGGCTATGCATGAAAAACACGTCTGTCGTGACTAGGCCGGAACAAATATACGTATATGTGGTGATGTATACTGTGTCACGGGAGCAGAGGGATATTGTTTTGACAATCCCTCGCGAGAATCTAGTTGTAAAAGAGCTGCAAAATTTATCGTACAACGCAATTGGCACTCTAGTCTAGTTGGTACCTCCTTGAAATCCTATTATGTCCACTTGATGTTATGATTCATACAGAAACATTCACTGGCTTGTGTGCAGGCAAGATGGCGGATTTAAGCTCAAGTTATCGTACAGCTGCTGAAGCTCCTTCCCTTAGGCCTCCTAGCGCCGGCAAGTTGAAAATCGGGGAGCTATTTTGGGGCTTCAAACATCGGCATTCTAGATGGTATTGGAAATTGCAATATGTATATACAGTGAGAGACAGGCTACATACTATATGGAGCCATATGCCGGTGATCAAATCCACGGTTGCCTTGATAATATAGATGTTTTCTTGTTTTCTTAGAATTGAGGTATGGTGCTTTATTAACCTCCCAAGAAATGCTGAATACTAACAGTGATAAATACCTATTGCATGATTTGAGAAGACCTGGATAGCGGGAGGCTCTGAGGTGGTCAATCCTGTGATTGTACATAGTGGACTATAGTATGTTCGCTGAATATTCGATGACCCTTGGATGAACATACGCACTGCCGCTTATGCCTTGCTTCAGGTTAGGTCTTCATAGTCTACCTAGATATGTAGGGCTCTGTTCAACAATCTGAAGTGGTTTTGAGGTATTAGAGAACACTCAATAGTTTGGTTGATGTACAAATCCTGCGCTTACATCTAAATTTATAAATCGTTCGATTTTGACGATTGGGCTCATTGGGTCTTTCAAGCTCCACTGGCTATTAACAATGCACGCTAGGCTACCTTTTCTCCTCTTCGGGATCTCCTATAGGTGAGTGAGTATATACGGGCGACTAGTCTATGTCTCGTAAACCGCTTTTACGTACGACGTAGCGCCCTCATATCATGTGCACGAGAGGATATAGATTTGTCTTGCAAACATGGTTCGTGGTTAATATCTAGTACAGCCCCGGCACTTCGTGTCAGAAGTAAGATGCTTTAGGTTCCCATTTGTGCATCCCTTCCAACTGGTTTACAGATCATCAATTCAACATTTTTTTATGTTTATATCGCAACTTCTAGAATGTTAAAGTGCTAGTTATACAAACCAGTATCCTCCGCCAAAATTCCAATAATAATTTGAAGTAAAATTTGCAAGCATGGTGTTCAAATCCCAAATCAGGGCCTCCATATATAAAGTATATTCACGAAATCTTCCAGCACGAGTTTCAATGCCCTGGCCTTGAATAGCATTGAATACTCATAGTCAAGTGTCTCTATACAATTTCCGTTCGTAACACACCTTATTGAATTTCGCGCATCAGCTAAAAGCTCATATAACTATACTACCTAGGGCAATGTAAAGCGGTTTACCCTGCGCCTTCGGTGTAGCGTCGATTAGGCTGGTCCTGTTCACTAGATCTCGGATGGAAACTTAGGATAGTGTTTTGATAGATTTGATTTTTTTCAGACGATTATCGATTTTAACAAGGAGCTAGCAGTATCCCCGATTGAAACCCCAGACAGCTAAAGCAATGTTGGCTGTAGTGCTGATAAAATCGGTGTAGGTCAAGGCAAAATGCTAAGTGGCTAACATTCGCACACTAGATAACATGTTCCAAATTACCCTGAGCCGTTTTATCTCACCTGATCATGACACCTACCGTCTATTGGCCACTTCAGCACCCTACGCCTCGGGTAGTGTAGTCTGATCAAGCACATGATTAGTATGATCTTACCGCATGACTCTCCATTATAAACCAGGCATATGTACAGTATATATAAGACTACTAGTTGTAAGTACTATATCTTATTGAAGTTCTCAAGTCAAGTACATACACAAATATAGCTACTTACCTGGGTAGGAATTACTTTCATTTACTAGACTATAGATCATGCTTATATAGACCTGCAAGTTAATATACTAGCTATTTGAGAGTACTTTCGGTGAGCGTTACATAAACGCGTACTTGCATAGCTAAGGTTCATACGACTATCTTTTATACTTACCTAGGGAAGAGGATAGGAGTTTACATATGAATATCAGCGTTATAGCGACAAAACTATAAAATCAGAAACCGTGATCGATGTATCGATTTATCATACCCATGAAGTATCGGTTACCTAACTACTTGAATACTGTTTCCCATGCGCCGGTCCTCCTATGATACCATAACCCTACGCTAACAAGGTCTACTTTCTGGCCTAGAATAAGTCTTTTAATTTGACTATTTTTGAAGCTGCATCTAGCGATGTCTACTCGTACATGCTTGCGCCAGTGCCTATACTTAGCCTCGAAGCCAGACTTCAATACCTAGGTGCTGCTTAAGTGTGTACCACCTTATTCGATTCTACATACGCGCCGCCAAATGTTGATCTTTTCAATTAGCGGCAAGTTTTCTCAAACTTTGACGTCACTCGTGGGATTTCTCTTTCAAAGGTACCGGGAAGAAAATCCACGAAATGATCGACGCAAGTTGAGGCAAGGGTATATATCCATAAGAGCGAGCTGCAGCCGCCAGTTCAGAAGAATAAGGAAACTTTTCAGGGACTGCTGTTCTAAGTTTGGTTATTAATTACTTTAACAACGTGAGTTTATGATATCCATAACCCTACATCGACACTTGGATTGCTAACAGATCTAGAGCAGCGATATCGCCTAGAGGAAGTCGGTATTACACCATACTGGGTTCGTAAGATAGGTTAAACAGTGGGGTAGATACTGGAGTATAGCTTACTTAGAAATGTTGCTAACCTAGCACGAAAATATCAACAAACCTCAAGAACAAATTCACTGGCAATATTACACTTCGATTACACCTAACCTGGAAATAAACCGAAACACGCAACCGAGATTAACCCCTTGATCCTGGAGAAAGCAGAGCAGATTAATTGCTCTCGCCCTCCACAGTCGGCCATGATACAAATACCAAAAGATACACCCAATGCAGATTAAACTCCTTGTGTCCAATTGCTTTTGTCCCCTCCAACAAACTTTAGTCCCCAACCTAGGAAAAAATGAAAAAGAAAAAAGAAGACTACCATTTTGCTGTAGTCAATAGAATCAAAAACTCCAGGAAAATCGAAACCCTAAAGGCGAAGGTGCCAAAAAAAAACCGAAAGGGGTGCAACCAATTGGCGCCAGATCCTGAATGCCGTAACCGATCTAATGTGTTTAAATTTAGACGCTCTCTGATCCTCTAATAGCCTGGATCTCATCACGGCTCATTGTACCACCGCTGACAGAATTGGAAGCGTGAGAGTGCTCAAAACCTGTTCCAGTATGGTGAAGACCATCAAAGTCCTGCCCTGGATTGGCTGTCTTGTACTCGAGCAAAAGAAGAAGCTTATAAAAGCCAGTTGCAGCGACAGAGCCGAGACATGGACCGACCCCTGTGAAAATTGATGTTAAAATCCGTGTTATGAGAGATAAAAGAAGAAACTAGACTTACAGTAGATCCAGTGATACGTAGGAAAATCCCTAGTGATGACAGCAGGACCGAAAGAGCGAGCTGGGTTCAGGGACGAGCCAGTGAAAAAGATACCACAGAGATGAGCAATGAAGAGAGCGAGGCCGATTCCAATTGGTGCCATGAATGTGGCTCGGTGCTGCATAAGAGGTATTAGTATGACGCATGATGGGAACAAGCGGTAGAATGATAATACCTTCTCAACGGCAAGCATATAAATAGTCAAGGTCAGCTCAAATGTGAGGAATGCCTCTAGGAAAAGTCCCTGAGCCGTATTGATTCCACCACCCAATCCTGTATTTACTGAAAGATTTCCGGGAAGAAGAAGCTCAACCATGCCAGCAGCAAAGATCCCTCCAGTAAACTGGGCTGCGACCAGAAACACACCCTTCAGTGGTGGCATCGCACCGAGCAACACTACTCCCAGTGTCACAGCGGGGTTGAAAATACCTCCACTAATACGGTAGAAGATCCAGACATTGACTGCCAGGGAGAAACCGAAAGCTAAGGCAACATAAAGGAGGAATCCAACTGTCGGTATGGCATCCTCAGCCAAACCTTGCTCCTTCTTGAGTGGATCGAAGGCGAGCTTTGCACATTGAGTTCCGGCGAAGGCGAAGAAAAGGAAGAGAAATGTGCCGAGAAATTCGCCCACCTATACCAAATAGTGATTGTTAGTTGTTAATCCTATTCAGCCCTCTTGGATCGACGTAGTGCATCAAAGTTCGACCAATAGGGAAGCATACTGCTGCAATTGCGTCTGTCAAAGGAAGATCATGTTAACAACATAACAAATAACTATTATGAGATAATTGCTTACAATTCTTCCCCACACTTTGTTTCCATCCACGGGCAGTCACTGCCTCATTATCACTCTCCTTGGTTCCAAATGCACTACTCATGTTGGTCTACGACGTTGACAATTGTGAAGGTTGTCAAGATGCCAGATGGAAGATGCTTTTGAGAATACAATCAAAGCTGTGGATCCGGCGTTCCTTGAATTCTGGAGACCTGGAATTCTGGGGGAGAGGGTCAGGAGGGAAGGCGCTGGAGGTGATATATGTAGGTTGCAATCCCCGAGCCTCAAGGCTATCACCACCCACCACCACCGCAAATCTAATCAACCCACTAACTTACACGCACGCATGCAAGACCCCAGGACCCACACCTCCATACATAGTGGACATGATAAAAAAGTTTGGTTCTTTTTATTTAGTTTCCGATCTTGGGCCTGGTTTCGACGCAATTTTTTTTTTCCTTTTTTGGGGGGTCTTGCAGAAGCAGGCATCGTTAACGCCGCGAATAGTCAGTTGGTCATGATCCATTCGACTATATTCCTTCAGAACAAGATGCAGGACTGGAATTGACACCCACACAGTTCTACTGACTGGTTTGGTGCACACAGACTCTGGAATCCTGCTTCACATCCCGTGCTGGAGAGCTATAACTATGAGCACTAATACTATAGCATGCAGCCACAGTTCCAGACGGAGTATACAGACATTCCGTTAGGGTCATATGCTGTGCTCTAAAAAAACATTGGGGTAAAAAAAATAATTAGAAGTTGTTATTGACCCACAAGAAAACTACGGTACTACCCGTACCCATTGCAACCATGGCCCATGGTCAGACACTGGGCAACCATGCTGTCATCCATGATAGCTTTTCCCATCCAGTTACTCAATGCATACAATTCGGAATTTTTTACCTACCTTGCACTTTGCCTTCCTTTACAAGATTGATTGTGAAGGAACAATCAATACAAAAACATCCGTGCCAGAAGGAAATACGCACATTATCCACATGGAGCATAAAGTGTGAAGATTTCCTGCTGGAAGGCTTGGATTGTGCACAAGCATGGAGCATGGAGTGGACGCCGGGTCGCATCCCCCCTATCTGTCGTACTAGGCATGCATCCTGTTGCCGCAACCTCCCGAGGCCAGCCATATGATTGCTTTATCGAATTGCCATGCGACATGCAATGACCCTTTCTGGTCCCCGCCTCGCGGCGTTCGGTCGCCTCCTCAAACTGCATGATCGAGATCGTTGTATGTAACGGTACCTTGGGTATTATGGGGAGGAGGACACAGGCTGGAGGGTTGTCTACGGTACGGATTGCCATATGATGGTAGTATATATATCAAACTATCCAATATATGTACGATATTTGCATGGAACGTAGCGTTATTTTGCAGCAAGTTCAGTCTGTCTGTACTGGAGCTCAGGCAAATGTAAGCCGGCGCTCTCTAACTTACAGTCGAGAACTCTACACGGAGTTCTTTTACCATTTAGATTCGGTTTCGACAAATTCAACCACATTTTTGCATAATTTAAACCAGGTCTTTTTGAAGCACCAGAGGTACCACTGACACACCGCTTCTCTAAGAGGTCTGTAGGGCACATTGCATATGCACTTGTAATTACCTACAATGGTTAAATTACTTATCACGGCGGAGTACATACAGCAGGGGGTTGAAAAGCTTAAATATCTTCACTATCCATTAGTGAAATCTGGCTAGAGAAATTGCGAGCTGAATGACTGGCAAGGGATAACTTGAGTGAGACTGTGATTCTTTGTTACATTGCGGGGCCTACGCGACGCGCCACCGCTTGCGAGAGGGCTTAATTTTGAAATTGAACTGCTACGTATCTTCACTTCGTCGTCATGCCAAATCGAATCAATGTTGTGAAGTCGCGTCACTGGGGCAGCGCGGAAAAGGACAACTCGAGAATGATGGATTGCCATACTTCACCGAAGGTTGGTTGTGCTTTAAACTGATGAATAGGAGGAGTTCAGATGCGGGTTTTGCGGGCGCTAGTAATGGCGTATAATGGAGTGCAGCGCACGAGACCTTGGTAGACGACAATTACAGTAGGTACAAGTACTCAATTTGATGCGTGTGGGTGCAGGATGCATGAGTTGGCCTTGTGCCAGATGTGTCTATAGCTGCGCTGCAAGCCCTCTCCGTACTTGGATCGACTTTCGGTCCGAGAACCAGTACACTTCGGCATGTATAATCATTTGTTCCATTTTCTGCTTTTCAAACAACTTGAATTCTAGGCATCTATATCTACATATACCGGTACTGGTGGAGGAGGAAGGCAGTGGAGCGTACGGAGTACAGTCATATGGAAATACAGAACCTAAAAGTGAACAAATATGCTGTACCTGAATTGCGGTGGCAATACTATTGTGAGACAAAGGTGCACATGACGCTAACTGCTCTAGGTAGGGCTATTGCGGAGACCGTTTCATGCTTGAGTTTAATGAAATGTTTTGAGGACACGTGAAATAGTGTTAATATTGGAGTTACAGTATTTAGATGATGTGTGCATCCGCGAATAAACAACTCTCTTGCTAAGTTAGGACCAACTCTCAGCTGCTGAAATTCCGGCCTTTTATTAATATTAAATATAGACTCATATCTTA
Source organism: Terfezia claveryi (assembly GCA_015179025.1). Lineage (NCBI taxonomy): Eukaryota > Fungi > Ascomycota > Pezizomycetes > Pezizales > Pezizaceae > Terfezia > Terfezia claveryi. The sequence continues at coordinate 507,704 of WHUX01000018.1, read as the reverse complement.
TCAAGTCAGCCACAATGATGTCGCTTGTGCGAAATTTCAATCATTGGCCGCTCGCTCGGACATTGTCCCAGCTTTACCAAGGCGCGCCTCCGTTTCCCAGCCGCCCACTCCAAATTCATCTCGGGTAGGTTATGTATATGTATAGAGCATCTCAACAACTTGCTACACAGACTAGCTACAGGAATAAGAAAAGAAAATATTTTCAATTTTTTTCCCTGGCAAAAAACTCAGTTTGGTAATCGTCTCCTATATGAGCAGAAACCTTGTGTCACATTGGAGTGCGACTTGGAATTCTTATACTAGGGTATATACTGGGATATATTGGGAAATACCCCCGCAAACAGAAGCCCGGAAGGTTATGCTTTGCCTATTTGGGGCTCATGATAATGCTTGGGCGAGAGCTGAATCACTGTCCTGCAAATATTTCAGGTAGAGATTTGAACGTGTAAGTAAGGGAGGCGAGTGTGGATGGTCGCCACTGCCTTCGAAGTGCCCGGATCCGTTGGATACAGTGGACAGGAGGGGATGCTATCTATCCAGCAAGAGCAGCCTGAGTTGACGTCATAGAACTGGAGAGGAGACGGGAAACATTGGAGAATTCTACAAGAAATTTGTGTTTCTGAACTTTTTTCGTTGGAGAAACAATACGCAATCACAATCCTGACTTTCCATATCCCCTGGTCCTCGTCCACATCGACATGACTTTCCACGTGCTGATTACCATCTTGAACCCTGATATATATGCTTAGTACTTACGGAGTACTTGCATGGACAAGGGCGTATCTACCTATTCTACCCGGTTCGCACGAAGAGTTTTGTGGAGATTTGTGACTCAACCTCTATGGAAGAGATTGAGACGTAAGGCAAAGGAAAGGGAGGGAGAAAAAGAAAAAAAAAATTCAAATCTCGACTGAAGCAATTATGATTAATGAAAAAAATTGGGCCGAGTTTGAAGTATGCGATGTTCTGGTAAGATGAAATTATTACAATGAATTGTGGGCTGCATGCGTACCGTACTTCAAAGTACTACCAAAAAGGAATATCGCGAGTTTTAAGCTAACATTTGAAACGCAGAAGGGAGCAATACTTCATGTACATGAGCTAGTGGGCCTAATTTACCTAGCGGAATGAACAGCCACCGATATGTATATATAGTATGGTTCCCTGAGACGTCTACTTCATCTTCCCTCGCTTACACCTTACAGAGCAAGAATTAAGTGCTTTTACTAGGATATTGTTAGGAGACATCTAGGGATGCCTGGATTATTGGCCTGGTCCTGAACAGCTGTTTATGGTTTTGAGTTCTAGGTGAACTCATAAGGGCGAGTCTGGTGAAATAGCCAACTACCCGAGCACTCCCCAGATGTGTCTCCTGGTGAAACATCGCTGATGTTTCAGTATTAGATGTAGCGGAAAAGTCAAGGGAGCTTATATTTAGGTAGAGCGCAGCTTATCATATACTTGTGAATGACACGGCTGAGCAGGAGCCTACCTACGGCCAATGTGGGGCTGAGGTCGCTCACTGTGTTAACATTCTGATTGATTTATCGATACCCACGAGATCCTCTATGGATGGCATTTGCCTTACAACCCCGAATTCATGGATAGCCATGTTCGTTCAATTTTACAAATCTTGATTAATTGGTGTAGAGGTAAAAGACCGGAAATGCATACTGCTCTGAGTTGTTGCATTCTTACTTTTCATGCCGGCACGATGCTATCTCATTGGCAAAAGAGCACTTATGACGATATCAGGCATCTAGTCAGTCTTTGCTGAAAACGAAACAATGCTTTGGTATGTGGGGTTTGTCAAATGGTAAAATACTCACATTGCTCTTTATTTGGTAGGGTAATACAGCAAGGTTGCACACAAATAGCGTCGTGAATGTTGTCATTGGATGGGACGTTGTTAGATTTTGCAACTGCAACCGCAGTTGTACTGTTATTCTGGGAAACAAATCTTTATGCCAAAGTCTTTGATTGTAATCGTTCCTTCATTCAGTATAGCCACAACGAAGTGAAGTACATGTTCGTACTATATAGATACATAACACGTACTAGCAGATATCTCTCTCCACTAATAACATTACCACTCACTAGGCCTGGCGTCTTGGGTCCACACATGCATCGACTCGGAAGACAAGCTCGGTAGGTCCCACCACTACGCAACAACTTCTGAGTGGTAGCTCTCGATCGTCGTGCAGAATGCATCATTTGTTAGGATTTGTTTTTTGCCATACCGTGCATTGCGGTGTGGGAAAAAAAAGCAATTGACTGGAAGCAGGGAAGTATGCATCTGAATCCCGAGGTCAATTGGTATTATGTCACGTAATGTTACTTCTTTGGTCTTTGGTTCTACAGCCTTGCAGAATTTGGTGCCTTCCCCCGCTCGCCTGGCGAGGAGGCAGGTCCTAGGAACTGGAGGGCATTGGGAATGTGCACTTCCAGTTGGCGATATGCGATATCGATTTCTAATGTCCATTGTAAAATAGTATTCCACTTGTATAGCATGCTCGATATCTCAACCAGACGCCCATCTATCTACTTTTACGTATACATACAATCAATCGCAAACGAGGCTGCTGCAGCACATGTAAATGCTGGTTTCCGAAATATCCTGCCAGCGGGAAGCTTATGACGCTACACACCTCTGGCGAGGGGGTAGTGCAACCAGACTACATAATGGTACTAGGTATCCTATAAGTCGGGAGAGCCTCATGATCAGTTCGATCTTCGGTGGCACTGTTACCTAGAGCTGTCATATACAGTATTAAAGCACATGTGGGGGATGTACGCAGGTTTCCACATGTGCCTCACACATGCTGTGCTCGAATTAATTTATGACACCTAGGCTCGTGAGATGATGTATCCCGGTTTTTCTAAGCTTGTAGTTCAGTGTCTTTGTATAGCTACAGTTTAATAGCTTCATTCATTCATGCTCCAAATCCGTATTATATGTATTAAATTCAGTGCTCTAAAGTCATCAGATCAACATTGCATGTCCGGTGTGTAACACTTATCAGATTTGCTTACTAGTATTCATACGAATCTATAGTGCCTCATGGCAGAGCACCTCCCAATCAATGTGTATCCAGACGACTTCAAATTATCCATCTTATAGTATTGATCAGACGATTTTAGATTACCGTTCATGACACAGAAAGTATAACTTCCGTGCTTTTTGTGGCCGCGGCCATCCGGTTAGCGTCGGCCTCTCTTCGAGCTCTAATCTAACTAAGGCTATTGATATCTTGTATACGAGAATGAAGTTTGTTTAGGTTGTGTATATTTAATGCACTTCTAGACTCTTCTTTGGCCTCGAGCTCGATCTTGATGCATCTGCTGGGAAATTAGCTATAGCTGTAGTACTCAACACCCCATAGGTATAGTCTCGGAAACTCACAGCGCGCAACCCTAGTGACCCGTTCCGCTAGCGGTCATTCTTCGGACATATGCAAGCTACATTGTGGGCAGGTACAATGCACCTCCACAAAGAGGTTATATATACTTACGGATCCTTGGTTGATATGACCTATTTAGGGCATGTCCGCGCGGGGTCACCTGTCACTCCCAGAATTAGTATCTAGGCCCTTTCTTGGTCACAAGTTATTCCTTTCCGATGAAACTTACGTAGGCTGCTGGTATATAATACTAGTCTTCGTGTAGAATCTAACTATTTGGGTAACTTTGGATATCATGAGGTGTTTGTACTGGTATCTAGAACATACCATCGATGCCATAAGTACGTTCCATCCATTTTTAGCAGCTATAGATGGAACTGAGCCCTCAGCTTGGTATGCTACGCGATACTGTAATATATTTCCTGTTTCATATCATGAATTTCAGAAACCAGTGTATTTTACACACACGGTTGTTAAAAGTTGCCATGATCTTGGAAGTGATGTTGGTTAAGATATTTGTAGACCTGTAAGTCAGAATGCTTGAATACTTACGTATATGTCTCATACAAGATAACTTGAAATTGATTATTCCCCTTACACCAAGGCCTTCGAAACCAACCACGAGCCATATTTGCCTGGTCATGAGACCCAATAAGAAAAAACAAAAAGTTCTCTCAGATAATAGAGAAAGCTAGGTTTGATATTGTTAAACTTAGGTTTGGCTGTTTCATTGATTTGGCTAGATATCTCAATCGTCCAATGATTAGAGACTTCTATGAAGCGTACTTCAAGCGAACTACATCCCGTCGAATTCCCGAGGCTCGTGAAATGCGCTTAGACAGCTAGACCTTTTGGGGAATATTTCCATTTTCCTTTCCTTAGTGAAACTGGAATCCGCCTGATATTCTTTGCAGCAGAAGCAGGCTCTGAACACAGCGTCGCCTCCGCCGATACGGCTTATTTTTTGGACAACGAAGAGAAATGCAAGCGTCAATGAACGCACTGAGCTATACAAGGAAACTTAACCAGTAGAACTGGCTCATTCAGGGTAAACTGAGGCCTGACCGTAATTGTTTTCTGTAGCTTTGAGAAGTTTGTCGTTAAATCAAAAGAATTAAGTCTATGTATTAGCCGGGTTGTTATTTATATACCCTTAGACTATGAAACCTTTGAATTCTAGGTTTATATACCCTTAGACTATGAAACCTTTGAATTCTAGGTCATCGCAAAATAAGACCTTATTCAAGTAAAAATAGCCCCTAGACATCCCGGTCATATATGCCGTCCTGCTCAAAGGGCTCAAAAGCTTTATTTATGCTTTACTGGAAGTCAATGTGTTGCATACTGTATAAAGGTGTTTCAACTCCTTGCCGAGGTTATACCACCCTTAGGTAACGGTCCTCTGTGAGTCAGGAGATGGAATATTATTCTCGAGTGGAAGTACTTACACCATAGACACAAGAGTTCACTAAATCCTTTGCCTTTTTACCAGTACTAAGTAATTTTTATCTAGAAGGTTTGAAAAAAGTTCACATGATTATAATAATGACATAACTGGACAAATATCGCTTGCTCCATGGCCCTTGATGTCAGGGTAAATCCTAAACCTAAGGCGGGAAGTAACAAAGCCCTGATTCAAGTAATTTTTCCAGTTTTAGATGTATGAGATCCTTATTCGGTTTCTCCTACTACTTCGATTCTCAACTTTTTTGCTTCTACGAAACTGAAATGATTTCCCAATACCTGGTGATAGGGTTCGCCCATGATCAATTGCCTACATCATTATCTCCCGTACACTCTCAGGAGTTTTCATTCAAAGCCTTTTGAAACCTTTCCAGCAGCATCGAGCCCAGACAAATTAATCTTCTCTAGTTCATCACTTTCGGGTTTGTGTACTTGGTATACTTACTTTAGTGCGAAGCACTGATTTCCAACAGAAGACTGAATCATGAATATCAAGCGATCTCAATATTTATGCTGTTCTTTTTCCTTGTTTGTTGCCGATCATAAGCATCTTTTCTCGTTAAACAATAAGTGTGTCAGCCATTGAGGATGTAGTACAGCATATCTCAATCCCTGCATCTGTGCTCCAAATTGTTCGACGTGCATCAGCAAAGCGGCCCATCTTCCAGTGCGGCAAAATACAAAGCGGGGAAGCTTCCTGAAGTTCATCTTGGCCCCTAGCTTGAGCGCGAAGCTAGAGCTATAACTTTGCAGCAGACCAGAAGCGATCATTACCGAGAGAGTTATCCCCCGGACTACAGGTTAGTGCTACCTGAAAGTCAACAACTCCAATGCCAACTTTACTCGATCTCCCAGCGGAACTATTGCTGCAAATTCTGTCTTACCTCCGTGTTGGTGGTAATATTCCCAGGCCATATTCTAGAATATGCAGACATCTCCAGCAGTTTGTCGATGCTGAAAATTTACGCTTCTTTTCTCTGCGCTCTCCAGATTACCATCATTTCAAGGCAATCTTCTCATACTTTCCCCACCGGCGCAGGAATCTGAAGGTATTGAATTATATTATTGTACTTCCGGAGTATGATAGGCATCGGGAGGAGAGTGAATTGGAGATTTGGGCAAATGATAAAGCTTTCCTGAATGCTTTAGTGCCATTATTCAAGATATTAAGTACATGGGGAGAAAACGACAGCGGCACTCACGATATCAATGACAGTTACCGATTTACATTAGTCCTCAATGCTGTCGCTAAACCACGGTTTTCGAGAGCTGTTTGGCTATCCGAGAGAGAAATGGGACGTTATCAAGTTGGTACACTGGAATCTCGGCGTCGCCTTAGCTATAACCATAGAACCTCCGGGCCCCTGCCGGACTCGCCTTTAAGCGATAGTGTCCATACTCCTAGGAGCTTTCCTAGACCATCGCCTGTCTCTCTCCCACCAGGTGCTGAGGCAAATCTGTCAACTATAAATTGTGTCCGCAACCTAAGATTGAATACTCATCGCTCAATTGACTCAAACGACTCCGAATTTCCACGAGATGTTGACCTTCGTGTTTTGCCATTGCTTTCGGGCCGGATGATTGGCCTGAGGCCAGAAGGTGCCAACACGACTACGCCTGACGCACCTGATAATGAGTCAGATAGCTAGCAATTGGGCCTTCATCTATTCGCACGGGCACCGGCTGCCTTGGATTTCATATAATGGACTTTTTGGTTTAAGGCGGATGGGCACTATGCCATTTCCAGCTGTGGATATCATTTGTCTCTCTTCTGTTTTGAAGGCTGGATTTCTTTTAGGATTGCTTCCTGCGGTTTCATAAACAATTGTAAGTCGTTGGGAAGTGCAAGGCCCTATTAATTCATTGTTTGGCCCTATATAGTTACTGTCAGTTGGTCAGTTGTCTCCTTAAGTTAATCTTAAAGCAATATCTTTAGGCCCCCTGAAAGAATTTGGCTTTCGCGAGCGGCTTAGGTCACTCGCATACACACTTTCTGTCTTGATCACTCAACGTGCTTAAGGGGTACATGAGCATACATGGGTTGTTGCAGAGCATAGCGTAATGCCAGATTACTTTCACAATTTTATGGAACAAAACCACATACTTAATACTCAGCCAGTGATAGTGATGTTTAAAAACGCTTGCTTATAATATTGTATATGGTATTTAGTCAGCGTTGTGGCGACCCTAGCTTTTCTCCCGTTATGTTGTCGAGATGTATTAGTGTGTTCCCTCTAATATCTCCGGCCTTGCTCTCTAGTTCCCATTAGCTACTGAGCATATTCTGGAGTCTCCAACTTTGATCCCGTAGTCCTATGTATCGGTGTATAGAATGTGTTCTAGGTAGGGAAGCCCCCCACGTCCACCAACTATTTAATTGTCATTAGCACCAATGATTTTACAGGCATGTACACCAAAGATATCAATAGATCATAGATCCGTCTCTTTGACTGACATCATGCTAGAATAATTGTCATTTCGAGTGGTGCCTGTATATGAGGGACATGCCGTCTACTGTACCTAAACTCGTACCAATAGAAGTCCGTCCAATAATTGGCTTAAACACAGAGACAAGTCCCAGTCCACTGCCTGCCCACACTGTGATAGCCTATCGGGCGACCACATAGCTTCCCACTGCTCTATAGTAGAGGCTAAGCGGCTACAGCCAAGCTCATCCCAATGGCCACCAACTTCTGGACTGGCCACTGTGGACGAGGAAAGAGCGGGACGAAGAAAAGTGGCACGCAGTCGAGGCATTCCTTCCCATTCGTCTATTCCACTTTCCTTTCTTCTCTCTTATTGCAGTCAGGATGGACACCAGTTCCATTATTCTAGCTACACTCTAATTTAAGCTTGTATATGCTTCTCGCCGGTCTGATTAACTTGCCTCACTATTCAATTTATCCCGGCTTCTTTAGAAAAAAATGGCTACATACTTAGTAGGGAACATGGTTCAGGGTAATTCTGTGCGCTCTCGGAGATACTTCATAAGTGAAAAACCCAAAACACTGACTAACATTCCATTTATTTCAAAAAGCTTAACTGTTCTTCAATTGTTCTAGATTTTCTCTCTACGATCAGCTTCCTATCTTGGTCATTTGTGGCTCCCCAGTTTTAAGCTCGAAGGTACCCTTAAGTATGGTTCTGTAGAAACTGGCGGGTAAGGCCGCAACCTTAGTCACGATATGCCGTTTTGCAAAAACCTGTCTCGGTGTCGTACTCGCGATTACTTTATTAATCATAGGTACCGGTACCTTCCTTACGCACGGTACTCTTAACAGTATTCTAGGCACTATTTGTGAATGCAAGCAATATAATAGCTTCCAACACATAGTCCTCATGTACACTCACATTCTCCCTGCCAATTACAATCTCCACCTCTTTTAAAGAATATCCTGACTCAATCGTAAACCTTGGCAGATTTAGATTCCTCCTCACCCACTCAGTTGGTTCTCTGAGGTAGGGCTATCTGGCTCCTCTGCAACCCCAGTTTCTTGAACCCTGTACACGTGAATGGATCATCAGAGATAGATGTAGTAAACACAACATCGTCATTTTAGTGGCATATTGGACAAGTGTCAGTGTAGTGGTGACGTTTGTGTATAGACGTGGGATAATAGACGTGGGATAATATTTATTCATAGGTTCAGAGGTTTTTGCGGCTAGAACCTTCTATTGTCAGCACGTACATAGAACGTACAAGTTACGCCTTTCTTATGTCAAGTCCGTGCCGAGCCTGCTTACCGGTAGCGTCTTATTCGTAGATACTTTCTTATACACTATCACTTCCTTATCGGCCAGTTTCTACGGTAAGAAAGGTTGATTCTCTAGTAGAGGTGTTTTAGCGTCTCAAACCGACTAGCGAGAAACCATTCCAGCGTGATTTGGTAACTTTATAATTCTGCTGCCGTAACGGATCTGGGTGCAATGCCAACATACCTCCCCTTTCCCCAAGTGGTTCGGGACGGGAGAGCTTTGGTTATTCAATAATGATTCCCGTATAGCGACAAATTAACCAGCTCGGGATAATTTAGCAGATGTAACCCTGAACCTTTTTCATTCCCCGCCCGAGTGCGCACCCTGATCAGGGGATTTGGGTAAAGTGAGATATCTCGCAAGTACAAAATAATGAGTCACGAACAGTACTTAGGTCCTATTTCTGGACGGATTTTGTCAATGATTTAGATTGAAGTTCTCGCCTAGGTGTGCCAGCTGTGGCGTGGTTCAGAGGTTAGGTAGCTTTTTTTTTTTAGGTATCCAGCATCGGTGGCCTTCAGAGTAAACTCCCAGAAAAAATCATCCATGGCAGTACTTGGTGCTACTGAAATGCTTTCTAATACTCTGAGCCTCTTAAGTGCGGAGCAGGTAGCTATGGAATAAATTGGGGTTCGAGAAGCATTTTAATAAAAAACCCCAAAATATTCGCCTGGGCCTCGGTTACCCTGAAGAAGTCCTACGCTAGTGCTATGGCTATGCTTCATTTTATCCGCTTGGCTTCATGCAAGAATTAGAAAATGAATGGAGCAAAAAATTTAAATATACACAAAATAATCCAAAGTAATATATTTCGAAATAAATACAATTCCAATCGCAAGCACCAGTCTTTACCATCATTTCTCACAAAGGTTACTGGCGCCGGAGTAATAACCATTCATATTCACACAAGTCCTCCCAGTCACAGAGACGATGTGGCCAACGTGAAGGAGAAGTAGCCACCGAAGTTGCAGATCCACCCTCACTCGGCCACACTGGAGGACCTGGGATGGGGTAAACCGGAGCGTTGGTATATATAAAAGGAGTAATCTGCCTCGGGAAGCTAACCAGCAAATTTCCACTTGGCGGACCCAGTAACCGTAACTTTAAAGCATGATGGGTACGACTGAATCCCAGTATAAGCCCATGAATTGTGCAGACAATTCTCGTGGCGGATGATGTTTGGGGTGAGGGATACAGGAATAGAAAATCTGTACGCTGGAACGGGGCTGGTTTCGTATGGTGTGGTGGTTCAGATGCCTGCGCCGTCTTTTCCATCGTATTTTACTTAGAACCAGACGCGCTCTATTCACATCTGCTAGTCGTTGTTCTTTTTTTTTTTTTTACAAAAAGGGACATGCTCAGCACTCATATGCGATTCCAGTAAGAAGACCATGATGAGCCACCCGGGAACCCGCGTGGATTCAGGACAAGGCAAGTTAACCTGCCAGGCCCGGCGGAACCTCATTACAAGCATACCTAATACAAGCATATATTCGTTACAAGCATACCTCAAGTGTAAATAAGCATATTTTCATTACAAGAATATTCTTATTTTTTTGGCTTAGTCACCATACATATGCTTGTAATAAGAGCTGCGCGTTACTCAATTAGGTATGCTTGTTACTTAATTAGGTATGCTTATCGATAACAAATAAGCCCGCACAACAGAGCACGCACAACTCCATGTAGATTACAAGTCGCACACGCAAGCGAAGACTTACAGATCACCGAGTGTATCTCTAAACCTGAAGTCCACATGGCGACATATCAAACGCTGGTTTGAATCACACCTCCTCCGTCTACACCTTGTGCAGCCCTAGCCCACTTCTCACTTCAAGCTGAACCTACAGGCAATATTACTGAGCTACAACATGCCTCCACCATGAGAAAAGCGCATTGAGTTTCTGGAACTTCAACACAGGCGTCACCTTGCTCGGCGCAGGATCACTGATTTCCTGGGTCATTCTGCATCCGGAACCTCCTCCTCTTCCAGATCTCTCCTATTATTTCTATGTATCTAGTACTCATAGTCTTATTCCGCATGTTTTCTAGTACCCATAGTCTTTTTCCGTACCTCTTCTTAAGTCCGCGCTACCTTCTTTCCATATGTAATTATTTTCCCTTAATATAAGAATATATTCGTTACAAGCATACCCCACCTGGCCCCGGCGATATGCTTGTAATGATCATCTGTATGTACAGCAAAGATAAACAGATGAGCTCAAGTGCCTCGCGGCTAAACAGAAACGCGCAGATGAAAGACTGAAAACTCAAGATGCCTCTCGGCAGAACAGAAAAGCGCGAGTGATAAACTCTAAGAGTCGTTGTTCTCTACACGGGGAAGTAACGCAGCAACTCTTAACGTGCGCAGTTCCTGGTAACCATGTCCAGCAACCTTCCGGGTAGCTCGCCATTATGTCGTTAACGGCCTCTTATGACTCTCACGGCTAAAATGTCCATCTCAAGCTAACATCACTCCCCGCAGGCACAGGTGCACTCAATATGGCGGACTTGGACCACGAAATTCCACCAGCAGCATACCCACCACATTGGATGTCAATCTGAGAGAGTCCTCAACTGGTCCTTTTTTTGATCTCCCTTGAAGATTGGTTGCCGGGCTGAGAGACTTAGAGGGATCGTAGTATGGCTGGTATATCCAAAATATTCCCTATGCCGGTGATGACAGCTTCATCGACGTAGCCGTGGGGTACTTGTGGCGGACAGGAGCGATGGATAAGCGCACGTATTCATTGTAATTTGTTCTTATGAGCTTGAGGACTTGGTTAGTCAGGAGGTACCGGGAGAGTTGGTCAATTCCTAGACGTTGCTCAGCTGCTGAGAATGCAGTTTGATAGAGAAACCCACTAGGACGACCTGACTCTATTTATACCCATGAACCAGTGTATATCGACGTTTCAAATATCACCCTTCCAACGATCAGAAGGCACTCGTTCCTCGCCTACCAGGAACAATCCAAATATGATTACGAGTGGGGTATTGCCACCTGAAATCGAGATTGAAGGATACCTATAGTTGCGGTATTAAGGCCTGCTGGAGCCTGTTCCCTTAATGACAGCAGTACGCGATATTGACCTTCCTCCAAAAAGCTAAGTGTGCACCCTGCTAGGTTGGAATTCAGCGTTTTCGGGTAGGTTATTTAAAACCCCGGTCAGGTTCAAGGTTCTAGCCCCGGTTGACTGAGGTGAACATCGAATTAACCCCGCATCATCACTTGGAAACTCCGGACAGGGAATATTTATTAGGATGTCACTTCACCGGTGAGGGAGTCTGACATCCTAGACTCACGTCTCGATGCAGTAGGCAGTAAGTTAGGCAACTGACATATTGTAACTGGCCCCTGGTCAACCTGATTTTATCAAAAAAAAAAAGGGACCGTCATGTATATGTTCTGGGCCGCTCGCGGGCATCGGCCGCCCGCGGGCGGCATACCCTCTGTGCCGGTCGCGGGCATTAATATAATTCCTCAATTTGGTATTTGTGAATTGAACAAAACATTCTGATACACTCAAAAATCACCCTGTGAAGTCATTTTTGACCACCCCTTCCACATCACAGGGAGACAGCAGAACATTGAACAAGGGGGGAATTCCGGAAAAATTACCTCAAGCCCTTCAAATGATGAAGTACATGCTTGTGTAGTTAACAACTCATCACCTTCATCTCTGATGATGAATGGAATGGAGAGGAGGATACTGAGTTTATTGCTACTGTACCGTAGAAATCTGCAACGTTTCCTATGCAATAGGTATTTGAAAATTAGTTTCTTATCTACGGGTTCCTATCTATGTAGTTTTTAATATATGGGGCCTTATGGTTCAGGCTATATAGACCATCTTGTACTGAATATCGATGCGCTATGTGGAATTCAGTGAAGTTCGGAATAATCATCATTATGATATTTTTTGTCTACATCTTGTTGCACAATTTATCCTATAAGTAAGAAAAATCCCACCTATTTCTTACTTATAGGATCCAGGTAAGGTGCAAAACACTACTTTTATAATCGTAGGTACTTATTTATGCGCAAGTATAACCACTGGTGTTTTCGTTTCAGGTGTTTGCAAAAACTTCTACTCTAATTGTTATTGCCGATACTTTAAGAATAATCTAGAATTCTCAATTTATTGACATACGAAAGTGTTAACAGATCATGACTGTATTAACCTCTCAGCTCTGGCTGAACTAAATTGGAATATTACATGGAGGTCTAATCGATTGGGAAATACATGAATCTATTGCAGTCTGGGATAGGTATACCGTTATCAATTCCTTTTTTTGGGGGGTAAATCAGTACTCGTAAACCTTTATCAATACAAGTACCAAATTGAGGAATTATATTAATTGCCCGCGAGCGGCCCAGAACATATATACTCATGAAATGAGTGGGAAGCAGAGACAAAGAGCCTATCTCACCAGAAAGTGCAGTGCGAATCCCTCTATTTACGTCGTGGCTCACAAAAAATACAGGATACATACTCAATTCTCAATTGGAAGCCCTGAAATCCCATTGCCTTGTTATTGCTGATCATTGGTATCAGAGAACGAGCTAGTGTAGCGCGTCCGTATGTAGGACTATTATATTTCACCTAGGTAATTCTCCAACTCTGTCAAGAGCATATAAAATATGCATTTCAGTATTCGTAATGGAGGTTGCATCATCAGATATCTATCAAATGGGAAATGTTACAACACAGAGTAATGTGCATAACAGAAATATAAATATCACTGCTGAAACAATATCAAGAATTGATAGGATATTGTTGGATGATAGCTCCCTGCTCTGTCTTATTATAAGGCATTAGGATACATCCCACAGTTCAGTACTGTTGATCGAAGTCGATGTCCAGTAGGTGTGTTTATATAGACTTCAAGGTGATTCACCTACATGCGCAGAAATCGATAGTGATAAAAAGCGCAGCTTGGCCATATTGATAGCATAAGGAGAAAGGAGTTATATGATAGTAGAAACCATAAGATTGGTGTGAATAATTCAAGATTTCTTTCTACTCCTCTAAAGATACTCAAATAAATTCTCAATGAAAAAGGGAGAAAACTAGACGTAAAAAACTACCCTTGTGGAAATTCCAAGTCTAAAATTTTTCTTATAAATACGCTTATTGATTTCAATTTCTTTCTTGCCTTGAGGCATTTCTGTTTGTATCCTCGATCTTTGTGTTAGTATGTACGTACAAAATGTAATATATTTAATACATCACAATCCACAAACGGATGTATATACTCTCTAGAGTAGGGCATAAGAGTGTTATGGTTGCTACCGCTGGTAGAAGTAAAACATACGACAAGTGTAACACCTGTACGAGATACGTGCGTTTTGGAAGGAGACTAAGGTAAGTTTTCTGCAGATCTTGCGGGACAAGAGGTTTAATATGGCATTTTGAAAACTTCCATTTCAATGTCCTTATAATATATTTTCCGTGTACCTTAACAATAAACAGTCCTTTTTGGTACGAACATCGATGTTCATTTTGCGCCCTGTTGATATCTCCTTTTGAAACTTGAAGCTCAGCAGGAACCTTAACTGGGTATTGGTTAATAAGGTGAAAGCGGCAATGCTACTAGGTACCTAGAGATGCGATCAAGCCTTAGCGTCCTTACAACGTTCTTTAGAAAGAAAACCAAAAGGAATTCTCGATCTCGAAAATCCCGCATCGGACGCGTATATCTGCGCCCACCCGCCTAGTATTAGTCGTCCTGAATCCACCCAGGGTTCCGGGTGGTCCCCTAAACGGGACCGCATATGAGTAATGTGTAAAGAAATAAATATATTAGTCTAGATCGGTGCAGCAGGCAGGATGGAGGCTTTCTGAATGGCGCACTAGCATGACACTTTGATCATCTTCACTTAAGCTCCAAGAGCTGACGGGACACTGCAGGTCAAGAGGCCTGTGTACGCGTACACCTCAATGACAATGGAGATTACCGGCTGTGCATATGCATCTGTAAGTACAAACATAGGTACCCTTCGAGGCTTGCCTAGGTTGTATGAGGCACTATTACTAAGAATTCCCATCTTGTATACATGAATATACAGTTTGACCTTCAATTGGACCTCACAGTTGCATTATGCCGCTGATCAAGCACATACAAATACCAAGCTTGATATGAGCATTGCGTCAAAGCGGGGGAGGGCACTGATCACAATTAGAGTCGAGGCCCGGGCGCAGTGAGATACATTAGCGGCTGGCTTTAAGATGCGCTCACTTATTACGCAGCTATATATAGATCACAATAGTTAGATGTTCTCAAGTTCTTAGATGTGTGCTCTCATCATATACTAGACAGTATACATACGAGATACTCTTTTACCAAAAAAAAAAAACACTTATCCAGTTTTCTTATGTAGATTCTGCTTCACGATGCCACTGCTTTTGTGGTCGTATTGCAGGGTCATAAGTTATTCCTCCAATGTCGAAGCTTCTCGGGCAAACAGTACTACTATAATAGCTACCCAAGCTTCCGTCGCTACGTCATTTCGATGAGTTACAGTTACTCCTATTAATAACATTATCCCTCAAGATGACTCAACTGTACAGTAGTCCTCTTCTAGTCCATCAAACAGCACTCGTTGTCATCGTTGATATTGAGTAACTATGGGTCGAAGCTTAGATAGCTCTCAACATTTTCTATCTCTCTGGGGCTTGTTTCAACTCTGCATACACATGATAACCTAATTACTATGTTGAAAAAACTCAAAACAATAGCCAATTCTTAACTTCTGTGTTCCTCATTTGAGTTGCACATCTACCTGCATTACTCTGAGCTCCATACTATGTATAGATTACCTATGCGTTCTGGAATTCTCTGTACATACCTTGTACTAGATGTGCTTTGTGATTCCTTTCGGCATACACTTGAAACTTTATATAGACGAGCACGAGTACTGTCAGACCTGCTGAAGCAACGCATGTAGGACATGCATTCGAGATCTTCAACACAATATGACATCTAGGGGAGGGCTCTTGACTATGGTAGCTACAACCTATATCCATAATTGACGTTTCTCATCGTTGACGTCGTACCCGGCCCTCAGATAACCAGTTCGGAAAACCTAAGACAGCACAACACACCAGCACACCCCCACGTGGACCCCCTGCCTCATGCCCCTGCTCTCCCTTGCTGCATGATCGGTCGCGGCACTCCGCTGATCGATTGCAGATCATGACCTTCCCCACCTCCCCGGATTGCTCATCTGGATCCCTGGTTGTCTTGATCATGATCAGCCAGGGTTAAGAAATATATAAAGGCTAGCTCCCTAGCAAACATCACACACATCAATGGCCTTTGATCAACCACTTCCCATTCGTATCCCAGACCCATGGACAGCTTCGTGTTCCTCGGCCACGTGGGCAGTATCCTAGCTGGGTGTACAAGCTAGCTCGTTCTGTCCGCATATGCGTTAGCGTCCGACATGGTGGTGCGGCCTGTATGTCTAGTACATGTATATCTATCTGTGCATTGAAGTGTACTTACTTACAGGTACAAGGTAGAGAGGACTGGTAGAGGGTTTCTGGTGATATTTCTTGGCAAGTGTTTACAAAATGAACGACCCTCAAACGAAATTACTGGTGATATTGGGAAACCATAATTGTAATTGAAACAACCATATACAGGTAGAGTGTAAATTCAACAATATCTCGGGAAAAACGCAACGTAATATTTTTTGCTTTAGTTTTTCCTCGCCTCCACACAGCTAGGCAGGGTGAAACGAATAAAGAGCCCCAACCATCACCTGCCAGATGTATGAGAGAATCCACTGTTTTATCCTTAAGAGAATTGAAGGATCATATAATGTATTGGGCTCAAGAGCATATCTGTGGTGAATTCACATTATAGATAGTGCTTTTCAGAAGGTATGTTGCTATGTCCATGTTACCAAGTCTTCTCTGGGTACTTAGGAGTTTCAATTGATGGAATCAACTACGTCAACAAGAGCCAGAGGTGGAGTGGGCCTGGAGGTGTAAGGAGCATATCAAGATCTTTATCCTAGAGCTTTTGAATATTAGCGAGGTGTACAGTAATGCTCATATGTTTTCCACTTACCTAAATACATTTAGCTTGAGATTTAGACCTGAAACTGTGTGATCAGATGAGTTGATATTGTATAAGCCTCGCCCGGCCGGGCACACAGGATACTATAGCACTGCTTTTAGTTCATGGGACTGGCCAGACTGGGTATTTTGTCCTTGTTCCTTTCATCAATTGCATGCGACGGCTCTGGTCTGCCACCGCTCCTGGAACGTGTCGAGCTCCTTAACCAAATATTAATATATATATAATGACCTCCACGGATCCGGCAGTGATCGGTTTTTTTTTTTTTTTTTTTTTTGGGTCAATACTCGCATGTAGCATGAGTTATGTGTGACCCTCCGTGTGCGGTCAAAGTCATAGATCTCCATGTGCGCTGGTTGGGTACCAAGGTTACAATGTATAGCTTCAATTTCTCTCTAGAACAGGCTGTGGACAGAATTATTCCACCGAAGTGCCCTCCTCTCCGTTTTCCAGGGTCCGGAATAGTCTGGATGCCAATTTTGTGTGAATGCAAAACAAACCCCAGGTCTCTGCTGGAGACACTGACCGGAGAGGTGGTGACACTGTGCACATAGATACTGGGCACATTGATTTGGAAACCAAGCGTCCCGCATTAGTCGTTGTCAAGACTACTTAGAGCTAGGTAGACCAATAATGAATAAATGACATGTTTAAAGATAAGTAAGTGAACTCAAATTTAAAATTCTTAAAGATGAAAATAAAAGTTCGGAAACCATATGTCGTAACTTTAAGACGTGGGGGTTTCTGGTAAGTCAAGTGCAAAGATCTGACCTAGTGGGAATTTATGTGGAAGAGAGCCCACTATGCACCAATGGTGGTTTATTCCTCCAGCAATCCTGACTGAGTACATGCCTGTGCACCTTAGGCTTCTTAGAGCTTTCCTGTCACTTCTAGCAATGATACCTGTCACTTCTAACAACTATATAGCCTCTTGTATTCTTCAGGTATATGCATATATATACATATGACTGAATAAACTCTAGCAGCATGCCAACCATTGAGCCCGCTCTTGTGCATTGACATATCTTTTGGTAACTGACGTAGGTACATATCTCTATATGTTCCTTAACTATCAATAGCCCTCATCCCCAATTAGCTCAGATTTTGCTGGTCAGGGCCTTATACCTTGGGGGATTCTTAAACACTACCATATTCACTAATTTGAGAGACTTTGTTTATCATTGAAGTACTGACAAATGATCGTAGAAACCGTTATAATCTGGCAGCTTTTGGTAGTCATCCAACAACCGTGACTTGTGCATACAGGACAGTTCTAAACCCCATTCAAGTAGGCCAAATACCTATAATTTCATTCCGCACGATACTCTAATTTCCGTGGACGTGTTTCCGTGAATAGATCGTCACAGTAAAAGTATTTGGGTTAATGTTGCAAAAAACATAGTAAGTACCTTCAAACTTTCGTACCAGAGCCCAACATATCTAAAAGCGGGAATACTTACACGTAACTTGAAATTATACTTAGGTACTTAGTACTCTAGTTGTACATGCCCTTATAAAGATCGACCTCTACCTGAGTGCAAGAAATACCATTTGAGATGTCCAGGATTAGATACTTAAGTTGTGGAGGTTTGTTTGGATATGGATAGTGGTCTTATACCCAAGCAATAATTGATATGTAAATATTTTTCTCATACCCTACTTTAGTACCTATAGAGAGTCTTGTATGTATATGCACATTTCACTAACCTTCGGTCAACCTCTCCACGTGCACCAAGTGTATTTTGACTTTATGCTACCGATTTATTCCAAGTTGCTGCGTCCCATCACAAAATCAAATCTGGCACACCAGACTGCCTTGTGTGATGTGGTTTCAGGTGCGTGACCGGACAGCATTTCCCAGCTTCCCGACCGACCTTCCCGGAACAGTTCAACTCGGCCTAAAAATATCTTCTTCTGTTGGCTCTTGCTTTGTTCGTTCGTCGGAGGTGACGCGGATGCGGGAAGACTCCTGTGCAATGGGATCCGTGTCAATAATCCGCCTGATCGAGACTAACACCAAGTCATTAAGGGACGTTTAAGGTTTTTAGCACTTGCTTTAAGAGGCCGACATATGCCAACAGGATACCGTCCGACACGCAATTCAAGTGACGGCTCCTTTTCCACGCGCATCATCAACCAGCTACCGCTACCTCTATCGCAAAATGAATACGCTGGTAGGTACGTATCCACAGCTGGTTGTACTCTCGTTTCCTTTTGCTGATAAGCTCCCTACTGAGGAACCTACTAGCGCGCGTGGGGCCCAGCCTACAGAGCCCTGCCTCTCAACTGTCCCGGATCTCCTCATGGATACGAGCCTACCTTGCTCATCTTCGAATTTTATGACATACTACGACTTCCGATCTGCTGCTTTTGTAGGTCACTAGATTGAAAGAAGCTGACCTCACTGATCAAAGCCCAGCCCAGCCTGATGTTTCTGGCAGTTCAACTTGGGCTAAGCAGCTTTTGTTCCACGCCCCCTCCCCATCCCCTATTAATGAATAGCCATGAAATAGGTACCTAAGACAACTCCCATCCTTCGAGGAGGCTACCTTACACCGGCTGACATCCAAAATGGTATCACTGAAGCCGTCCGTTAGTTAGCCATGTGGGGGTGAACTACATGCAGCCACCGACAATTAGTCCGAATCTGAAAATTTTCCGGCACATGACCAACACCCAAATATGATATGTGCTTGTATGTGTAGGTGACTGGTCATTCCCAGACTCTCCTAATCAATTGAAATGAAGGACACATCATATCATTTCGGGTAGTTCTCAGAGCAATGAATTACTACACCCCACCCACGTCATGTATCCGATTGCGTGTTTTTCAGTTTAGTATCACCAAGAAAGGCTGAGGTGGGTACTCACCTCTACGATTTTGGGGCGTGAAAGACAGAGATAAAACTAATCAAAGACATAATTATAGAACGTGCTAGCTAAGAATACACACTGAGCTGATTCCCTTCGTTGAGCGATAGTTCCAGATACGGCTCCTCTGGTGAGATAAGGCTAGGTATATTTCACTGGCGTTAGTTTGTCTCACTTCTTACTAGAGGACTTCCAACGAAGAAGGTGGTAACGGGATTTAGTTCGGAAGCGACGCGTCCATGAAGGCTGTTTAGTGCTGTGGCTTGCTTAGAGGAAAGGGATTGGTCACTTACGCTCGAGGAAAGTACCGAAGAACCTTGCCCAATGTTGTGACACGGGACAGCCTCCATATGTCATGAAACAGCATTGCTTGCTGACAGGGAAATATCCCCGATATAACGATCCCTCAAATCACGGAGCAGAGCTTCTACTTTTGCAACGTTAAACAGAGAATTTATGCAGCTCCACGCAGGATTTAGGGGGTCGGGGAATTTCCTCCAGTTAATCAATCTTCCCGAAAAATATACCTTTGAAACTCACAGTATTAAGCCGAAGTCAGTGATAGGGGCGAGGCCTGTATGTAGCCACTCCTCCCTAAAAAACGAAATCTCCATTCCCCGAAAATAAGATCTGTTCTGGGGTTCTGCACGAACCGGTATCCGCAAACGCCACATAATCTAGGTGGACGACACATATTTACAGGCAAGCAGATGAGGCCGGTGCGATGCATCTTGATCGGACTCATGGACCTGCCCCCCTTGTCAACAGCCCGTCAAGGTTCAACAACCAATCAGTCCCCCTACATGAAGCCATGGAGTAATTACATGGATTAAGTCAGGGATATTGTCATTTTATTCAAAGCCGGTTAGGGGCTTTAGATGCAGTTCTCGATTGCATCACAGCTCGGAAGGCGATGATTTCATCAGAAATCTGATCCGCTCTCGAAGCTTACTGGTAGATGGCGTTTTGGCCTATGCCTGAACAAACTATTCAATGCGGTGTGTATATTCCACCCGTAATACATGAATGTTGACAGATTAGCCGGTTCGGCAGCTCGTCGTACTATCAGCAATACCCTTTCACCGACATCCCCGCTATCCCTCTTCTTCGATAATCATTTTTGATTTCATCTCAGTTGCTAAACCTGTGCAAAACCAGTGCTAACTATACCGTATGTACTGACGTTTTGAACCTGGAGCCGACTGGATGGTAAGTTCCTGACTAAAAGAACGAATCCAGGATTTACATCCCTGAATGGGATTTTCACGAGGGAGTAGCACATGGAAGTCGGAGCCAATCAGATGGCAGTCTGCGCGTATTACGAATCGCTGATAAAAGCTTAACCAGAGCAAAACAAATCCCGCAACAAAAACAACTGACCATTAAGTACGGAGTACTGGTCGGGTTATCATAAACACATTTCACAATGAATGAATGTGTTGCTGTGGATCTCAATCATGAAAGCAAAATTATAGGGTTCAAGTCTGATAAAGTAGCCTCCTTCCAACCCCATCACGACATGGTTTAGCGAGAGGAGGGGTTCTTCTGGACGTTTTGCATCCTTCGGGAGCGTACCCTGTCCCATGTCCATGTTCATCCTCCCTGTTTCCCGTCGTGCACTGGCTGGGGAGCCTGGCATCCTTCGAATCAGAAGCCTCAATCATTTTCCACTCGTAAGTACATGCCATGCAACGTTTTGTTTACAACCAGCTAGTAAACGGCGCACCGCGATGGAAATTAATAATGAATCAATGGACGGCATTGAATGCTCCACCAAGTTGAAATAGCTCAGCTAGCGGCATAGGCTTGTAGGCGCCAAATCCAGTAGGTGCCCCGCACATAATCATGTGTATTGGCCCACCAGTCTTCTATTTCATCTCCAACAGTCAATAGGGAGAATTACTGCGAATAAAATGGACTAGGTGAGGTGGGTACTTTTACGCTAATAACCTAGTGATTATCCCCCCACTTGACGAACATGATTACCGGGGGGAAATTCTTTGCGAACCCTAAACGCGATCAGCCTGTAAAACCCAATTTGGTTTTCACATTTCCTTTTCTGAGGGACGCACTCTAGCTAGAGCTGGTCATATGCAATTGGTAATCTAGGCTGTTTTCAACGAGCTAGTCAGGTCCTTGCGGTCATGTAAGTAAATCTACCCCGCATGAAACGGGGCAATGCTCTCGAAGTGTTTGTTCCAGCTCGGAATGCCAGGCGCAAGTCAATCGCAATCGCAATCGCAAGTCACTAGGTCTCTCGATCAGGAGTATCACCACTGGGCAAACCTTGAGGGTTCTTAACCCTTGAACAACGGCTGTCATTCAGGCACCCTCGAATACCTTGTCTGTGACACTCTAAGTCCCTGTAAGAACACTGGCGGGGAGTTACTCTAGAGTACCCCCGCTTTAGTTGTTCAACTCATGAAGCTCACTGAGACGTTGTTCAGTGGCTCCGCTGCCGTGGTCCCTGTCCTTCTATCTTAAGTCCTGGGGACCCATTCTAAAATACACTCATCCTGGGATGAACAGCACAAAACCCTAACTGAACGCCTTAGAATCTGTGAATTTACACTAGAGACAGAAGTGTGCAAGTGCTCTGCATACCAAGTTGATATCAGTGACTATAAGTTCTTTGATTCACAGGAAGGCCACTCGAAATTGGGTACCTATTGCCACCTAGACCACTATGGGGAGCTTTCCATCCATAGGTGAATACAGGTGGAAAAATGCTTCACACCTGGATAGCAGTTTACCGCACAAAGCCGATTCTCTATGCCAATCAAGGCCTCGATAATTTTACGGCCGTCTCGGTTGAGGACATGCAGGTGTAGAGTAGAGGTATTATTATACATGTAATCTACATATGAAACATGAGTATCAAAAGGGCTGCGACCCTGTTTTCTTCCAACCTGGCTGAAGAGGTTACCCGTGCAGAAGAATGGAGAAAAGTGCCATACAAAGTATAAACTTAAAGGCGATATTTTGTGTCTATCAAGGGGAAAAAGCAATCGATAACAGTCTCTTACCAATCGATACGCTCCCCTCAGTAATTTTGCTTTTTTTTTTTTTTTTTTTTTTTTTTTTCCACGTATTTTGTTTCGTTCTAACAAGTTGGCTGATAGAGGAAAAATTACGTCTTCTCCACTCTAATCTCGATCTCCCCACAAGCCATTTGTAGCATCATTATGCTCTGCAAAGATGTGGGTACGAGTCATCACCCACAACAACCGCGGCATCATGAAGCAATAGTCCTACAATTTCCTCATTTAATCGATTATTCAACTAATCCCTGCTTAAGTATAAGTATATCACACCCCTGAGCTTCGATACAAGGAGCCCCGGTCAATCAGACTGTCGACATTCATGTACCGTACACACACACGTAAAGGTACTTAATTGACATCTAATTTGGATTGCGGATACTGGGAGTTCGGCTTCGCTCCGGCAAATCTGTTACCGGATCCGCAAGCAGGCTTCGTATTGTCTCTTTCTTTGTAAGAGGAATCTACGCGGGGCGCAAGTAATATCCAATGGAGGAAGGCGCATTGCCTGTGGTCTAGCCTTGTTTCGGGGAAGCGCCATAGGCTGGTCAAACAGCCAATAGATCAAATGGCTAAGCCCTATGTTGCAGAGTTTTTCTGCCGAGAACAATGGAGGCTAGAAGTGAACCACGCAAGTGATAGAGTTGGTAGGCGAGCTAAGGCTCTGATGTTGGTTGTGAGTTTTTTTTTTTTTTTTGGCAACAACAGAACCTAGGAAAGTCGAACTTCATCAAACTCTTGTTCCTGTAACTCCATCTGATATGTCATGCTGATCAAACTCAGGACTTCCATCCGGGGTCGCATATCTATTGCTATTGCATCCTGTTCCAAGTTTACGTTTTCACAGGGTCATTTATGTGGTGGGTTTCTTTCGCGCTTCGGTCGCATTAATTGATTCAGCTGCAGTTCAGTTCGTGTAGCCTACCCACATACGAATCGGCTGGATATGCGGCGAATGATTACGAGTGGAGGAATAAAGTACTCTATCGATTCTTCTGCATGTGCATCCAAACTGCGCAAAAGCCCCGAGCTCTATCTATGGCATGATACCAGGTTAATTTTTATAGGTCTTTCTACTATTCGTCACCAGGTTGGAAGAGATATGGCCGTTTGCTCATTGTATGCATGAGTATATCCGTATTTGTATCTTCCATTTCAACGATTCGGTGACAGGGGGGCGGTGCAAGAGTGCCACCCACCTCATCGCACTAGTTATCTGCGCTATGCCAGTTTTTCCATATCATAGTCCTTTTTTTTTTTTTTTTTTTTTTTTTTTTCCCTTTCTTTTCTCGTTTTCCTTTTTTGCCTTGTCTGAACATGATGAAATCGTTCATTTCAATTTGCGTATCTTTTCACTCCACATTACCTAGTTCAATCTCCTTCGTGCAGGAGTGACACTCCAATGGGGAGATTCGCCGAGAAACTTCTTTTTGCGATTTATATGTATTGTACGAATTCATGATAACCAGACTAAGCAAAGATCACTTCTGAAGTAGCAGGAAGGGGTATACGTATCGTTACCTTCATACATTTGATTTGGAACTCCTGGGATTCTGCATAGTGGCTAGACGTACATGCTATTTAGTGTAACTCCTAATGCTTTCTTGATGACTGTATCCCACAGGCTGATGCATCTGCCTGCACCTTTGTGCTCGGGTTGAGTGGGTTTGAAGCTCTAGGAATACTTTGCTGAGGGTCACAAGTACTAGTACGTTATCAGCAGTGAGATTGTCGCCCTACTTACGGGTGTCGCGACTTTGGCCGTACGCGGCTTGCCCACTCACTATCCCATCGTCTCACCACCGGTTCATATTCCTCGCCCCATACGCAATTCCCCCCAAAACTCACACACACACACACACACATATATATATATATATATATATTTGCATAAAAGTGTGGACTCGGCGTACAGTCACATTTCCAAGATTGCCACCGGCTTCCCCCCCGTTTTGAGTTGTTCATCAGTATTTTTCTCCAGTGCTGTGAAGGTTCATCACATCGTGGTAATCAAGGGGGAGTAGTAGCGTATTTTTTCCCACTGGCAGCGCAGGGAGTTTGTATTTCTATACACGATCTGGAAGCGACGGGCAGCTGTGTGCCACGCCGTCCACGCGAGACCCATCACGGACGCGAATCAACCCCTTACCTTCAATCCCTGGCCAAGGTCGTTCGCTCGACGTCCTAGTTCCTTAGTTTGCTCAGAGCGTGTGAAAGGACCCTGGCCCCCAACCCGAATTCGAGCAATTGTCAGCCATTCCCACCCGCCCTTGCCCTTGCGCAGCTAGTTACGCAAGGTACTCGGAGAAAAGATCCAGAGCAGGTGAGCAGGGAGATGATGCATTTCCTTCAACAGGCCCAGCTAGCTGTTTTTGATCGGCAAGGAAAGCTGTCATAGATGGACATGTAGAGCACGAATATGGAAATAATGGGGGGAGGGGCGGGCGCATAGAGAAGGTATCAACCAGCGGCGGGGTGAAAAGGGGGGGGGGGGAGCATACTCGACGCAGCGTCTGTAACTTCTGCCATGATGGCTTGTGGGATCGATCGAGCTGGGGAAGATGGGGAAAAAGGGGGGAGGGGGAAAAGAGGGAGACGGCGTGGCCGTCTGCCTGCCTCGCCTCCTCTCTGCTGCCTCCTCTCCAGTCGCATAAATTTTTTTTTTTTTCCTACGAATCGCGCGCACTAAGGCGAGCTAGCCAGGCTAATACATTTTCTGCGGTGGAGGAGACACAAGACCCAGTCCGGCATCCCTTGGCCCACACGCCAGAGACAGAGTCCCGCCCTGCCCACCGCGGCCCCTTGGAGCGAGCGTCCATCGCACGAAACGGAGGAGGAGGTTGCTCGTCACTGCGACCGGCGCCGGTGTCGACCCATCGGACGGCCCCGAATACGCCGTGCGTATCGCATCACTGATCCTCGTTGATCCTGGTGTGGGCCAGAGAGCGTTCCATCCAGAGCGTTCCGTCGAGCGTGCCCAGCCAGCCATTTCAACCATCCAAAGCGCCGCATCGCCGCACGACCCCGGTCGGCTCGCAGAAACACCCGGCGAGCAGAGCAGAGCAGAGCAGAGCAGGGCAGGGCAGAGCAGGGCAGAGCAGGCAGGGCAGGGCAGGCCAGGGCACAGCAGGCAGCACACGCTACATACCTGGCTCTGGCTGGCATCGCGCCCTGCGAAGAGCCAACCCTACATATACAAGTACCCTGCCATTCCCACGCACGACGCAGCAGAAGCTTGCTCGTGCCTCGCCTCGCCCACTCCCGTGCCTGCTCCTCCTCCTGCCTACCCCCGTTCCAGCATACGGAGCCATCCACCCATCCACCCCCATCCACCGTCCACCGTCCACCGTCCACCATCCACCATTCACCATCCACCATCCACCAGTCCGCCATCCACCGCCAACCAGTACCCAAACGAGATCTCGTTCCCCAAAGCTTCGCTCCTCGCGCTCTCCCTCCCCCCTCCGCGACCAAGAATATTTTTTATTTTTATTTCTCCCCCTTTCCTCTTTCCAAATAGTCGGCAGCGCCGTCTGAGCCACCACCACCACCACCACCACCACCATCTCCCCCCTTCCCCAAACCTGCTGCTGCTGCTGCTGCTGCTGCTGCTGCTGCCACCCCTTACAGCTTAACAAGGTCTTTCTTTTCTTTTCTTCTGAACCCCTTCGCTCCCTCACACGCCCGCCTCACACACGCATCCTTCCCTTTCTCCCTCCGCACACGAACCCAGACCTGTCCTCACTTTCGGATTGCAGTGAACCCGCAACCAGCTCTCTGATCCTTCCCGCCGTTCCTCCACACCGTGACCAGTACCACAGCTGCCCCTCCCCCTCAATCCTCCCCTAGACAGGCCTCCCACCCTGACGCATACCTAAAAGTGAAGCTTCCTCCCTCCACCCCCCTCCCCCTCCCCCCCAGTCCCTCCCCGTACCCTTACCCCTTCCCTCCACACGCATCCCATCCCATCCGCGACGCAACGCAACGCAGCAGGCAAGTAAGCAAGCAAGCGTCAACGCGAGACAACCCTATCCCCTCCCCTTGCGACAGCCCCTTCCGACTCTAATTCCACCAACATCCCTTCCTGTCCTGTCTTCCAGAACCTCCTACATACTTGCTACATACATACTCACAAAGTCACCTTCATCACAGGTTCCCCTTCCCCCAAACACAACACCACCCCCCCCCCCACACACACACTCTCACACACACCAAAAAAAATAAAAAATAACCCCCCCCAACCCAACCCCAACAAGGGAAAGCCTCAAAGACTTTACGCCTCCTTCCAATCACCATACCCGCGAACAGGAAAATTACCACCGCAGGCAGAAAGAAGCCACGAATTAGACAAGCTATCCCCAACCTTGCCGAATACATCTCTCTGTCCTCAGACAAATACCAAGTACTGCGACTCAACCCAAAATTCTAATACAGCTCTATCCTAGTCCGACTCACAACAACAAGCTCCAGCAACCTTGATCAAAGTGGCCGCAATGTCGCAAGCTGAAGTTGGAGGGTATAAGGTCGAACCGTCCTCAGAAGCGGATCATCCGCAGCACCAGGGACATCATCCTCACCATCCTAACCATCCACAACAGCACCCGTCCTCCCATCACCAGCAGCACCCTCCGCATCCTCGACCGGGTATCCACCAGAGCCAGCAGCCGCCCTCGTCGTTCCCATCTCCGCACCAACCCCCTCAGCATCAGAGCCCCTACGCGCAGGCGTCCAACATACCAGGGCCCCAGCATCCTCACCATCAGCAGCAACAAGATCCCATTTATTTCCACCCTGCACCGTACGGGGCTCCTGGAGGGAATCCCCCACAGTATCAATCACAAGGTACGTCGCTGAGTGTTGCTGCTTGAATACTCTCTCTATATATATATATATTTGCTTTCAGCAA
Source organism: Terfezia claveryi (assembly GCA_015179025.1). Lineage (NCBI taxonomy): Eukaryota > Fungi > Ascomycota > Pezizomycetes > Pezizales > Pezizaceae > Terfezia > Terfezia claveryi. The sequence goes on along the minus strand of WHUX01000018.1, from coordinate 480,174 downwards.
GGCTAGTCTCCTCCCGCGCCTTGCCGTGCTTTTGTTTTTTTGGTCGTACCTTTTTTTTTTTTGCTATTTTTTATTGCGTCGAGTGGTGTGGCGGGCGTGTGTCTCGCCCTGAAGCACGCGTTGGTGAGTGAGTACCCAGCAGGCGGGGGATTCACGACTGGGTTCTTTTGTGGAAGCCGATGTTGTTTCTGTGTTTCTGTTTTAAGCGGCGTAACGGTAGTTGCTCAGCGTGTCCTACCGCATCCCGTCGGGAGTCTAATCCTAACTTTATTTTTTTCCTCCGAATTTTTCTGTCTTACTAACGATACAAAGGCTCAGACTTGATGGCGCACAACATGAATCGACCGTATCCTCCAATGTATCATACTCCACAGTCGAATTCCCCTGCCTCGGTTGCGTCTCCAACCGGTCCAGATCCAAGGTCGGTCTACAATACTCCCCCGATGCCGCAGCAGATATACGGATACTCGCAGGGCTACGCACCGATACCCGCGCCTCCACCGACCTATGCGCCTCACCCTCAGCAGCACTCGATAACAAACCAGTCTATACTGTTGTCACAGGCTCCGGGGCAGAGCATATCACCCCCGCAACACCCACAGCATCTCCCTCATCAGCAACACTCGATTACAAATCCTTCTCCGAGACCACAACAGCTTGCTAAAACCAATATTAACAATCATAGGGTCTCTCCGGCCACATCGGGTAATACGGCCAACGGTAGTTCGGGTTCCACTGGGAGCGGTACTGTTAACCCCAATGCAGCCCCCGGTCCTATCCCAGCAACTACCCCATTGGTAGTACGACAGGATAACAACGGCGTTCAGTGGATTGCATTTGAGTACTCACGCGATAGGGTCAAGATGGAGTACACCATTAGATGTGACGTAGAGTCAGTGAACGTGGATACCCTCTCGCTTGATTTCAAGACAGAAAACTGCGTGTACCCACGTGCATGCTGTGCGAAAGATCAGTACCGTGGGAATCGATTGGTTTACGAGACAGAATGCAACACAGTGGGATGGGCGTTGGCTGAGCTAAACCCATGCCTTAGGGGAAAGCGTGGTCTGATCCAGCGAGCAGTTGACAGTTGGAGAAATTCTAACCAAGATCCAAAGTTGAGAAGTCGACGCGTGAGGCGCATGGCTAAACTAAACAGCCGCAAGGCAAATGCTGCTGCTCAGCATCAAACACAAGTTGGTGCAGGTTCGTCAGTCCATAATACTGTCTCGAATACGAATACAAGTGTAGGATTGGGGCTAAAAGGTGCGTTGTTGGGTGATGGCTCAGGCCAATCTCTCCAAACCCACCATCATCATCATGCAGTGCCAGCAGCAGAAATATCTAACGGAGTTCGTGAAGACGGGCCGATGGGTGGCATGTTACATCACCATCATAATCCTGGTGGAAATAACTATGCCCCTGTAGGTTCTATGCCGTCAACAGGAAACTCGCGATCAACCTCCGGTCATCTCTCGCCTGCAGTTGGCGGAGAAGAATTTCCAGGTAGCAACGGACACCACCACCATCACCACCAAGGTCCACCGACCAATGGGGATGATCTTCGCCCTAGAACAGTATTCCACGGCTACCCTAACTACCCACCACAACCAGTGACGGGTGCCAGCATGGCGCCAAATATGCACGACGGCATTGAGACTATGGGCTCGTCGAGTAATCAGACCAATGCCGTTGCAACCTCGGCTCCAGCTGCAAACATGGATACCGCTAGCGACTCAAAAAGCTTGTTTGGGGATATACCTGACAGCAAGCGACGCAAATTTATCCTAGTTGATGACCCACATCGTGGCTCTCGAGTGCGCGTGCGTGTGATGCTTGACCAAGTGCAAATGCAAGAAATTCCAGACTCGTATCGAAAGTCAAACAGTGTTTACCCTAGGTCTTACATCTCGGAAATCGATTCCATGCCATCGATTGACAAGGAATCAGATACCGTCCACTCGAGCCAAATCACAATTCCACTATTGGACGGCTCGTCTCTACCCGTGTCCGCGCCTCCGCCTGCTCCTGGCAAAAAGAGAAAGGAGAGGCAGCTCAACGAGCTAGGCTACCGAATGAGCTGGAGCCAGAGCAGGGTATTCGCAGGCAGGACGATATTCCTACAGAGAGCACGTAAGTAGTCCAGAGAGCAAAGACTCAATTATTACCCTAGACGCAAAAAAAAAGAAAAAGAAAAAAACACAAAATTTCCAATCCCCCGGAGCAATCTGACTGATGTGCATTGGGGGTTCAGTCGATGCGTATAGGAATAAGATGAGGAGCTCGTTGATGACTACAGGGCAGGATGTGACAGTTTCGGCACCGCATCTTGAAACCCGAGCGGGGAAGAGGCGATGGCTTGAGCGAGGGAGACGGAGCACAAGCGCGGCTGCCTCTTCTTCGAAGTAAGTGGGGTTGTGTGATTGGGACTGGAGCGGCTCTCTGTCATTCTGTTACAATGTGCATTTGATATACCCGAGAGTGTGTGTACGTTGACTTTTGCGTGACCATCAGGCATGGGGGAGGCAACAATGTTTTTTTTTTTTCGTTGGTGTCTTCTCTCTGTCCAAAGTCAGGCTTATCAGTTTTTTCTTTTTAGCTTTTTTCTTGTGACTATTTACCATTTTACTTCAAATTTTCCTTTTTCTCTGTGGCTTTGAGTTTCTCTTGATCGGATCCATAAGAATACCACCACAAAGCCATGCGGCATCGGCATTGCTGGGCTTTTCCCTCTACCATTCGGAACTACAAACATACATACAAGTCGCAAACCGCATTTTACACTCATAATCCGCTATGCCGTGGGGCTGCGGATTGGCAACGTATATATATATATTTATATATATATGTGCATATGGTATATGGCTTGTTATTATGAGCCGCATGTGTGACATTTTTGGGTTAACTTTTTTTATTTTTCTATCTTGGCTTGCTTTTGTATGGTCGCTTGCCGTCTTGATGACCCAATTCCCCGCCACCCTCCTATTTCCTTTTTTTTTTTTTTTTTTCTTTTTTTTCCTCTTGAGAGGGAGGCTTGACCACCTACTTGTGTTCGGATCTGGATTCGGGGTGGGCTTGGTTAGGCTTGGTGGGGAGATGGAGAGTGGAGGAGGGTGAGCGGGGTGGATTGTACGAAAATACTTGAGATACGCGATGTGGGCTGAGCTGCGTAGGTGAGGTACGTGAGGGTGGCCTACTCCTATTGTTGAGTCCGTTGTTGTGCTTTAAGTTACCAAAGGAAATATGGATAAATGGAGGTATTGCTTGTTTTGATTTTGATTTTGATTTTTCCTGTTTTTCCTTTTATGTTCTTAGTCTTGTCTCTTGCGGATTACGTTTTCCTTTGTTTTTGTTTTCTGTTGATGTACTTTCGGTTTTTTTTTGTTAAAGTTGGTTGATGAAGGGGAGGGAAGGATGGATGGAGATATGGGATATACAATTAGTGTTGGGGGGGAAATCAGGAAATCAGGGGCACATGAGGGATTTTTTGTTTTTTTATGGTCTGGAAGGGGTGTTTGTTCTATGAGATGTGATGCGTTGCGAAGATGAAAGCTTAAGTTAAGATGCATGTTGTTTCATGTATGTATGTATGTTTGTATGTATGCGAAAGTTTCTAAGTTTTGTGTTTTTGTTTGTGTGTTTTGGAGAAGCAGCGGGCGGGATGGGGGGTTTTTCAGGATAGGTTGGTTATTTAACTTAAAGTAGTTTTAAATTGAGTATATTGAATCTACTTCCTATCTAGCGTGTAGTCTTGTGGGTTATTAGTAGTGAGGGGTTTTATAGTCACGTGATGTAAAGCGTGAGAATGCCAAGACCGTTTGTAACATATGCTGCGCTTATTCAGCAGTTATTGATACTTCATGTTAGATTATGGCTGTTAGATTACAACGTTACAACTAGAAAAAGGGGGGGGGTTTGCGATAAAGTTCTGTTAGGTTTTTATTCCCCAATTTTCTAAAATCCTTTTTACATATATCGACTTGTGGGGCGTTTGTGCTGAGATTTACTTTTTTTTTTTTTGTGGAAAAAAAAAAAAAAAAAAAAAAAGACATATAATAGGGGAAAACAATCGATGGATTAAATTGAAAATTGTAATCGACGCTTCTAAGCCGATCATAGGGCACGATTAAGGTGCACGATCAAGGGCAGAAATTAACCATCTGGAGTTGAGGCTTGGCATCATGTCATCAAGTGCTTGCGTGAGGGAAAGATGCTGCTCCCACCCAGTAGTAAGCTTTTCCGGTCCAACCTTCGTGACCCGGGCCAGTACAGCGCTCACTACGATCCCGGCGAGATAATGTCTTCATCTTCCTCATGCCTGCCAAATTACTACTAAGGGTCGTCAAGATCTTGGTACTTACATGACTACACGTGATCTAGACGTTTTAGTCGTTCGGTTATGGTGACGGTCAAGAACCCATTTAATCGCTGTTGTTTGTGTGGGAATTTTCACTCTAGAGAACGGGTTGCCACTGTATTACATCTTTTGCCACGGGATTAAATTTTTGTGTGTCGCAAATGGATTTACAACAACCTAAATGGATTTGGTGTCAAAACCATGATCGCATTTAAATCGATCGATTGTTTTAGGTTTGAATACCCCTAATGTATATACTCTGTACGTTTTCATGAGATGGAAACATGCCATTTTTTTTTTTTTTTTCTTCTAAATTTAAACAAAAATCGGTATCTTCCGGCTCTCTGTCTTTTCTTTTCTTTTTCCACCCCCCCATAATGCCGCGGCCGCCTTAGTTGGATAAAAAGCCAGCCCCAGCCCATCCCATCCCAGCCATATTGAATTTTTTTTTTAAAAAAAAAAACAGGAATATGCCCAATGCATTATAAACTAGCAACACACATAAAGGTTTGGGGGCCTTGGCTGAACAAAGTTCCTAACTGGGCAGTGCCTACCGTGTTTGGCAGGCCCACGCATGGAGAAACTTTAGAGAAGGAGGAGAGGAGGGGGGGGCGGCACAGTGTGGTGTACATAACAATATGAAGCGGGGGAAAAGCGATGCGATGGTGAGTTAGAGCGAAAAAGAGGGAAGGAGGGAAAAAGAAAATATGAAAAAATTGATGGGGAAGATGAAAGGGGGGGGAGGAGAGGGGGAGGTTTTGGACTTTTAAAAAAATATTGGTCGGAAGGGATACCGTTTCTCTTCCCCTTTCCTCCCTGCGACGCGCGCAACGCGCACAGTGTAGAATACTGTGTTCGTAGCGTCCTTGTTGGATAATAATCGCCCACAAGGAGGCTTAGTTATAACTTGTTATTCTCAAAGATGGAAAGTTGTGGACATGTAACCTTTTTATGGTTTTGATAGGATTTTAAAATCCAACTATGTTACACAAAGCAAATGTTGTTTATACGTAGAAAGAAACTGTTGTTTTAGCAGTTGCTATGTATGTGAGCAGGGATGGCCTTGAATATGTAGTGTATGTAACGTATCGATAAGAAAAAAAAATGGATATATTCTATTCTGATACAACGACTCTTCTCAGCATAAGGCGGGGGAGAGGGAGAGGGGGGACGGGGGCCGCCTATGGGCAGGAAAAAAAAAAAGATGCACATGAGACTAAAGTGGGCGAGAAGGCCAATTGGTAAATCAGTGGATGTGTTACATACATTACTAACTAGGTGCCTACCATTTACTTCCAGCTCCTTAGAAGTGGAAAGGTTAGGGGGGGGGAATAAAGGCCAGCAGTGGAGGTATCTGTTCAGTAGTTTTGCCTTTTTTTTTTTTTTTTTTTTTCTCTTTTTTTTTTTGCCTGGTCTGGTGGGCAGTTATAACTACCTTGTTCTTAATTAAGAGTTATTTCTTACTCGTTGGGTTTTTTTTTTGACTTACATGTTCCAGGGCTAGAGTTGACGTTTGAAAAAAAAAAAAAAAAAAAAAAAAAAAAAAAAAAAATAGCATTGTAACTTTGCATTTTGCGCATAGGTTGGCGGTCCCCAGCACATCACGATTTTGGCGACACACTTCCCCCCCCCAAAAAAAAAAAAAAAAAACCCCGCATAAATATGCGTGTTGTAGCACATAATGAAGGAATCAACAGGATCGAATATGAGGGGGCTTGCAGGAAGTAAGGGGAGCCATGGCCAACCTCGCTGCACATGCCTGATTAAGCCAGATTGCAGTAGTTACGTACTGTAGTATCTGTTGAATTACAATCTCATAACACGTTCTGCTCTCGATCCAGATTCATGACGTGAGCCCCCCCATCGCTATCCCAGTTGCAGAATCAAGGAAAACTTAAAAAAAAAAAAAAAAAAAAAAAAAAAAGGAACGGTGCAGTTATTTCTAGGTACATGGACTTTTTAGGCTCCTGTCACTTTTACACGCAACCTTGCTGCGATAGGTACCTACCCCCCTCCCCCCCAAATTAGGAACACATTAAGTTTCAAAAACTACTTGCTCTATTGGTTTTTTCTATCTTAGATTCCTTGGATCTTACAACAAGAGATCCACGCTCATTGGATTGGGTATATATAGCCGCCCACGCCGCGACAGTTCACAGCTGTTGTTAGTACATAAAAAGCACAGATCATCGAAAGAGTGCTGGTACCCCGTAACTCCACGAATGGACTTGCCAACTTCACAGGGAGAATGCATATCTATGGCTACCGTAACGAAGTAGCTAGCTTCTTCACCAAGTGACATTTGTTAATTTGTTAGGTTGACAACAACGGTGAGAGAGGTTCTTCCAATCAATGGAACCAAGTGCCCTTTGAGTCATTATCCTTGGCGAGTACTAGCAAGTTACCGACATATAAAACAGGGCTGGGGAATTCCATTGAGGCGGATATGTGATTCTACATGTACAAGAGCCTCACTGTGGAAACCCGTTGGGTGTAAGTTGGACTCATGTATTCATGTATAGGGGAACGACCGGTAGTTATTGCACTAGGGCTGTCATGCATGTTGTAAAAAGAAACTTTTGAGCTAGGCAAGGTAAGGTAACGGGTTACCTTCCACCGAGAAAGCTTGACGTTGGTTGACATCAAGGCTACCGGCAGGTATTAACCATGCCCTGGGCCTGGATGATTAGTGGCAACACCATGTAAACGGGTCGCAGGGGGATGGATAGCTTGAGCCTTGAACTGTGGGTCTATGCAGTTTCTTCCCATGACCAGTACAGTTCAGTCACTGCCGCCGCCGTGCATTCATTAAAAGTTACCCTAAAGATATTGAACCCCCTCCGTCGGATTTCGCTACTGGGCGATCCGTATGTCTCTTCATCTGCAAGCCGTGTAATGTACTGTAATCTATGCGTGTTGGCACTGGTTGGCGGCCTCACACCGTCGTTCGTTGGTTCACATACCAGTATGTAGCTACATAGTGGCCCGCGGTAAGTAGGGTATGTACCTTGCTCCAACAGGCGGGCGCGTGTGGGCACCATTTCCTATTCTCGCCCTGGAAATGCGTGGCGTTTAGGACTCAGAGATACTCACAGTGTTGTGGCCGTTGTATGGACAGGACGAATCGATAAAGTGCCAGGTCAAGCCTACCAATGATCCCTGCTCATCTCAAACATAAAGCCTAACCCTTGCCTTGTTTCGCTGAACATTTTCTAGGTACACCACGCAAACACAATGTATATTACACACAAGGGCCACACGTGCGAGGGAGCAAGGCCCGATATGTAAGGGATGAAATCAGCTATCAATACCTAGTAAGGGTGTCTTTGCCAGCCCAGCTTCTCGAGGCACAGTTGGATCATAAATTACATATGTACCAACATCTGCCATTCCTGGGGCCACAGGGAGGAGTAGTTCCATCAGCTGGCTCGCGGCACATACATATTGTAGGGCTCTCCCAAGCCGAACGATGTCTCGGGTAAACAAGGATATAAGTAGCAGCTTCCATACGTTACGCTAAGCAGGCATCATATATAGTACATATATAAATATCATGTCATGCACACCAGTAAGTGAGGCATTGCTGAAACGCCTAGTAAGGTTCTGGGGTTATCGGGCGTATTGTACATACATACATACATTGTTACATAGTGATATCACAAGATGCTTAATTTGCCATACATCAATGATAATTATGCTATTGGGTTATGCATACTATTGGGTCGAAAGGGCGCCGCGTTCGCAGGGTGGTGTGAGGGAGAGGGTTTTTGCTTTTTAGGATAGAAAACAAATTTCAACCCTAATTGCTGCTGCTGCAACTGCTGCAGCTAGCAGGTAGGGTCAGAGGATCTTGTAATTTTCATTTATTTTTCAATGCATTAGGTGCGGGAGTTTTGAGGTGTGTAGGAGAATGGTTTGATTGAATGGCTTGTGATCGTACCTAGTGATTGTGCTCTGCACCTATCACACGATTGATTGTGGTAATCCAGGCGGGCCGAGATATCCGTAGGTCTGAGATACATGTACAGTATGTAGATGAGTGGATGGCGGAAATGTGGTCATATCAAATGTGAGGAGGTTCGTGTAGAGTAGCTAATAATTAATAGAACTACCGGTACATGCCGGCAATACTTGACTGATCGGCTCGATCGCGGAGGGAGGTTCTATAGCTAATGCCGTGCCGCCTTGTGGCCGGCAAGGGGAGCCCTCGAGCTCAGCTGGGGAGGGCAAGAGCCTCGGACATGTACTGTCTAGCTGGCCTTGGGCAGCTGATCTTGTTAGGCAGACTGAGAAAAGCAGAGGGCATTCGGGAGTTACGATTAACGGTCACTGCAGCTCGCTAGTTGAGCACAGCTAGCTCGGGAAGACTACCCTATGGGTGTTGGATGGCCATGGAGATCGAAGGCGAAAATCCTCGAGGATAACAGGTTATATTAGGTACCTGTGTTGTGTCAGCTGGAAATGATCCCATAGCCTCGTTTTGTGATTCCTGTTATCTTAACTTAAAGACTTGATTCGGGACATGGTAGCAACAGACGTGCGATGGGGGCCCACATGGTTGGACAATCGACCAGGCCAGCCTGACGATATGCATAAGCTAGGAAAGTAGTCTGAATACGAGTAGCGAGTATTCGCCTCAAAAAAACAAAGAAATAAACGGGCGTGTGTGAATATTGTCGCAGCTATCTCAAAAAGAAGGCGTTGATGAAGAGTGCGTAAGCAGCGTTATACCTAGGCAATACTTTTGAGGTACCGTAGCATCGGGCATTTATTAGAGGTGCAAGGATGAGCCTAGCTGTCAAAGGTTTGTGGGGGTTGGTGGCTGCAATGCCCACGAGCTTGGCTTCGATGGGCAGGGGCAAGGACAGGGGTACCTATACCATAACGGTTGTAATAGTGAAGGTATTTCGTTGGTGGACAAAATATCATACGACTTTCTCAGTCTCTCCTCACCAGTCTCTGGCGCGAAATGAGACTACATACCAGCAAGATGGAGGTGACTGGGAGGCAATTAAGTTTGAAATTAGTTCTTGGGCACGTTTCTGAAACGTTTATGCCCGTTCGAAGGTTCGCATAGGGGATTAATAGATGTTGCTGAAGATGCGCGTATTATCCAGCCAGAATTAATTATGAGGTGCGTTTGGAGATAAGTATCCGTGACCTTTTGCTTAATGTATACGTCACTAGATAAGCTACAAAGTACTTGTACAAACATGTAAGTTGTGGGAAAGTGTGTTACCCTCATCAAGGCAGGGATAGCCCTGTAACGACCTCATTGAATCAAATTTCGAGAAATGAATATGTTTGTAGATTACAGTTATTATTCTCACGTAATTTCGGCATGTACTTTGAATCGAGAGCGGCTGAACAAACTCAGAACATTGGAATAATACAACCTCACGTGACGCAAAATAGAGTACGTATACCAAATGTCTCCTAAGATAGATCTATTACTTGCTGACATAGATTATCCCCCTATATCTAATTGATTGGAAGATTGTATCTAGAGGATATAATCTTTACATATACCTTGAGCCCAGTTTATGTCTCTGATATGGATGAGTAGGTTGGCAAATCTACCAGTGCCAAGCCCCCATAACAAAGCTTCTTAATTTGGCAATGGGGTGGTGCTCTTTTCCGAGACTGGCTCTCAAAGTAAGATATTCAAAGCGAGTCCTGAATAAATGAAAGTCAATTAGCTGAGTTATATATTAGTAGGCGAGTTCTTCAATATACTGTAATTATAGCTCGTAATTAATGAACATACAGCTAGGTGGCAAAAAGTTTCTTCCCCCCCCCCCCCCTTGCATAAAGGGGCCCAAACGCTACATATTTGGGGATTTTGTATGGGAAAATGATAAGATATTTGTTGCATGCTTATGCAGGGTACGAAACTTTTTGCCACCTACCTGTAGGTGCTGTAAGTAATTTTGGTGTAAAAGTGCCACTATCCAGAAACTTTTATGTAGCTATCCATATTTCCAATTCATGGGATCCATGTGCTACTTAGACGAAGATAATTAGGAGAGCGCACCTTGTCCTTAGCACTCATGGTGATTTATACTTATATCATCAGTCTGAAAGTCTTACCCTCAACTAGGGTGTTCAATATATATACCTTGTATTGAATTCATTGAAAGAACGCGTTGTAGTTTGTACATTATGTATCATTATCATACTCGTTCAAAACAGACCCAACAACCTACATATGTACTTAGTTATTCACAGTGATCGGCCTTCCCCCCACCTTCCCCTTCCCTCTCTGCACGGTCTCATCCAACATCTCCCTCCCGCCATTTCCCCCATTCGTAATCCTATACTCATTATCATCCGGCAATTCCCCCTTCTCCTTCAACCTCTCATACTCATCACACGGGACCCCATTCCTCGTACACGTCTTCTGCGAATCATTACTCTTATTGATTGTAAAACTCTCCGCCTAATCCTCGAATCAGCGATAAAAGCAAGCACATCGATGTTGCATATCACCATGTGCGAGATTTAGTGGAAACTGGGAAAATCACTGTTCTTCACATTCCAACTCATGATAACTTAGCCGACTTATGCACCAAAGCATTACCACGTCCAAGACTCTGCATGCTAAGAGACATTGTCCTAGGCAAATCATGATCACAATTCAATCTCAGTACTCTTTTACCTATGCATTTTTTTTTCCATCTTCGCATGGTTTTTTATAGGTTTTTTTAATGAGGCTGACTTGATTACCTACATCAGCGTAGGAGGGGCTGGTATGTGCTCGTACACCTGGAAACTAGACACATGTGCAACGGCACATATGACTTCAGATATAGGACTATTCCACATGATTGAACCATATTCTGGAGTTGTCAAAGTTGGGGGTAATAACCTCTTACCAGTAGAAGGAAAGGGCACCATCATACTCAATGCTGCTCTACCTAACACAACCAAACCAATACTGCTTACCGACGTTCTATACGTTCCTACTCTAAATCACAGCTTATTTGCTTGGAACGCCATCAAATATAAGGCAGTATTGGTCGCAAGAGACAATGATATTCATATATTCAATAAGAACAATCTAACATCGCCGATATTGGTTGCGGATATAATGAATAAGTTGCCTTTTCGGCTTTTTTCTAGGTCTCAAGTCGTAGTTCGACCTGGTAGGAGGTAGACTTGTAGGAAGTGGTAAATTTGCGGGTAAGCTCGCTTGTACTTTCGGTTGTACGCTGGAGCTCGAGGGTACGTTCGCTGGTAAGCTCGCTTGTTGGCTTGCTGGTAAGCTCGCTGGTAAGCTCGCTTGTGAGCTCGCTGGTAAGCTCGCTGGTAAGAAGAAGCAAAGAGCCGCTCTTATTGTCTTAATATGCTTGCTGCTGTTCAGCTGAATTCTATATATAGAGGTGCTGTCCGTATAGCCAACAAATATTGCACTTTCTGCCCGTGGATATAGTTTGCTGCCACTAGGTCTGTTTTCCTCGTAGATGTGGACAAAGCAATGCTGTCCAAAAGGTTGTAAGTGTCTAATTGATGGCTTTGCCTTATAGAGGACTTCATATGGGGTTTTGCCTTGCAAATGCTTATGCGGCAGACGGTTTTTCAAATAGACTGCGGTTGAGCATGCTTCTGCCCATAATCTCTTGTCGGAGATATAGGTGAGCATACCTCTGACCATTGTCTGTATTGACCGGTTATACCTTTCAGCAACACCATTGGATTCGTGGGAATAAGGTGGTGTCCTTATATGCCGTATTCCTTGTTGTTTGAAGTAGGTATCTACTTTGGTGTACTCCCCGCCATTGTCAGTTAAGACTGATAACACAGTGGTATTAAACTGTCTCTGGATATACGAGATAAAGTCAACAATAACTTGATATGCATCCGACTTTGCTTTTAAGTAATACATCCATGACATACGGGTGAAGTCGTCTATGAAGGTGATGTAGTATAAAGAGTTACCGTAAGACGGTGTAGGCTGTTTTCCGCTTAGGTCACTATGAATGAGCTCGAAAGGTCTAGAAGAGCGGACGTCGGAAAGAGCGGAGGGTGTTTTATTTGTAGATTTTGAGAGAATACACGCATGGCATACGAACTTAGACGGTGTCTTAGGTAGGAGTTCGCCGTCTGAATATACCATTGGGTCGAGTTTGGCTATATGCCCCAGCGCTGTATGCCAGTGTATATATGAATTTGGCAGGTCGGAGGAGCTCATAAGGCCAATATGGGCTTGCGAGTTGCTCACATGGCTTATATGAGTTTGCGGAGTCAGTGTACTTTCGCGTATCCAAGGCAACTTATTCATTATATCCGCAACCAATATCGGCGATGTTAGATTGTTCTTATTGAATATATGAATATCATTGCCTCTTGCGACCAATACTGCCTTATATTTGATGGCGTTCCAAGCAAATAAGCTGTGATTTAGAGTAGGAACGTATAGAACGTCGGTAAGCAGTATTGGTTTGGTTGTGTTAGGTAGAGCAGCATTGAGTATGATGGTGCCCTTTCCTTCTACTGGTAAGAGGTTATTACCCCCAACTTTGACAACTCCAGAATATGGTTCAATCATGTGGAATAGTCCTATATCTGAAGTCATATGTGCCGTTGCACATGTGTCTAGTTTCCAGGTGTACGAGCCTTGATTAGGCTGAGAGGTTGCTAATGCAGTGGAGACTAATGCTTCAGCGAAAGTGAAGGAAGCTTGAGCTACCTGAACTGTTTCGGTCGTAGCAGCTTGATTGGTTTTAGCAGCTTGTTTGGCCGCTGTGGTTTTCTTGCTCTGTTGATCCTGCTTAAGCTTTCTGCAGTCTTGCCAGACGTGTCCCTTGGATCGATGTCCATGTTTCTTGCAGTAAGTACACACTCTAGTACCGGGTTCGGTGGTTTCTTTTGTGTCTTGCTCGGATTTCTTTCTTCTGGCCTTGCTGTTTTTAGCGGTATTGGCGGTATTGGCGGCAAGGGCTGTATTGTTATTATTGTTACCATTTTTGGTGCCGTTGGTGCCATTGGTATTATTACCGCCATTGTAGTTAGAGAGCTGGTTGTTAATGGCAAGGCCAATCAGTCTCTCTTTTAGATCTTCATAAGTAAGATGATCTTTTGTTGTTAGATTGTCCACGACATTGGGATAATGAGTTACTAGAGAAGCAAGGAGATATTCTCTTTTAGCTTCTTCATTCTCTAACATCATTCTGTAGATAGCTTTGAAGCTGTCTGGACGAGCGTTAGACGTAAGCGCATGGAGGCGCATCCACCGTGTTTCAAAGGTTTCAATAAAGTCAGAGATTGACTGAGAAGGGTCAAGAGTGGAAGAGAGCGAATTGAAGGCATGAATTTCATGAACGAAGGACAGTGGAGTGTCCTTATAATAAGTCTTTCGCAAGTATTGCCAGATGTTGTGTGCTGTTCTATGTCGTCCAATTTGTAGCATGATTTGGTCAGAGACTACTTGAATTATGAGAAGCAGAGATTCTGTCTCAATATGCTTGAGCCTCGCTCGTTCTGCAGCTGTTGCGTTCACAGGTGGTTGGTAACCGTTGACAACTACCTGAGTGGCTTCTAGAGCATCGAAAACCATCAACATCTGTTGCGACCATAGATCGTAGTTTTTGGAGCCTTCTAATGTAGTCAGGCGTTCGATTTTCACGCTTGACTTGAAGTCTCTTGGTGGTGGCATCGGAACGGGAGCTGCCGCTGCAGATGCGGAGAAATCTAGGGGAGGTGGAGGTGGTGGTGGTGGTGGTGGTCTTTGAGCTGCTTTAGACACATGTACTGTGTCCAATATTTCCTCATCACTATCATCATCATCGTACAGATGTTGAGAAGGCTGTGCAGGCATTTTAGAGCGAGCACGCGATCTAGAGGGTCCAGCTTGAGAAGACATTTTTGTGTTATTCGTATGAGGCTCAGAGCGCGTGATCCGGGCTCATAACCTATGAGAATAGGTGAGCGGTAAGAGCCGTGAGTCCAACGAAGGAAGATACGAATGTGGAAGAGCGGTAGAGAAGCACAGTGAATGAGCAAATAGCTTTGTATTGAGCAGCTATGAGATAGATCGATATCCTCCGAGATCCCAGTAAGGTGGGAATTACACAGCTATATATACATGAATGAACGTACATGTGAGTTCATGTGTGAGTTCATGTGTGAGTTCATATGGAAGATCACATGAAGGTTGAGCCGTGCGAAGGTTAAGCTAATAGGTATGGGCTGGAATGACACGAGCAACCTTCTAACAATTATCATACTCGTTCAAAACAGACCCAACAACCTACATATGTACTTAGTTATTCACAGTGATCGGCCTTCCCCCCACCTTCCCCTTCCCTCTCTGCACGGTCTCATCCAACATCTCCCTCCCGCCATTTCCCCCATTCGTAATCCTATACTCATTATCATCCGGCAATTCCCCCTTCTCCTTCAACCTCTCATACTCATCACACGGGACCCCATTCCTCGTACACGTCTTCTGCGAATCATTACTCTTATTGATTGTAAAACTCTCCGCCTCATCTTTCCCCTCCACAAACTCCGAACACGGGACTCCATTCCTCGTACAACTCGCCGTCCGCTCAATCTTCAATTCCTGCTGCGATCCGTCCACGAATTGCCCGCAGGGAACGCCGTTCCGGGTGCAGGTGTAGCTGCGGTCTGCGGCTTGGAAGTTTTGCACGGACTGTACGTCATCGTCGTCGACCTCGACGTCGTCTTCGTCGCTAAAGGCAGCGTCGGTGAAGGATGCAGACTCGTTATTGTAGATTTCGCCAGAGATGACCGTGTGCTCTATGCCCGCAACGTCAATGAATTCGTCGCGGTCGAGGCCGCCCTTGGAAATGCGGGCGATTCCCGCGTCGTCTTCATCGTCGATTGAGCCTGCCGTGTCCGGCTCCAGGTCGGCGGCACTCGCGCCGCAGGGGCGTCCGTTGCGAGAACAGGTGAACTCGGAGTTGCCGAGGTTGGTGGTTTTGAAGGCATCGGCGAACGCGCCGGCAACGCCGCTTTGGAGAAGGGATCCAGGGTTGCGGTTTTGGCCGGGCACGGGGAGGTTGAAGTTGCCTCCGAAGCCGGGGAGGGCTATGGGGGCGGCATGGACTGCACCGAGGAGAACCGTGGCTAGAGAAAGGCTAGTGGTGGGATGAGCACGCATGATGGGGTCGTAGATGGGATGGGTCCTGTGGTGTGCTGTTTGGGTGAGAAACCCCGGCGGTGGTTAAGGTATGTATATATAACGTTCATGTGAACGCTCACAGGGCCGTAACCAAGTTCCTTTGAAGGGGTGCCCAAATGCTGCCCGGGCCGGGCCGAATATCCTATCCCGGGGCTCGGCTACATACATGTGAA
Source organism: Terfezia claveryi (assembly GCA_015179025.1). NCBI lineage: Eukaryota > Fungi > Ascomycota > Pezizomycetes > Pezizales > Pezizaceae > Terfezia > Terfezia claveryi. The sequence continues at coordinate 464,498 of WHUX01000018.1, read as the reverse complement.
CTCGAATCCCGAGAACTCTACAGGTAAAAAAAACTATAAGTTAGTGTTCTGATAAAAGTAGAAACGAGGGAAGTACATGTGACCGAACTAAGGGTAAATTAACGTTGTTAAAACGTGGAATGTATTTACGGATCTCTACCATAGACGAGGTGTCAGGTGCGGGGACTAAGGGCCCGTAGAAAGCTAATACTAACATCTCATCATTATATCGTCAGGTTTGGAAAAGTCTAAAAAAAGTTTAGCTTTTGGTTAGGTGACTACATATTCTAGTATATTAAATTCTTTGTATACTCAGGGTAATTCTTGTACGTATGAGTATCTAACCAAGCAAACACCACCCTCTAAATAAAAATTAGTAAAACACCCCAAAAAGGGGAGGGGATTTGATATAACCCTAAGTTATGGCGAGACCCGATGGTTTCTCCTTTTAAAAGGTTCCCCTATTCCAACATGCTCGCTCCCACCCAGCTTTCCGAACCTAAGAAATAATATAGAAAACTTGGAATAGCTCCATTCTCCCTACTGTTACCTGCTACATCATTGAAGTCAATCACCACTTTCTGAGATTTGCACATAGATTAGCGCGGGTGAGGCAGATTAATTTGCCCCGCTCTTCAATCCATCGCCATACTCTGCAAAGTGGGGTGTATACGGGTACTGAGTCTTTTTTATTGAAAAAAAAAACTTCCTTGTCCCCATTATTGACCCTCCGCATCCACTTCTCCCTTTCGTCAGCCTGCTTCCACGAACTCCACTGCCTTCCTTCCCAATCCCCGGCGATGCACGATAGGGCTATATACCTTCCGGTTTCCCACACCTCGGGCAACTCGGGTTGACCCTCTTGTCCAATACTTGTCTCCACGCCTGCAGGTTTCCTTCCCTTCCCAATCCTGTATTGCGTATAATTGACAAGTGCCTTCTGGCTCCACCTTAGCACTCTACCCATTCCCGCTACCTTCGCCTGCCTTTCTTCCTTCCTACACTTTCCCACGCCTGCGTTGACCCCCCTTCCGTGATCAGAGGCCTGGCTGGTACTTGATCTGCCCCCTCCTTCGCCAGCTTGTTGTCTCTCTTATTCCCCCCACATGGGCCTTCACCCATCGTAATTCAACTGCTCCTGGGCCTAGCGCTGCTTCCCTCTCCTTGATATTGTTGAGCCCCAACGGAGGTACTTGTTCTGGCTTTTCCTCTCTTCCAGGCGTACTACCGCTAGTGCTCCTTGGGAGCCCGATAATATAAACACCCTTCTATCCTTCGGTGTGACTTCTAGGGCTCCCTTCCCTAGGGCTGAGCATCCCTTCTGCGGGATCAACCATCCTTATTAATCCTCCATTCTCGTTCTTGTCGCCATCCTTTATCAATCAGTCCTCTCCGACCTCCCAGGCCACAAGCTGCCACTGGTCTGGTCTGGAGTCCGCCGTGGTCCTTGGTTTCACCTCTGTGACCTAACACTTTGCACACTCCTCCCCCCGGAAGTTGACTTCCCCATTTCCTTCCTCTCCGAGACTACCTGCTTTACTTGCCACGACTGACGGAACTAAGGTGAAGCCGTCCTTAAGTAGGTATCCAGGATCTCCAAAACCAACCCACGCTCTTCGCCTCAATTTGATAGTAGTAATACTGAATGAAGGCATTTAGGGAGGGTGGGGGGTCCTACTCTGCAGATAGGTATATTATATAGCAATATAGGATTCTGGATCCACCGTGCTCCCAGATCCCTAGAATCGTTTCATTTTTATTCCTTTTAATACTTGGAGTTCCGGCGATCACGAGTAGCCTGGGTTTGTGACTTATTTCAATGGAGATAAAGTATATAACCACTCTCCCTCAGTCGGGTACCACTTACTGCCGTTTGGTGGGGACACGAGGGTTTTGGGCACGGTATTCCACACCCATATCTCATCTCTCCACCCCGCCGTCTAGCGATCTTGCTCGATATATTCTCCGGTTTGGGACAAAGCTGAGGCAGCTAAATAAGTAGTCAAGTACACGTACTCTGTATAACCCCCCCTTATCCTATCCAATCTTATCCTACCCCCCGAGCTTCCTCTGCTCGCTTCTTCTCCCTTTTCTCTTTCCTCTTCCTCTTCACCTTTTTTGTTTGTGTCTTTTTAATGCCATTGATGACTTCTACTGCCACATTCCCGTCGCTTTACTAGCTAGACTATAGTCTCACCCACAGCCTTCATGTTTTTCTCATGCCTCTATGGATATTTATATGTACATGGGTGCCTACTTGTCAATTCTTTTCAATCGGTTCAGACCCTAGCGCCATGTTGCCTCTAAGAAATCTATAACGACAGTTTGCCGAAAGAAAAACCACGATAGGCGGAATCAAGGAAACAGCTTTTTCTATCCTTATTCTTTTGCAATGGATAATATCGAAAGAACACTCGAGCCTGGTCTAGGATGTAGGGTATCGAGAGACGAGATATGTGATACTACCGACAGGGTTGTTCCATAGCTATGTACGCTGTGCTAAGGTTCCATCCATCAGACTGTCTCTAGCGGCGAATAACAGCATACAAGTATCTGACAGTGTAATGCAACGTGACTTGGATATGCAACCAAACATAGAACTCGGAGAGTTTTCATGTGAACTGGCTTAAAGGGGACTTACGAGTGCGGAGAATAATTTGTGAAGTGCCTACGACGGCTGCAGTCGGCTGGTAGACTTGAGTTGTGTGTCGTGGCCGAAGGCGTATTTGATATGGGGCGGTGGGTTACCCTCAACAATAGCCCAGCACACCTTGCTTGGTCTAGAGCTGACTTATCATAATGAACCACTGGCTGGCTCAAAGTAGAGAATCCGCAGGACCCCTCAGCCATTGCTTTGTTTCTACCATGAACACACGCAATAGCCATGGCCAGAGTACTATTCCTCCCTTTCTGCCGGAGAAAGCCAGCTTATAGTCCTACTATCTATCACTCCCTCCTAGTATCGAGTAAGTCATCTTTGGGTGTTCGCGGTAGCTATTGCAATATTTGTTTACTGCATCAAGAATATTATATGTGGACTTTGGCTGTGTAGAAATGACTGAGACTAAAACACCTAAGCGCTCTACCCCACACATAATCGAAATCACAACTTCTGCTAACCAACTACGTAGCTCATAGACACGGAAGTACAGATAATACTTCTGGCTTTAACGCATTTTTTTAAAAAAGATAGCTCCTATGTCAACTTGTCTTGGGGATCACCACCCAAGTGTAGAGTACTTCAAGTGATTGTACTGCAATCATCCCTTAACGTCAACAGATATTTGTGTACCAGCACATCAGGCAGCGTGGGTTGTGTTGACATCAAACATCTATTGCTTTAGCTATCGCTGTCCCGTGATATGTGTAGGTACGTAGAGCTGACGAGGAACTTTTCACAATTAACATTAAGTCTGAAAGAGCGCAGTCGGGTACAGTAATTCTGTTACCGCCAGGTAAGCAATTTTCTACCCATGTTGAATATACTATGAGTGAGTTGTTTGCACAGTAGGTATAAACGAAGATAAGGCCGGTATGGAGGAAATAACCTTAGCCTTGTTAGTCCTTTTTAGGGAAGAACTCGGCCTTTGTTGAACAACCTTGCTGGCAATTTGAGTAGACGATATGAGCGAACTGGGTATTTTCAGGACTCAGAGATCACCATTACTGCCTGATTTGTCTCCTGGAGTACTCCTAGTGCCCAAATATTGACACGAATACTTGCAGCTAAAAGTGCTGCAGAAATGTTGGTTTTAGACCCTCTGCTACTAGTGAACATGCTTGCTCGCTCTCACATGATGCCACTCATCTAATACCGCTAGCTACGTCATGATCTTTACAGCCTGAGGATTAGCTGGATAACGACTCAACGGCCTGGCATCTCTTGCTGCAGCGGTATCATTACATAACTGTTAAAAGCATACGTCTGCAGGAGCTATATTGCAGTGTTACAAATGGACAGCTCCTTGACCAGGGCAGTGACATATCAGACCTAATGGAACAGTATCCAACATTGGCTAAAGTTCTACGACAGGAACTAGACTCACCATTTAATTCCATGGATAACCCACGGCAGATACAAGGTGAAATTCGCAGGCGAAATAAGGCCACAAAAGATCTTGATGATATGCTCCAGAAACCGAGATTCCAAACTTTCTGGCGGACTGCATCCGAGGAGTATTACTTATTAATAGCACAAGAGGGACTAATTGGAGTATTGAATTCTACAAGGCTTTGTAGTGATATAGTGCTTCTTACGAAAGGACAAGTGGCAAGCATTCCGTTGCTCCAAATTTCCTATGCTGCAGTGGTCAAGCACCTTGGTACTAGAGCTAATGACAACATAGTCAAGAGAGAGATGTTGGAATGGCTATGGAAAGCTGCTATACAACCTGTATTACGGGAACTAGGTTACCTACCCTAAAGCCGTTGACCTTTCCCTCGAATTTGGTGGATTGGAGTAGGCCTGATGGCGCAGGCACCGACTCATGCAACTTCCAAATTCCCTATTGTTTCGTGAGTGTACCAAACCTTTAGAGGGGAGGGAACGGGGCCGTCTCATAGCCTAAGGCTCCATACACGTACAGACTTCCCAAAGAAAAATTTTTTTTCAGCTGCGAGATTTAAATGGTGGGATGACAACCCCTTCAGTATTGTCTCCCATCCACTATTAGGGCACTGCAATATTCACGAACTCGCCAATGTCGGCAGAATAAAACATGCTAATGTAGCCATGCCCAGGACACCAGAAGCAGGTTCTTTGCCGGGGGGCAACTAAAGAGTCAGATGACACCAAGCACACTCGAACAGCAAACTGCTGAATTTATTCTTCAGGCACTTTCATATAGTATTGCCCACTTTGTCTGTCATGGTGTTTCTTCAATCAATCCAACGGATAGTTATCTTTTTACTTCTTAAGGTATCTATCTACCTGTATGAGGTTGATAAGTTCCGTGTCAAAGATATAGCGGCCCTGAAATTACCAGTAGCGAGACTTGCCTATCTCTCAGGTTGCAGTACCGCGAACAGCACCTCGCCAAAGCTCGTTGATGACATATATATCGTGGGTTCCTTTCATATTGCGGGTTTTATTATTGTCATTGGAAGCACAAGATGAGGCTTGTCAAAAAATGGGGCTGCGGATTTCTGTTCCACGCTGAGCAAGACAGATAACGTGGTGGTATCTTAACCATTGCGATTCTGATACAACAGAAGCTGGTTAGCTCGCTCGATTTCCTACCACCAATTCTACTTTCATCTTCAGCTGCCCCCGAGCTTGACTTCAAAAGTGATAAGGCACACTGATTTTCTTCATTGAGCGGATCGTAACTGCTTGTGTTGAACGTAGGTTACGTAGCTCTATATCTCCTCTTCTGAGTGGTTAAGGGTTTGGCGGCAGAGGGTAATTGTAGATATATCTGTGACTACAATGTGATGTATCTCTCCCTACCACGTGGGATATGCTACAACGTTATCTAACACAATACTGCTATGTTATCTCACAATGACGGTTGTATGCAAAAACAAATATGGTCAATGCAAGAATGTACTTGACGCTCGCATACATATATTTTATATATATATATATATATAATTTTTTGTTATATTTCCCTCCCACTGAAAGGATGGCCGATGCGCCGATGCTCATGCTCTACTGGGGACGCCTATCTCTTGATATGGCGCATAACAACAAAACTCGGTCCGTCTCATAGGTACCTAGCCTTAGGCCCCATAGACGTATAAACCTTTGAGGGGAAAAAAAAATAAAAAAAAATAAAAAATAAAAAAAGGTGTTGAGCCTCGAGTTCAACTCATTTAGACTCAGGCGGACTCATTTAGACTCAGGCGGGTACTTATGCCCGCCTACCTACGGAGTACTCGTCGCATATCGTTGATTTAAAGACGCCGTCAGATCGCATCGGCGCATTACATCGAGACATCGAATGCCCAATAGATTATACTCTTCATTCAGGCAGCGATCGGCAAGCAGAGCATTGTGAGCTGCTGCCCTGCCCTCTTGCATTCAGTTGAAACTGCTAACCAGCTCCGACATCTGCAGCATAGGCACTGGTATTTTTTAAAACAAATCCACTTCGATCCCCCTCGACCCCACAACAGGGTCACATACTCTACTCCTCCAGCAGCTATACCCAGCATGCCGCGCTCCCCTCCCCCCCGCTCCCCGTTCCCGGAAACCACCTCGAAGGCGGCGGGCAACTCCTGCGCAACGCCCTGACCCTCTCTATCCTCACGCGCACGCCCATCCACCTCACCCACATCCGGGGCAACCGTCCCTCGGGAGGCGGTCTTAAACCGCAGCACGTCTCGTGCGTCGCCGCGCTTGCAATGCTCTCTGAAGCAAGCGTCGGAAGGAACCCATACAAAGATACGTTTGCCCTCAGCAGGGGGCTCACGGAGATTATTTTCCGCCCGGGGATGAGTGCCGACTGGAGTAGGGGAATGTGGGGCGTGAGAACGGGGGAAGGATCGCCCCGCCAAGAGCTGGGTTGGGGGATGGGGATGGGGATGGGGATGAGGATGGGAAGGAGGGGGAGAGGGTGGTGGAGGTGGATATTGGGAGTAATGGTGCGGTGACGTTGGTTCTGCAGGCGGTGCTGCCGGTCGTGATGTTTGGCGCATATAAATACGACCACAATTACCTCCCCAATCGCACTCCCCCACCATTGAGATCGACAGACGGAATAAAATTAACAGCTACAACTACAACAATCTACATCACTGGCGGCACAAACGTCTCCTTCTCCCCCTCGATTGAGTACATCAACCAAATCCTCTTCCCGACACTAACCCAGCACCTCCACCTCCCTCACCTCTCCCTCTCCCTCCTCCGCCGCGGCTGGGCTGGGTCGTCCGAGCTCGGGAAAATCAAAGTCTCTGTTGGGGAACTGAGCCCTGGGGATGGCTTGCGCGGGTTTAGGATTGAGCCTGACAGGGAGAAGGGAGAGCGGGTGGATAAGGTTTGCGTGACTATTGTTGTGCCGACGGAGAGGGAGGTGCGGGTGTGGAGCGAGGTTGCGAGGGGGATGGTTAGGGCGGTGGGGGTGAAGGGGTGGAGGGTTCCTCCCCCACCTAGGGCAAAAGAGGAGGGGGTGGAGGCGGTTGTGGCTGGAGTGGCGCGGGTAGGGATTGGTCAGGAGGATGGCGAGGATGGCGGGGATGGCGGGGAGGTGGAGGTGGAGATTACGAATATGAGTATGCCGACACTAGGACCAGCAGGACCAGCAGGAGGAGGGGCGAGGGCATCTGGTGTGGGCGGGGCGAACGCCCAGAGCTACTACGTGATGGTGCATACAGTATCCCACCCGTCCGGGTGGAGAATGGGATACGACGTCTTATACACTGCACAAAAGTCCGCAAAGCTCCCCGGCCTCGTCGGCTCGCTAGACAACAAACGCTCGTCTTCCTCCAAGAATAAAAAGAAGGGCCGAAATTCAAAACCGATAAACAACAACAACAAGCCTCCGACGACATCAGTTTGGCCTCCCCCTGATGATACGTGTACAGATACTGATTGTCCCCCGCCCGGTGATGAAGATGACTCCTCCCCCGAACTCATTGAATCACGCCTCCTCGCGCGGCGGCTCCTCTCCAAAGCCCTCGCCAAACTCGCTACGCAATGGTCCCAGGGCGAAGTCCTTGACGAATTCCTCCGCGACCAGCTTGTAATTTACCAAGCCTTGTGCACAGGGGAATCGTATATCTCTGGCGGGCAGGGGGAGGTCGGGAGGTTAGGCGGGGAGGAGGTTACGGGGGGGTTGAAGGAGGAGGGTGTGAAGTGGGGTAGCGGGAGTTTGCATGCGCAGACGGCGAGGTGGATTGCGCAGGAGGTGGGAGGGGTGGAGTGGGTTGGGGGTGGGAAGGAGGGGTGTGTAGGGGTGGGGTTGAAGGCTTGGGAGGAGTGGGAAGAAGGGTGGGAAGGCGGGTGGGAGGAGAGAATGAGGAGGAGGAGAAAGGAAAGGGGCAGGGAAGGGGGGGTAGATGAGGTGGAGGTAGAGATGGAAGAGGGGGTAGATGAGGTGGAGGTAGAGATGGAAGAGGAGAAGGAAGAGCAGCTAAGGGAGGGCATTTAGTGTTTCTTATTTATGCCTCTATACCTATTATACCTATCCATGTGTGCGGTTTTGTTTTGGTTGTAAGCGTCAAGTCTTGCTTGCTGTACTGTGTCACTTGTCGTCTATAATCCATCTACTGGACTTTCTGACATTGTCAAAATCATACCCCGGGCGAGGGAAGATATCCAAGAGGGCGGGGTAGGGGGGGGCCCGCTCTGAAACGATGCAGAGAGATTTGTCTAGACTAAGGTACATTTAATTGGAGCCAGTGTTCCCAGTAGTTTCCACTATTTCCTGATGCGACAGAGACTCTCTCCCTCTCTCTCTGTCTTTTTTGGAATTTGATGTGAGCAACCCACGAAAAGCAGATAGTTTTAATACGAGTACTTAGTTACCCTCTAAAAAAAGAGAAACGTGGAGGATTTAGTTGTAGCGTCTCCGCCAATTAAGCAATCATAGGTCAACCGTCAAGAGACATCACCATGACTTTGAGATCTTTTTAGACTGCAAAGGCGGACAGTTTTTGGGAACTATGTTGACGTTTCCTCCTAGACAAGCTTGCTGTTATATGGTATGGCGTTACCTTCATCTATTTGAATATTGGGTCTGCCACTCCCTATGCAAGACTCATTATGGCATCAACTACCATTCAAGACAAGTCGGCCTAAGTGGATAGAACTTCGTACTTATTCTCTTTGTCCTTTCTAGACGGGGAGTTTTTTCAAATTTGTGTTCAACAGCGTAAAGAAATGGGAGTTCCCCAAGATACAAGTGGCATGATGTCAATTTAGAACGGTTTGGTATCCTGAGAGTGGAAACCAAACACCCGACAGGGAACACAGCAGATGGGTAAAAGGAAATAGGAAAATAAGGGGGAATATATAATTTATTTTTCCCCCATTTTTTTCCTCATGATGTACCTAGATTCTCAACTTTTAAATGATCATTCCTCTTTTTGGGGATACAAGTCAGTTAATTTTCTGGGCTTGCCTCTTACTCCCTTCCCTGCCCATTGGGGGAAGTGGGGGGGTTGAGCGAGGAGTTTCATACAGACTCCCGTGAATGTACCACAGTGTACCATGTTATTTCTATATTGAGCCTGTGTATTCTATGGAGCATTGCTACTGAATCTTCAATAATTCGCTTGATATAATCCATGGGTGAGGCTCTCCTACCCCCAGGCCATGCTAGCAGAAACCACAAGGTTATAGCAAAAAAAAAAATCAGATCAGAGAGGGCAAGAATTGATGTCAGTAAAGAGATAATGGACAGTAAGGGAACGAGAAAGCAGACTACAAGGAGAAGGAGGCAGCGTGGGTAGGGAAACATATATACGAGCCTGACTATCTAATTCCCTCAATCGGCATGTACTAGCTGCAGGATTACCACATTCCAACACTTAATTATCCTGAATCCATTGACTGCTAAACTCTTGGAAATGAAGCAAGAAAAAAAAGAATTAAAAAAAAAGAGAACAGAGAGGTACCATTTCAGCCAAAACCTAGGACCAAATGCACCCTACATAGCCCCGAGCCTGCTAGCGCCTGTTAGTATACACCACACTGGATGGTAAGAAAATTTTGTACCTGTTAAGCTCCAAAGTGAATAAATGGCCCCCAGTACATTGGTTGCGAGGGCTTTTTTTTCATCAACCCCAGAAGTGCATTTCGGTACGATATTGCCACATCATTCGTCTTACTGTATGTGGAATAGAAATCCGATGCCATCATCTGACAAGCCTCACTTTCTGCTAGCCATAATGTCCCAATGACATGGGGAAATCCCGCAATATGAAATGAACTCACGATATGAGTTGCTTCATCAACAAGTTTTGGTGAGGTGCTGTTCGCGGTACTGCACGCTGAGAGATAGGCTAGCCTCGCTGCGGGTAACTTCAGCGCAGCAATATCCTTGACACGGAGTTTGTCAACCTCTTCAGTAAAGAGACCACCATGCGATACAGATTCCTTTAGAAGCATCAAATGACTGTCTGCAGGATTTATTGAAGAGACACCATGACAGGCAAAGTGAGCAATACTATAACCTGGAAGTGCCTGAAGTACACGTCCAGAAGTTGGCCTTTTGAGTGTTTCTACTATGCTGAAATTCCGAAGCCTGTGTTTGATTTCATCTGCCTCTTTAGTTACATTACTTAAAGAGCTTGCCCCCGGTGTTGTGGGCATAGTAACTATCAGTGCCGATGCACACTCCTGGAGCTGCCGAGATCGTGAATATCGAAGAGCCCTGATAGTAGATGTATATGATGGAAGACAATACTGAAGGGTTGACATCTGAACACGCCCCATCTTAAATTTCGCAGCTACGTGAATTGGTGCCTTTGCCATCAGGCCTACTCCAATCCACCAGATCCGAGGCAAGGGGCCAACTTCCTTCGGTGTGGGGTAAAAACCTAGGTTCCGTAGTACTGGCCGTACGGCACCCTTCCATAGCCATTCTAGCAACTCTCTCGTGATTTCAGAGTCTCTTATCTCGCTGTTATCAAAATACTTCATCATTGAATCATGAGAAAGGTGAAATAAAGCAATACTTGTCACTTGTGCTTTAGTAACCAGGATGGCATCACTGCGGAGCTTTGTGACATTAAGCACTACAATTGGGCCTTCTTGCGCAGCTGACAAAAAATACTCTTCGGATTCTTCACACAAGAAATTCTTGAATCGTGGTTTCTGCCGAATTCGAAGAAGTACATCATCGAGATCTTTTGCAGCTTTTTTCTTTCTGTCGATTATAGCTTGTTGTACCAGTATCTGCAGCCGTTTGTCCTTAGAAGTATCGGAGGATTCTGTGGAAGGAACTGCTGAGTCCAAAGTATCGGAGGATTTTGTGGAAAGAACTGGCGAGTCCAGCTTCTGTCGTAGAGAATCAAACTCTTTAGCCAACGTTGGATGCTGCTCCGTCAAGTCTGATATATCAGTGCGGTAGTCAAGAAGCTGACCATTTGTAATACTCCGCCCTAATTCTTGCAATTGTAGAGCCTCTAGTGGTGACCTGCTAATTTCTAATGATACAGAAACAGCAAGAGAAGCGAGACCAGTGAGCTGGCCGAGAATATGTTGCTGATCCTCACGGTTTAAGGATCTCAAAGTAGTTCGGGGTATTAGATGAATGGCATCATGTAAGAGTGAATAAGCTCGTGACAAATCTTTGACCAAAGGGTTAAAAATCAACAATTTCACAGCACGTGAAGCGGCAATGAGTCGCATCAATATTGGGGCAGTTATGATACTCCAGGAGGCAAACCATGCAGCAAGAGCGGCTTCTAGGTCATATGCATGTAGGTCACCAGTTCGAATATATCGGCAATGCAAATTGACTGCAAGATTATACAACATCATTGCTCGGTTAGGGTGATCCTCTGGTGTTGCCTCTACTGCCGCATTTCCGTATCTAATGGCGGCCTCCAAGTCTTGCTGATCTTCAGTCCGTTGATATCGAAAGTACAATATAATAGAAACGTTGTTCATCCTCCCTGCTCGGTCAGGGTGATCCTCTGGTGTTACTTCTACTGCTGCATTTATGTATTCAATGGCAGCAATCAAGTCCTGCAGTTCCCTAGTCCGTGCATATCGACTGCTAAATATATTAGAAAGGCCGTTTAATCTCCCTGCTCGCTCAGGGTGATCCTCTGGTGTTGCCTCTACTGCTGCATTTCCGTATCTAATAGCGGCCTCCGAGTCTTGCAGATCTTCAGTCCGTTCATATCGAATACTCAATTTATCAGAAAGGCTGCTCAATCTCTCTGCTCGGTTAGGGTGATCCTCTGGTATTGCCTCTACTGCTATGTGTATGTATTTTATGGCAGCCTCCAAGTCCTGCAGATCTCCAGTCCGTTCATATCGATCGCCCAATTTATTACCAAGGTTGTTCAACATCATTGCTCGGAGAGGGTGATCCCCTGGTGTTGCCTCTACTGCTGCATTTCCGTATCTAATGGCGGCCTCCAAGCCCTGTAGATCCCCAGTCCGTTTATATCGAAAGCCCAATATACAAGAAAGGTTGTGCAACCTCCCTGCTCGGTCAGGGTGATCCTCTGGTGTTGCCTCTACTACTGCATTTCCGTATTTAATGGCGACCTCCAAGTCCTGCAGATCTCCAATCTGTTTATATCGACTGCTCAATATACAAGAAAGGTTCTGCAACCTACCTGCTCGGTCAGGGTGATCCTCTGGTGTTGCCTCTAATGCTGTGTTTGTGTATTTAATGGCGGCCTCCAAATCCTGCAGATCTCCAGTCCGTCTATATCGACTGCTCAAACGGATCCCAAGGTTACTCAGCCATCCTGCTCGGAAAGGGTGATCCTCTGGTGTTGCCTCTATTGCTGTGTTTGTGTATTTAATAGCGACCTCCAAGTCCTGCAGATCTCCAGTCCGTTCATATCGACTGCTCAATATACTAGAAAGGTCGTTCAACCTCCCTGCTCGCTTAGGGTGATCCTCTGGTGTTGCCACTATTGCTGTATTTGTGTAGTTAATTGCGGCCTCCAAGTCCTGCAGATCTCCAGTACATCCATATCGACTGCCCAAGCTTCTGGCAAGGTTATTCAACATTCCTGCTCGGTCAGGGTGATCCTCTGGTGTTGCCTCTACTGCTGTGTTTGTGTATTTGATGGCGGCCTCCAAGTCCTGCAGATCTCTAGTCCGTGTATATCGACTGCTCAAATGGTTTCCAAGGCTGTTCAGCCACCCTGCTCGGTGAGGGTGATCCTCTGGTGTTGCCTCTACTGCTGTGTTTGTGTATTCAATGGCGGCCTCCAAGTCCTGCAGATCTCTAGTCCGTGTATATCGACTGCTCAAATGGGTCCCAAGGTTGTTCAGCCACCCTGCTCTGTCAGGGTGTCCGTTTGGTGTTGCATCTACTGCCGTGTTCATGTTTTTAATGGCGGCCTCCAAGTCCTGCGGATCCCCAGTCCGTTCATATCGAATGCTCAATCTATTAGAAAGGTTGTTCAACACCCTTGCTCGGTCAGGGTGATCCTCTGGTATTGCCTCTACTGCTGTCTGTATGTTTTTAATGGCGGCCTCCAAGTCCTGCAGATCTCCAGTCCGTTCATATCGAATGCCCAATTTATGACCAAGGTTGTTCAACATCCTTGCTCGGTCAGGTTGACCCTCTGGGGTTGCCTCTACTGCTGTTTTTGTGTATTTAATGGCGGCCTCCAAGTCCTGCAGATCTCCAGTCCGTTCATATTGACTGCCCAAGATATTACCAAGATTATTCAACAGCCTTGCTCGGCCAGGGTGACCGTCTGGTCTTGCCAATACTGCTGTGTTTGTGTATTTAATGGCAGCCTCCAAATCCTGCAGATCTCCAGTCCGTTCATATCGACTGCCCAATATATTACCAAGGTTGTTCAACATCATTGTTCGGACAGGGTGGTCCTCTGGTGTTGCCTCTACTGCTGCGTTTCCATATCTAATGGCGGCCTCCAAGCTCTGTAAATCTCCAGTTCGTTTATATCGAAAGCCCAATATATTAGAAAGGCTGTTCAGCCTCACTGCTCGGTCAGGGTGATCCCCTGGTGTTTCTTCTACTGATGTTTGTATGTATTTAATGGCGGCCTCCAAATCCTGCAGACCTCCAGACCGTTCATATCGACTGCCCAAGATATTACCAAGATTATCCAACAGCCTTGCTCGGCTAGGGTGACCCTCACGTGTTGCCTCTACTGCTGCATTTGAGTATTTACTGGCAGCCTCCAAGTCCTGCAGATCTCCAGTCCGTTCATATCGAATGCCCAATATATTACCAAGGTTGCTCAACCACCCTGCTCTGTCAGGATGACCGTCTGGTATTGCCTCAACTGCTGCGTTTGTGTATTTAATCGCGGCCTCCAAGTCCTGCAGATCTGCAGTGTGCTTATATCGACTGCTCACATAACACCCAAGGTTATTCAACAGCCCTGCTCGACTAGGGTGATCCTCTGGTATTGCCGCTACTGCTGCATTTGTGTATTTAATGGCAGCCTCCAAGTCCTGCAGATCCCCAGTCCGTATATATCGACTTCTCAAATGGATCGCAAGGTTGTTCAGCCACTCTGCTCGGTCAGGGTGATCCTCTGGTGTTGCCTCTACTGCTGTGTTTGTATATTTAATGGCAGCCTCCAAGTCCTGCGGATCTCCAGTCCGTTCATATCGATTGCGCAATATATTAGAAAGGTTGTTCAACAACCTTGCTCGGCTAGGGCGATCCCTTAGTGCTGCCACTACTGCTTCATTTCCGTATTTAATGGCGGCGTCCAAATCCTGCAGATTTCCAGTTTGTTCATGGTTAGGGCGATCCCTTAGTGCTGCCACCACTGCTTCATTTCCGTATTTAATGGCGGCGTCCAAATCCTGCAGATTTCCAGTTTGTTCATAGCGTCTGATGTTGGCCTCTAAGGTCTCCGTCCCCACCAGTCCTTCACACCTTTAAAGTAGATAGCACAAGAATCAGATCAAGTCCTTGAGAGTATATTTCATTGTAAGGAAAACTACATACCAAGCAATAAAGGACTGCTGCATACCAGACAGAATGCAATTGGTTTCTTGGGCCATGGACCGGCGTGCCGTAAGCTCTAGATGCACCTCACTAGTTAACTATGGAAAACTTAAACTAGAATTACCTCTAGAGTATTCACACTATGGGGCCTGGGTATTTGATGGCGTAACAAAGCGAATCACGTAAAGTAGATTTGGGCGGGAATTTGGATAGTTGGTGAGGAATATGACTTGTGGACATGAAAGCCGTCTTATATCATTACCAGTGATTGCAACACGCATCACTATTTACTTTAAAAACTTTTAATGAAATAGGTATCTAGGATACTGAAATGTGTGGGGACAAGCTTGTCCGCCTTGAATATGCAGATGATCTATCCGATCGGAGCTCTAGGATCTGCCTCTCTGAGCCACATAGTATCCATAATACTAGGTGAGAAGGAGCTGCGCAATACACCTTGTAATGTAAACTGTAGTGTGCCCTGAGAGCCTGCAGGAAGTGACACTGCCTGATCGCTAAGCGTAATCGATATGTCCATGTACTGTATCTGAGATAAACGCCATTCGGTAATTTTCAAATGATGTACACTGCCATAGGGTCGCGACGCCTTGAAGCAGCAGCACCGCAGCACCCACCACTTTGCATGAAGCTATGTTTATCTAAATTTAGAAACGGTACAACGTCACAGCCATACTACAAAAACTGTATCAAATAAAGGGAATTCCTGCCAATCATTAAAGAAAACTAAGCCTCTATATTTGGAGTTACATAGAATAAGTAATACACATGCATGCATATTTTCGCGCTAGTGGGCAAACAACCTCGCGCCAATGCATTAATGGCCAAAACAGTCTCAACATCTCCGCACATGGTAAAGCCAGCCAAATGAAACAGAAATATGGCCCACTAATCGTTGCTGCTTCGATTCCCCACCTTCCTTACTCATTCCTTGATTTCTCGCATCCATATTTTGCTTCATACTTCTCCTTCTCTGATCCACCTTTACCTCTTCTCTCTCCTCTTTCCTTGCTCGCTCTTCCTCCACCGCAGCCAAAAGTTCTTCTGCCTTCATTTTCTCCCTCTCTACCTTCTAGCGTGCTTGTTTCGCTTCACCCCTCTCTGTATTCCTCCACAAGAACTGAAAGCTGTTCACACGCCACGGTTGGCACGCTAGAGCCGCTAGTACCAGGGTTCTCGATTTAGGTCCCATAATCCGATCCAGTAAAATACCACAGCAACGGCATCAAAAAGGCTGGCTGACCAAATGCCACAAAAAGTACTGGTGTGGATATCGGCATTAGGAGTGCCACCCATATTGGGGATCGGGGAGTTCGAGAGGTGTGACAAAGGGCGCAGCAGTCTTATGCGCAGCCGTGATAGGGGGACGATCGTGTCACTGCCAGGAGGTGCTGGATGAGAGGCAGTCTGAGCCGGAGCCGGAGTCTGGGCGTGATAACGACGTACCCCAAAAGAAATTGGGAGTGTGGCAGTTGCGATGGCAGTGCGGGAGAGCCACAGTGCCGAATCGGGTGGGTGTGCGGTAGGCGTTAAATCGATCTACCATCCTTGCGCCCACGCCATGATTGATCAAAGTAAATAAGTATATGTCCGAATGTATATATGGCCATGGTCTGGCTCAAGTTGTAGCTGCTTTGCGTGCCAGTAGGACATAGAGAGATTAGGGGGGATAATTAAGTATTCGAGACAAATAAAACTTAAACTCAGGATTTCAACCTCTTTATGGCTTTAGCTACTAATAACGTAGCCTTCTCCATAATTCCCATCATCGGTTTACCTGGTACGAGACCAAGTTTCCCTAGGGGACAACGCGGCGTCTGGAAAGTGACCCGGGGTTTGACACAGAGTCACAGTCCCGTCTTTTAATTGCTTTCCTGGTAATAACCTAGCCTTTTCTATTTGACTAACCTGGAGATGATTTGCCCTAGGAATATGAAGAGTCAGGAAAAAAATCTAGAATCTGTTAGTGAAGCTACTCCTCGGAACGTGGCATGTACAGTACAAGGCAAATGTCGCATCATAAGGAAAACGGAGTATTTAAATTAACAGCCTAAAGCCTGTTATTAAGCCCGCCACGAAGGAGATGTTGAGGAAAGAAGGGTTGAATCAGGAAGAGTTTAAAGCAAATCAAGAGCTTCTGAATTCTCTCGTCTCGGGCCAGCTGTTCTCGTGCCGTAAAGGCATCAAATGAATGTGTACAAGTTAATCAACATCCCTAACACCTGTTAATCAACCCATCAAAACCGCCGCACTGCTCGCCAGTTGGTTATGTTGAACAATAACGAGTTGAAGTCGAGGGGAGAAGCAAGTCCAGAGGCGAAGCTGTCAAGAATCGATTTGAGCTTGTGATCAAGCTCGTACCCAAGTTCATTTATCTTTTGTAGCGTCCGTGAAATAGGTTGAGTATTATGTAGTGGTGTTGTACGACTTGTTCTACGATGGGGTACGTAGTCTGGTTGGGGTAGAGAAGAGAAGAGGTAGCCCGATTGCAACAGAGGATGAAGAAGTGAAGTGGGGAATGGGGGGGGGTTATATAGCCTTATCTAGGCTGCCTCAGTTCGTGTTTATCAGCAGGGTGGTGTATGGGGCGCGCCAGAGAATAGGTTGATGACAAAGGCATAGGGCGGGAAATAAGATTTGTGTTGCGGCCCAAAGTCAAATGAGAGTATATCCTCATTTGCAGGTATACTTTCTGGGCAAGGATACAGTGTTTGGTATTCCGTCATTAGCTAAGTACGTGTGGCAGCACATGGACCAAAGTTCTTGGGATTACTTACGGCGGTCTAAGTTTTTCGACAAGAAGTTTCAAAACAACGTATCCGCTCCGCTGATCGCCGACGTCTTGTTTTTCTCTGTTATTGATCCAGTTTAGGCAGTCGGCACCCCTGTCGGGGTCCCAAAGAGTTAATCTTGGCATGCCAAGTGGAGCGGCAGTCAACCTATTGCCTTTGCTAACAATACATATGTAGCGCCAATTCCCCCAATCAAATCACACCCGAGTGTCTCGGACCCACTGTAACCAACGTCCGATAAACGGGTTTCTTCGCCACTGTCAGAACTCAGGAATGATAGCCGCTCAAAGTTTGCTTCCTTCAAGTGGTTGTGACTTCTGTATTCAAAACTCTCCCAACAAGGCAAAGTAAGTGGACAAATATGCACAACATAGATGGCTAAACAAGACCAATTGCCGCAAACCACGGGGTTTTGACTTTTGTGATACCCATAAGAGCCATGTCAACTTGATATGGCTTTCCTCGAGGCCCCCCTATACTAAAAGTCTGGGCCTACGATTATGTTCGATTGACAAGGCCAGCTAGGGGCTCCGAATTACTTCACAAAAAATGGTAGCATAAATTACTCGCCCCTACGGAGAGATGATACTAAGAAACAGCAAAAAATTGACTGTCATATACATGTCAAACATTCATGAAGCGAAGGGAAATAAATAAAGTAATAACTGAGAACTAGAAAGTAAAATACAAGTTTTAGCCGAAAGTCAGTTGTTGTGTTCGCATTGAACAACGTAGAGGTGATCACGACTTTCATGGTATAAAAGGAACAAGACTAATTGGTCCAAGGGTCTAATGTAAAGAAATACACCAGTCTCCCCAAATTCTATAGCGAATAACTGAAGTGTAACCAAATAACCATTGCAAGAATAAAACTACCAATAAATAATTTACACACACCCAACCTGACCTACAACTAGACACAGTACAGCCAACTCCTCTTTGTATACCAATATATACTCATGTAACTAAAACCTAAAAACTAAACATCAAATCAATCTCTTTGAACGATATGCATACAGGTAGGTTTCACTAAATAACGTTGTGATAAACCGGAACTATTTTTAGGCCCTTTCATATCTTAGTACAGGCTTGGCGAAAGTCTTTGTGGGCCCACCGTTAGCAAAGCTTAACCAAATTTACTAACGGCAGACGGCAGCAAGATCACCAACGTTAAAAGTAGCCACCCCCAACCTTCCATGCTCGCCAGCCGGCTACCCATCCGCGCAAAACCCTAAATTATAGTGAACTGAACTGTTGTACGGGTAATTCCCCAAATCAGCCTAGTCTCTGGTTTCAAGACAAGTTTACGTTAACGACCTTGAACAACCCAAAATAGTGTGTCATAACGTTAGCATAGTATAAGATTCTAAAAGTATACTCTAAGGGTGATGGCGGTGGGGCTAGTGGTCAACACAACGATAGAAAGGGATGCATGGTGTAGTAATCCACTGATGTTGGTTTTGTCATGCGCTGTTACCCTGAGATTGAAAGCCTATGGGTTCATACGTTACGCTCTCAAAATCCCTTTCGCAGTCTGGACTACCGTGGTAATTCGAAATTAAGAACCGGTTCTTAATTTCGAATGTGGGCTGGGGTCTGCATATACCAGTCTCGCAACGGCCAGCACGACAACAATCAGAACCGACATCTATCAGTACTGCTGATGGTTTAGTCTCAATATCACCTAGAGTATATCTGAACCCCAACTAGCCTCTAATACATGCATATACATTAAACCTATTCTAGGGGGGTTCTTAATTTCGGAGGGGTTCTTAATTTCGAATTACCACGGTAGGACGATAACAAGCTGTCCCCAAGACCTTTAATCTCAGACTAAGTAGGTAATTACCGTTAGTAGTACCACTTACATATACACATCAAAAGAATTTGGTTATACTGATCAATATATGCATTTCCCTCCACTTGAACCTACTTGAGCAAATCCTAATTACCCCCACAACTCACTCCTCCGGCCCTCCTCAGTCAGAATAATGAACAGAACAAAAACGAAGAGGAAATCAAATATGACACAAATGAATCCCCCTCCAAAACGCCCATATACAAAGCCATAGACAAACTAAAAAGAGCTGGTGTTAGGACTAGAATAAGAGGGGATAGACCAATAGCGACAAGAAATAAGATAAGAAGAAACCCTGTCCACTTATATGCAATGTGAGTGATTTAGTATAGAACAGGAAATTAGAAAGACATTGTTTGCTTCGTGGGCAAAAAAAAAACAGCGAATGAATAGGAAATACAAATATAAGAGAAACAAAAAAAGTGAGACACAAGAGAAAGTAATATAGAATAATATGGTAAGATACTCTTCAGCAAACCGACTTATCTGTCAAACGAACCAATATGGATTTTCTTACCAAACATACAAACCTTTTCAGTTACCCTCACTTTTACTTAGCTCCCACCGAGGCTCCCCTTCTCATCACCGCCAACCTTCCCACCATTCCTCCGCTTCGCATCCTCAATCATCAAACTTAAAGCAGACTTCCCGCTGCCTCCCCCTGCGCTTCCACCCATATTGACGCCATTCAAATTGACGATTTCCACTTTTCGCGTAGCCACTGGAGTCCTTTGACTATTCAATCCCCTTATCTCGCCTGCTTGGACCATCAACACATTCTGCCCATGCATCTTCGCTACAACAACGCTCGAAGCTGGAGTAGCTATCGACACCGTCGGCTGGCATTTCACTATCCTTGCCTCCATATCACTTGTCAAGAATACCAGTTTTTCCCTCCTCTTGCCCTTCCCATTGGATTCCACTACACTGACGGAGCTCCCTGGACTGGAATTCCCAGAATAGACTGAGATTCCATCCTCGGATGCCGGGCAAGTGATGTTATTCCTCTCCTGGAATTTTCGCCTAAAATCAGGTTCAACAATGGATACAACAGGGAGTGGCGCAGGCGCCTCGACCTCTTTCCTGGTCCCAGGACCACCGAGGGCTGCAGCTATTCCTAATCCAGGCGCCGCCTTGCCTGCACTCGCAGAAACATTTCGATTTTTCTTAGAGAGCCGTGTTGAAGATCCTTTCTTATTCTTCCTCCCCCTAGGGTAGGTCCGGCGCTGATCGTTCTTCTCATAGGTTGTGGCGCTACCTTGGGATCCTCCTCATCCTCAAACTCGTCACCCTCCTCTTCTATGTCCGATACAACCTCCGCTGCAGGCACCTTCTCAGCAACGGGGACTTCCTTCATGCCTGGCTCCTTAGCCTTCTCGCCAGTCTCCTTTATCTCCGCCACAATGCTGCGGAGTGCTCCAATAGGTTTCTTCCCCGTTACCACAAGTCCCTCCTCAAGATTGACGGCCTCCTCTACTAGCGGCTTTTGCTGCATGGTAATTTGTCTTTTGGCTTCTGTCAATCCATCATACTCCCCTTCACCTTCTTCTTCCTCATCCTCTACCACCGTGGAACTTGTGTTCGATTTTTGCCGCACCAATGCAGGTCTCAAACCACCCTTCTTGCCAGCAGCAAACTTAGCTTTGCCTTTAGGCAAAGTACCCTTCTTAGGATGCTTACCCCCCATACCAGCCTGCTTACCAACCTTGGCTGATGTGGCGCTGGTCGTACTTTCTGCAATAGACACGGCCGATTCAGATCTTTTTGGGTCTTTCTGCTGCGTAGTT
The DNA here is from genome assembly GCA_015179025.1 of Terfezia claveryi. Classification (NCBI taxonomy): domain Eukaryota; kingdom Fungi; phylum Ascomycota; class Pezizomycetes; order Pezizales; family Pezizaceae; genus Terfezia; species Terfezia claveryi. The sequence goes on along the minus strand of WHUX01000018.1, from coordinate 443,494 downwards.
GGGGGAGCATTTGATAATCTCTCCTCCACCACAGGTAAGGTGGAATTACTTGACTTGCGAGTAGGATTGGATGGGCGAGGAGGGTTCCTCGGGGGAGCTATAGCAGCAGAATTAACATTCATCATTGTATTGTCGCTATTGCTTGAAACAACCACAGGTCGCTCGGAGCCAATGAAATATCCTGTTTGCCCTAATTTTGCCTGTACCACAGCTAACAGAGGTGATGCCATTGGCGTAGCTGGAGATGGTGGTGGTGGATTTGGTGGCGAAGGGCGAACAGAAATCTGTCGTAGCTGAAGAACAGCTTGCTGAAGAGATTTTGCAATCTCACCCTGCGAGGGAAACCTCGACATTGGTGGTCTTCCACCTGGCCCCGTAAATTGCGACTCTATTGGGCTCGGTGGTGGGGTTGGAGGGATCTTCAGCGATGCACACGGAGGCAACCTAGGTGTAGGCTGGATCCTTGTGTGAACTGCCTTGCCAAATTCAGGTATACGGAGCCTTGGGGTTCTCTCAAAGGCCTCCTCTCCTTGCCGGATCATCATGAAAAGAATTGCTATTCGGGAGCCGGAGAGCGTTTTGTGCAACTTCTCTGAACCCCACATTCTCCAAAACAAATTTTCTAGGCGGTGACCACCAGGTAGAACATTACTGCTAGTTTTAAACACTATGCCCCAGTCAGTACAGATAGTTTACAAATACACCTATTCCCTCTGTTCGAACGCAGGTGAAAACTTACCCTTCCAGTACCTCTTCAGATGATCGATATCAAAGTTTTCAAGCATGCTGATGTCGGTTGGTATCGACTCCCTGCTACTTAGGAACTTCAGATTCTTGGGATTCATCGCTCTGTGTGTGAACCCTGTGTCTAGACTGAGTATTATCGTCTTGTTGACAGGAAGAACTCAATAAGTTCCCCGAAGGTTTTTCCAATATTTTATTGTCACCTTGAGTTGTATTCTGAGACAAATTGACACTAACGAGGGTTGACCTTTTTCTCCCTAAATTTTAATAAAGACCTAGGGACTGGAAACGCCTCGAACTCGTATTCGCATACGGAACAATACGACAGCCTAATCCACCTCCAAAGTTATATGAACCGTTACCAACCTTTAGCTAAATTATGTAGGCAGGGCAACGATGAGACGTATGGTATAGTATGTAATTGAGTATCGGTCTCTCACACACACTGGGGGAAATGCCGATGTTGGTGGCGCCTCAGGAGGAAGTTTATGGATATATCTTGTTTATTGGAACTAGCGCGGCGTACTCGGTATATTTTGCGTTTGCGGATAATGTTATATTCCCAATCGGCACTTATTTGCGAACGAAAGAAAATGTGAAATGTATCTTGACTTGTGTTGAAGAGTGGCAAGCTGCAGTGCTGGCGTGATACTGGATAGTTGCACAGATTTGAACCCGAGATATATATACCAGTTGTTATAGATATAATATAGTGGCATATACCGAGATGTTATCCGAGAACTTCGTAGTCTCGTGCTTCAATGCTTGTTGATACGGTGAGTCGACCCGAGCCTACTGGCTTCGATTTGGATTGAATATCGATCTGTGCCCTGCAGAATGAGTGGTTGACTCCCTTCCACCAACGGTCTGGACGCAACTGAGATGAACTGAATTGGAAACTGGGCGGGAGCTGTAAATGATGACGAACAAGAAGCACCGTGATTATTGATTAGGTTCGGGGGCTCAGCTTCAAGACAGAAAAAGTGCCGTGATTCTGATGATGGCTGCTGGAAGTGGAGGACGACGAAGGCAACACAGGCATCCCAGGAACCAGTGGTGGGTGAAGGGAGATAAGACTGAGAGCGGGGGAATACAGAAGACTGCGGGGACAGTGCTCAAGGTCTTTACAAGGAGGATAGGCGGTTTTGGGGAGGGGGAGTGGGGGGGTAGACTTCTCAGTGGAGCACGGTCGGGATAAAGGAGCCAAATGGTGATCGAGCAGCAAGCAGCCAAAAAGCGACAAGGAGGAGTCCAGAGCTGAGCGAGGGACAGGACTGGGTGCGAATTAAGACAGCAGAGGAAAAAATAAAGACGACAGAAAAAGAGGGTGAAAAAGTCAAGTGTTGCAAGCAAGCGAGCGACAGAGGAAGAACGAGACTGAGGGAGAAGTGAGCGCTGACAGGCTAGTTGTCACTTCCTTCACACGCTACTTCCACGATACAACTGCAAGGCCTTGATGCCAACAAAAGAGACCGCTGCTCAAGTGACCAGTTTGATATCTACAACGATCCCCTTCCTTCCGTCCCTCTCCTGGCCCTGCTCATGCTAACAAGACAGGGCCAGAGGTTTACGGTAGTCCAAGCCGATCCGCACCATTAAACTCCCTCGACCACTTCACAACGATCGCACCCAAATTAATTGCTTCCAGAACTTTTTGTCGGCTAACTGGCTTACCACCGTCTCCTCGACAATTGACTATGCCCCTTAAGGCCTTGCGGCTGGACCTGGCGTTGTCCGGTCCGGGCGGGTGGGGGTTACCTAGCCAGCAGGGTTGGTGTAGGGGTTTACTCCAAGGTTAATAATTTGCTGCACACACCACTCCCAATATCTTTAGAACCCCCGGGAAATGGGGCAAGCGAGAAGCGTATGCAGATAGATAGATGGGTTGATGGGATGGAGCTCAGTCCATGCATACCACATGCCCGTCAAAGATGCTATTTTAAGACGTGACTGATAACTAATTAAATAATGTATGATCTCTTTCGAAATCAGCACAGTTCACGGAAAGAGACACAAGCAGAATGAGAAAAAAACAACATCAAAAGCAAAGACACCCATCACAAGACTACACATGGATAGCTACTGCGGGAAGATAATGAACTGCGAACTGGTTGGTAGGATGAGCAACAACGTGTCGAATATGCTCGGGCAAGCCAACATCTTCACATTTCGATGTTTCATACTGTAATAAGTATATAGCGATTTAGAGTTGTCTCAAATCCGAGGTAAAGTATAGTAGTTAGGTAGTGTGCCACCACTTCCATCCCAGTGGCATAAGTAGGTACTTATGTAGCTGTACCTAGGTATGAAGCATAGAATCCGTCTGAGTTCTATCTAGCTATGTCAGCTATGTCTAACATAACTTTGTATCTAAAAGCATACAGCGGTGCAGGTGAATAAGTAATCAGCAGCCAAGATATGTTAGACGAGTATGAACCACACGTATCTTAGTCCGGGTAACTTCTTCCTACTTATGCAACCCCCATAAACGGGAAAGTCGTGACCCCCACTAGAAGACGGGCCGGGCCAACTACCGCTGAGACATTTAACAACGTCGGAAGTTGGTAATTCCATTATTCAAGACCAGCTCAAGCTAGAACATTGTATTTCTGCCAACTTCCAGCCGATTCTTATACTCAACTTCCCCCGTCGGATCGATGGTGCTGGTTTGGGATTAGTCTTATCTCAAAATCACGATACTTGACGCATTGGTATTACATTTCACTCTCAGTCTTAAGTCACTCAGTGCTGGCTTGATATATGGAAAACATGGCAATAATACATGGGTTAAATTGACTATTCATGCATATTTCCGTGCCAGATAACATCGATTTACATTCCAACACTGTTGCATATAATTTTTTTATGTTTTCTTTTTTTTTTTTTCCCTCTTGACGCTGCATGTATCACCTCAAACCCACCACCCACCAGTTCCAACTGAACTTTCGTGCCTTTCTAGTGTTCTTGCGCACATTTACCGTCCCGTGTCCATGGGGGCAACCACTCATTTCCAACTCCAACACGATAACCCAACATTTTGGGAAACCAGCACAGGGGTATCATCGACCTAGAGATAGCATGTGTTAACGAAAGAGTGATAGACAGCTGAACTTGAGATATTGCAATGGTTCCGTCACGGCTCGTGAACCGGAGCTAGCTTCCGGTTTGGCAACTACCGGCACATTTTGCATATACATACATACTACTACCCTATCAGATATGGCTCGTCCTTGGATCCTACATTGTTCTATGAAGCTTTGGTGCACGTTGCCAACCATCAGCCAGGTTTCCTACCGCAATGTGGAGAGGGCAGCGTGGGTCGCATATGCACATGTCACAGGCCAGAGATTGTGCTCGAAGGAACTACCCACTTCTGGGAAGCATACATGCCCACCAAGTGCTGAAGCTAAGGTTGTGTGGTCCAATATTTACCCCTTTTAGCCCCGCACAGCTTGTGGGAAAAGAATTGGACTCCGGCGTGTCTTTCGGGAACGCTTCTGTCAGCTCCTCTCTCTATATATATAGTTGAGTCAGTTCACCTATTATATTGGTATCTATATCTGTCTGGCATTACAAAAATGCTAGCTACGGTCGTTTCGTTCCTGAAACCTCAAAATTGTGTTGACAAAATGCAGTCTCATGTCAAATCCATACTTGCATAACGCCCACACCAGGGAACCCATGCCTATTGCTTATCCAACCTCAAACACAACCGCCGCCGTAGTCTGTTCCGCCCGCCGCTGCGCTAGCTCACATGCAAGAGCATGGGTTCCCCATATTTTGGGTGTGCACGTGGTCCCCCATCAGTCTGCATGCTGGCGAACACATGATCGATCTCATGATTGTCGTTCTTCAAATTGCGACTGTTGGAGGTAATGTAAATCGTGGAAACAAGCATTCAGCTTTTGCTGCCCTATAAGCAGTGGCTATTTTAAGACAACGTTGATGAGTGGCTGCCCCAATGTGGATCCCAGCAAGTTACATCAGTAAGGATTGTCATGCCTGTCAACGCTTGTCAATGGAAACAGTCAACGATCGCTCCGAGATCGATCAATCCCGGCAAATACATACGAAGGTTTGCACATTGTTTGCCACTGCTTCTCGCCTCCGAAAACCGCTCCACCTTGAGCAGCCAAGAGAAGATATCACAGCTGTGGAGTAAAATATAACAATTCCAGCTAAGCTTCTTGATCCTCAGGAACTTTGTCAAAGAGGGGCCGAAACTTTGATTCGCCCATCGCCGCCACCACGCGGAGGTTGCCACCTAAAATTCCAGCTACTGCGGGGAAACAAGGTAAAACACCGCAACTAAGCAGGTGGGGTGTTCAAGTGGGGCGAATCACCAGTAAGCTTTCGCTATTGAAACACTCTTAGCGACGAGGAAGAGGATGAATTCACACATCACGCCGCGCGCACAAGCTGCGGACCTGGCACAAACTGCCCCGTGCGGCTTCAACTGGTCGGTCACATAGGACTCGGAGCCGAGATTTGTTTTAATATAGAGTTTTTATTTGGTAATCATTGGACGAACACGGGTGCTGTGCTGCTAGTGAAAAGTGTCCTGAGACGCTTGGGGCTATCGTGAGTGGCTGTAAGAGGTTGTGCATCAGAAGGCTGAGGTGCACGGTCGAGTCAGAATGTGTGCCGACTGAGCTTCACCTCGCAGGAGATCTAGAAAGCATTTGGTAGGCTGGCCATGTCCATAGAAATGACTTGCGTTGTATACGTACGATTCCAGGTCTATTTCCATCACCACCAAGGCATCTCTGGAAAAAACATCTCGCCATGCAAGCAATAGCTGAGGTGTTGGCTGATCTACTGATAGTCGCATGACATCCCGGATTATCCCTCTGAATTTCCGGCCCCGCTTCCTATGGGCTTGGAGCTTCGCAGATCTACTAGCATATATCCAACTGATCTGTACTGTACTTAGGGGTAGATGTACTAATACGGTGGGCTACCCGCGCAATCCTGGTACATTTCAAAACAGCACTCCAAATAATAATATTCTATAAACATACCCACTATTATACATATTATCGCTGTTGTGTACTCTGTGCTCTATAGTTGAAGTGATACATACTGTATGTATGAGGCATGCATACAGCCTTGTGATCCGTTAACCACATCTGCAGAAACCGCTACACGGTACATCGTGACTCTGCATGTGCATGGCGGGGTGGTACCGGGACTTGAAGTGGGGGCGGGGACTTCACCAAATTGCTTTGTCATAGAAAAGTTAGTTGAATGGCAAAGATCGACATAGACCAAGAGACACCTGGCTATAAAAATTTCTTATTTTATCCTCTCGCTGAAACTTGAGATCAAGTTTAATCCAAATTCAGATTGCAAATTGCAGCTCTTAACTTAGTGTTTTTACAGAGGTGTTTCGAATTGAGCTACATGAGCATGCATCGCGCATGTAATCCATCCAGCAACTGATTTATGTGAGGGGCCAAGTCTCGGTTGTGGTTCGCGACAACGGTTGGGTCATACAAACAACAGCATGATAGAGATAGCCTTAACTCCATGATTCACCCTGATATTGGCTAGAGTCTTTACGGTAGATTAAGTATTCCGCAAACGGTTATATCCAGCGAGGCAGGTGGGCAGGTATGGCCTGATATATGTATGATCTGGTTGTTGTACTCGGCGAGCCACTGGGTTCTTGAGTATGAAATGACTACATGAACCCATTGCAATACAAACCCCAATAGATCCGGAGTTACAGCGCACCTGCATGGTTTAGCTGAGTTAAATCCATATGATCAAGTCAAAGGAGATACCGCAATTAGGCGGAAGTACTTAATATATGGTGTTACCAAGACTATACCAAGTCGACATCGACTCCGGGGTTTGAGTTGCAGAGTTTCAGTTAGCCCCAGCGTCTCCCTCATATATTGTCTCTCAATTTCTCAACCCCGGAAACGCGCAAGACACACGTTGTTGGCAGCTCAAAGCCCCGGTTTTGTACTCTGCCTCCACACACGGGTTTTCTCGCCCCCAACCTGTGCCTAATGCTGTCTCAAAAGAACTCGGGATGTTCCATCCAAACCAAACGATTGGCAAATTACTTCCTTTTCCTTTTTGTTATTTTATTTTTTTTCGGGTTTAAAGTGGATGGTCGTCCGGGAACCCGTGATATCGGGGTGCCAAGTTCCAGCTACAGCTACCAAAAACGGCAGTATACGCCAACGACTGCCCAAATAGGGAACCCTTGGCTCCTACATAGACCTTGACCTCCTGCTCAGATCTAGATATATAGCTCAATCACCTCTATCAATTCTTGGTCTCCAAACTTGCACCTACGGACTGCCATATGGCGCTATGGAAATCCTTTTAAGCACCCATGAATGCAAGCCATTGACATCGGCGGCATTAATTCAGCTTTCAAGATACTCGGGCATCGGGTAAGATTTTCCTCCACATAGCTAGACAGGCCCAAGTGCCGTAGACCAGTTCTCGGTAATGCCAGCTGCAGTCCGACTGGGTGGTCGTGAAGTATGTACTACCTGATGTATATCAGCCACCAACACTACGGTACCGTGGCACAGACTGGGTTAGCCTTGATAGCACAATCTCTGTTACCACCACGTATTAACCACCGACTGCATGCAGTTGCCTAACCTGGCAATTCCACTGCCCCGCTATACGAAATTTCCACAGAGATGCCTCATGTGAGTCAAGGGTACTTGAAGATTTTATATCTCAATATATCCCGGAGTTCGGAATTGTATCCCCGTATATTTAGGCGCAGGTATAGAAGGACTATGTACTTAAAGTAAGAATCTTGCAGATTCAGGTATCCCAATGGCCCTTGAAAAATTTTCCGTCCCCGCACCACAAGCGCAAGCAGTGGGAAGGTAATAACAGTGTGCGCTGAGAAGTTTTAAATGATATATGTACTCTATTTGGCCCTATCTGGTCATATGCGCGTATGCGAAACTCCTAGCTGTGGTATACGTATGATTGCTGTTCGATAAGTCCTAGCAATATATACATATGTATAGATTTACGCGCATGTATTGTATATAGTGCCCTTTAGCGTAATAATATACGAAATATAGGGGTCTAGATCAATCGTAACTAATCAAACACATGCTCAAATTCGAAAAAATATCTGGGGTATGTGGAGTTGCAAGTCACAACGGCACCAGATGTGGGGGTTAATAACTGTAAAAGTTAAGATAGTGTGCATGCCATCTCTAAATAGTATATGACGCGAATACGAGTTGTTATTCTCAGCTTTGTGGTGTATTTGGAATGATATGGGCATGCAGCTTAGACGTATCTATGCTGCATAATAATCTGCACGGGTGGTCCTTGGCCAGAAACTGAGCTGGGTTACTTTTGAGATATTTATATTCGTGACTGTTCTGATCAGCTTGCCGCAATGGGCACTAGGAACTCTTTGGGTTCCATCAGAACAGAGTACTATTTCCCAAGTTACTCTGAAAAGTGTCTGAGATTCCTGGTCAGTCGAACAATTTTTGAAGTGTGAAGTAGAATAGGTTAATGCAGGGCCATTTTCATTCACTAGGCCAGTGGCTCGATGCGAGTAAGTTAATACAACCTCCCGAATCCGTCGGATATAAATGGGTGGGGGTCAGACAAATAGATACAAGGGGTAATGTATACAAAACTGGGACCGGCAGAGATGACTGTTCATGCTGTTGTGATCTAAGTAAGAAACCCGTACGGAATTATCATAAAGTTGGAAATTTAGTACTTATTCTCAGCCGAAAATCCCAGAAGCAATTCCATACTTTAGGTATATTGAAACCTATTACATGGAGCCACGATCACAAAAAGCACGGGCGGTACGTCATATACTTCATATTATAATGAGTGCCCATGGACGCGCAGCCCAAGATGGTTTTAATGACCTCATCCTGGCTATTGTTTCTGGCCTATTGTATCACATTGTCGTCCACTCAGTGCCAATATTCGGTCAACATATTACCGCTGGCTGGCACTAACGCATGTCTCCCACCGAGTGAGTATGGTGCTATAGTTATATTACACATGCATGTCGACGTCAATAAATACATTGCAAGGACAGTTCGGTTGTTGAATCCCCATCCCATGAATGTTCATTAGGGTAGGTTTTCTGTGCGGGGCCAGAGATAATATCAATGCCGAAATCCACTTGAGCAGGGAAGCTGTGTTCTATGGATTCAGTCTGCATCTAGGCATGTCCAATTTCCACTACCAGGTTAAGCCCTTGTCTGGAGTGTGGCTGGTGGCTAACAGGTGAAGGATGTCGTACATGCCACAAACTAAGTAAACTCTTATCAATACAGTATCTGGTAACTCCTCCATAAATGCATTCAAGATGCAGCAGATTTTTTCCTGAAATCTGTATAGCTTCAATGCAAACTGCTGGGTACAGTATGAAGGTGCTATTCATACATTAGGTGTCTTTGTGGGATGGCGGCTATATACGATTCTAGAGCATGCTTCGCTGTCGTACAGGGAGATGTTGCCCTTTAAGAATATATATTGGGACTTCTTGGTAGTACGTTGATACTGACTTCGATACCTGTATGCTGTACTACTAATAAGAAGAGCACTGTAACACACGCACACGATGATGGATAACATATAACCTCTTGATACACCTGTTGACAGGGGCTGCAGGACTTCCTTATAAGGGATTTAGGATACTCATAGAAACAAAGCCATCTTCACTGGTTGTATCTTGTCTAGCTACGAACGGTTTAAGTATTACCCAATATGGCATCCCGCAATTGAGTGCAAACGTGACTTCCTTACAAGACCCCTGACCCCTGGATTATGGCTATTGACGCCGAGGTACATTGGGCAAGATTGTATAAAGGTAATCCTGTTCATACTATTTGTAGTTGCCGACATGATTGCCGGAAGCGAAGGTATCCTTAGCCGCATATGAAGAACGCAAGTATTCCAATGACCCAACACTATGAAGTCATTACTCGCAGGAGAAGCTGCTGTTAGGGTGTCTTGACGATATCTAGACATGGCAAATACGTGATTTTGACCACAACTCAACCTCTAACGAAATTTCGTGCAGCAAGCTGGGAGAATCCATGTCTATATATTATGTATAAACATGGAGTGATTCAAGGATCTTGCTTGCTATGCGCCCTATTATTCTCGTTTAGGCATATAAATTGTTTGCATCCATACATACAGTCTACAAACCAGGAATGTCAATAGACATTGGATGACCCACTTTTAAATCATTGCTACCAAAGGAGCAATTAACGTATATCCATTCCCAGGTTCTGCAGAGATGCCGGTAATTTGTGGGGGCGGCTCTATCGCGGACAAGCTGGCAACGCATGCGTGAGGTTGTACAACATAAGTGTAATTTCCCCAGATTTGGAGATGTTCCCCACAGGCAGGGTCATATGGGCCATGGTACCAATGAAACCCCGGTTCCGGTTGAATGACTATCGGCAACGTGGCATTACACGGGGATACTTAACTTTGGTACCTTTAGATTTAGGGCACGACGTTTGATCTCATTGCCGAACATACAAAATCTAGCGGACCCCCACGCCTCAAATTGCGCGGTGAAAAATCTCATCCAAACTTCGGCAACTACTGATTATGAGAAAATATAGGGGAATTCGAAAAGCACGGAATAAAAGTTCTAAAGTTTAAGAGTGTGGAAAGTTATATGGCTCGATAAAAGGTCTCTAGAGCTACTTGATGTGTAGCCATGGTGGGGGGATGACCATCGAAGTACAGTCCGAAGCTGCCGTGAGAATTCCAAAAGGAGGATGATTAGTGATATCGATGACAAGGAGGTCCATGAGTCCAGTACATTACTGTAACATAAAGTAGGTCATGGGGTCTCATGCTTTAATTGGAATTTAGTTACAGCAAAATCCTATAATTGCGATCGGGGAGTGTGGATTTTGACTGTGGCTGCCGGTACGGAGCGGCCCGCATATCCACAAGTGCCAAACCACAATTCTTAAATTACGCGTCAAGACTTTGGTATGTGGTGGCTATTGAATGGGGTCTAAGCGCTTATAATCATGAGGCTGATTCGCTGAGACTTAAATGACCCTACTGCCTCGTAATACTATTGGGTAGGTGGACATCGGTGTATCAGACAGAAGAGGCAGCAGGAATCGCGTTGCTTGGACTGGCATCACAAAAGACATGTAAGTGTGGGCCTATAAGCGAGGAGTTCTAGGGTCTGAATCCCAAGAATTCACCCTAGGGTGGTTATCCTCGTTTATGTGCTAATCTTTCAAGAAAAAGGTCATGATATATTAGCCAACCTCTTCCTTATTGCTAATATAGGCCATGATCATATGATCGGTTTCGGATGTTAGAACAGGAGACTTTGTTTGGCTAAATCAGTCAATCTTGCGTCGCCTTGTCTCCTCAAGAGGATTGCGTCCACAGCTCCGGCTGGCAAGTGCAAGTATATATAAACCAAATATATAGGTGTGAAGTCTTGTGGGATCCGCTCCGAGTTAGTGGGAGTTCCCATCCGAGCTCTGATTATCTGAAGACTTGTATACGTTTATGCTTCCATCCCCTCCATCCCCCTCCACAACCTTTGTGCATGTCTTGTGTTTTTGTGTTAAATCCCTTTTGGGGGCGAGTAGGTTCGGTAGTTCTAAGGTGAGAATCTGAAACGGCAATGCATAGCATTCCCAATAATTCATGTGGGGGGATGCGATATGATGGAAGTGATATGTAATTAGAGAAGAGAGGTAAATCAGCTGCAGATATGTACATGGTTATTACCCTGATCTCGGGACATGGGTGGAATCACTTCTTATCTCGGCCATAAGAATTTATCAGATCGTGCAACTGCTAAACATAAGTTACTGATAAGGGGGTATATGGCTACCGGGGTGGGGAATATCGGAGGCGAAGACTTGGGGAAAACTCTACGGTAAAGATCACAAATTTAAGTAAATGTTCTACGAAAAATGTCCTCAGATAATATCACATTTTTATGCCTTATTCCCTTCGTGTATTACTCTAATGTTATTTGAAACAAATATTACGTAAATTCTATGTTCCCAATGTTACTTTATTATTACTTTGTAAATATTACCTAAATAAGTTTTGTTAATCTTGTTACCTGAGTACGTGTCTCAATTCATGTAATTCTTTACCAGCTGTATACAAAATGGAAGGCATAAAAAAGTAATGTATTAGCGGAGTAAAAGAGGATTTCCGGATATGACCACTTAAACTTCCCAATTATGTGTCATATTTACTAGATCTGCTTCTCTTATTACTTGATGTATCAAGGAGGCAAAGCCTCTCAGTCCCGTAGGGAGAAGGGAATTAGAAACCAGGCAGGCAATCAGATGTGGGTAAGGTGCAGCACACACTTGGAGTGGCTTCAGAGCTCTGCAGTATTTAGTTTTCATCAGATTGTGATGGCATAAACATAGCGGGAGATTCCAGTCCGCAGGCAGCGGGGCCTGGAGAGGGGATTGATTCGAATCTACATACATGTACATACAGTAAATGTTGAGATAGCTTGTGCATATTTGTAGATTTTTTGAGAGTATATCAAACAAAGCCTAGTCTCGTATGGTGTCCTCAGGGTAACGGTTTAGTACTTTCGAAAAGAGCAGTACACATATGTACCACCCGGGTGAAGGCAAGTTAATCTACCGCCCGCGCAATTTATGTGTAGGTAGATATAAAGGAGAAGAAACCCCGGCTCGGGTTTAATCACGAGGGAAACTGGGACTGAGACTGAAAGAGAATGTCTGCTTTCTGTATAGAGGAAAAATTCGCTCTCTAATTAATCGGAATCGTGGGGGTGTAGTGGGAAATGCACATTCTCTGGTAAAAGTATATTTTCCGCTCTCATTCTACACCATTATGTCTTTCCAACTCATTTCTCATCTCAGGTCTGTCCAGCTCCCAGCGGCAACAGCAACGTCCTGACCCTCTCTCGTATATATCTCAGATTTAAGTAAACGGCGTTGGGGAAGTCTTCCACCATGTCCCAGACCTTTTCATTCTCACTATCTTGTATCCAGAGGGGGAAGGTAAAGTGAAAGAAAGTGGTGAATGGGGGGTCTTACCCCATCCCTTGAGATGAAGTAAAGTCTTTTCTGGTCCACACCGGCCCAGGAGGGCCGAGGGGATGAGCTCCCGTCTCTCCGCTTTAAACCTCGGGCAGTGAAACGCTACGTGTGTGCCGCCGTGCTATCACTCTCGCAGTGTGGGTACCTGCTGAAATCGGCTTTGCCAATCCCGTTGAGCCAGAAGTTGAAAGGGCCACAATTCGTCCGGGGGATTGGTACCATGGTGATCAAGGAATTTGATTAGGACTAGGCAGGGTAAGGTTGATACTAATCCCATAGGTATCTTGCCTAACAGATTCTAGAGTCTGGTTGGATTCTAAAAGCAGTCCTGGGTGTCAACGCATTGTGAAGAGCATAAAACTTGGGGTAATTACTAGCATGGTAGGGAACTCTGCTGCGTGCGGTTTGCAGCTGCGCAGGAGGGTCCAGGAAATCACGTCTGCGTGTACCAATCCAAACCATGGGCCCTCTAATTAAAAACCGTATTATCTCGAGAAATTTGCTAGCGCGAACAGAGGTGTCAGAATAAAGAAGCACGGCAATGCACATTCTGCTTCTACATTATGCAGCGAACCTATACTATAGTATCAAAAATATGATCTAAAAGCGTGATATCTATTCAGGGAGGAGCTGTGGAGGAGGTAATAGTATATAAATAATCTTCAATGACCGAGGTCTATTCAAATACATCAGAATCATCATCCTCATCACCATCCTTTGGAAGTCGAGGATGTAGAAAAACATTAAGACTTCTATCTTTTCTCTCTTGAGTAGCTGCGTTTTACTCTTTGAGAAAGCTTCCCGAACCTTATACTGTATACTCGATTTCCAAACTCTTAAGCTTAGGTCCAGTCTTGTTTTTGCTCGTGGCATAGCAGGGATCGGCTTTCAAGTACCAGGTAGGTGCTGTAGGATATTGGTATCAGATACTGATATAGGCTGCAAAACTCGTCTGTGTCTTGGTGGTGCCCCCTAAACATAATATACAAATAGGCTTAAGCATAAACTAAATGGATGAACTTCATTGTGGTATTTGAGTTTGCTATCTACATCTTCTGCCTTCGATGAGGTTGATTATTGTTGTTTGCTCAATATGTCGTATGCGGTCCTTTGCCTTCTTGGGCATAACCCTCCACTCTGCATGCTTTAGCGACTGTGTTCGTGCTAGCGAATTTCTCGAGATAATATGGAATAGTTAATCCATTAAAGCAAGATTCAGCTAGGGTACTTCAGTCATGGCTATACAGGTCATTCCATAACACCACATTCGACCATAGATACACCTTAAATTGAATAACTAACACTTAATGGAGCAAGGGACGAATGAGCGTTATGTTTGAACCTGGGCCTGTGTTAATTGTCAAAGGGAGCTATTGGAATTGTTGCCTCCATGTATAATTGTCTGGCTTGATACGAGAATCTACCAAACCTGAGCTGGGGAATGCTGGGAGCAGTGCTTGTTTTGTCTCTTTAGATCTGGCATCATTGGCAGCAGAGGGGACTCGGGTCACAGTTTCTGAATAAGCAAGGGCGGAAGGGGCATCAGGTGGAAGGACATCTCAGAGATATATTCGAATTAATTCAGATCCACAACGACAATCATCGTTTCGAAATCAATGCTTCTGTACTGGGCCGACCACGTGTCTCTCAAAAGGGCCATGCAGAAGAGTAGGTTTGAAGCACGGGGGGGGGAATGACTATAATTCTATATACTTGGAGGAACACCAACGGTCTGCAGTTTTCTCTCACCAAACTTGATGAGTTTGGCTCAATGAAGCAGCCCTATATCTTTCTTAAAAGATTAAAACACTTCATTTATAGGTTGCTGTCTAGCCTAAGACAAGATTATTTAGTCGGCACAATTTACTAGTATTGACGGTAACCGGATAAAACCTTAGTGTTTCTAACCATTCAACAGTAACGACCGGCCTGCCTTACACGGCTGGTTACTGTACCACTTGGCTTATCTATAGTGCGTGAGGGAAAGTTATTAATTTGCGCACCAACCTGCTGAATATGCAGTGCGCGCGTAATACCTTTCCCCCACGCATTGAAATTATGCAGAAAGCATCTCAAAGTCTCCATTGGGAGATTCGCCTCTCCCTGTATTGTGCATTTATGGCATGAAGTTTATGATAAAGAACTTTAAGGATTCGTAGCATCTGGAAACTTGTCCTGGGGCTTGCCCTTGGTATCTTCAACTACAAAAGTAGGAAAGGTGTGGGCACGTGCCCGTGCAAACAGGAGATAACCATGAGGCTTTGCTCAGATAATTCCCTCCCCAGCAGTCAACGAACACCAGTGCTCTGGGGTATGTACCATCAACATTAAAGAAATAGAAAAGTAAAAAGACCAAAACTGCTGATACTAAAAAATGGACTAGTAATCCTAGAGCATTTTACTATCAGGCAGGTTTTTGATAGAGGTGGTTCTAGAGATATTGATAGGAAGTAAACTCTGCATGCTAGGCTAGGATCGAATACTTGTCATTTGTAAATGAAAATAAGTAAGCTGAAATGAGTCTAGTATACTACAAATATTCAGGGTGGCCTAATTTCAAAACAAAGTGGTTGTTTCCGAGGATATCCAAGGAGGTGGGTATTGTCTATAGACCTCCTTTCTATCGTACGTTTGATAAGATATTTCACTGTATTTTAAGATCTCCCAACAATGAAAGAATAGTAGCAAAAGTATATAATAAATAATGCAGCACTAACTAGTACAGCACGTTTCTCTGCTCCATTTGTTATCTCTCCTCTCAACGTTTTGGGTGCCGTCGCTGTGATGTTGCGCCGTTGTGGAGGTTCATTGATTGGGTTGCGAAGATTTTTGTCAAGGGAATGCTGACCCTTGAATCCACCCGGGCCTCCCCGAAGGTGGACTGGCTTATCATTTTAATTAAAAAAAACACTCCACCGCACCTTTGGTGTAAAAACGCCAAAATGCGAAGACTAATGTATTAGTACTATAGGTAGTTACTGTACGTAGTTACTGTACGTACAGTATTCGAATGCAAGTTTGTAATGCCGTTGAAGGGGGCTCGTCTCAGATTGTGCAACGAAGGCAAGCTTTTCTGCTGCCGTGCTTCAAGGTAACATGATACATCTGACCAGATTTATCAGATTTTTTAGCATATACAGCATCTCCCTGGTCTGGTCTGGAATCTCAACTTGATCTATTGCGTCATCGAGATATCCCCTTCAATTGGTTTTATTGTGGCCTTTTACACTAGTCCTTGAGGAGGTCGGTTTCGGTGACGAGCTCGAGATATAAAAAACGTCTGGGCACGAGCGCATTTCGAATTCGAGGTAGAAAACTAGTCTGACTGGAAGGTATCAAGTAAGCTGTAATACTTTAAATATTTGACAGCTAGAGACTACCCTATCTCGTGCATGTACTGTACATGCCTGTGCTTATAGAGTTGATTACAGCAACTCCATTACCATCCGGAATCTTAAGTACCGTAGAAATGCGAATAAGGTTAAGATCACACTCAATTCCATGACCATATTACATTGGTTATTACCCCGGGATAAGTTTCTAGAACAGAGAAGTCACGCGCAACTCTTGTGGTCCCAACCGTAGCCCTCCCCTAGACATGCACAATATTGGTTCAGAGACTCATGTATGAATCCACTGCGACGGAGTGGTATATGGTGAATCCTAGGCTTAGGTACAGATATTGTATGAGTCTAGTTAGCTAAGTTTTATGGAGCCCTCAAAGAGAGATCAATCATAAGATACAGGTTGTGGAGTTAATTTTCTGCAAATATGGTTTTCTATATAAATCGAAAACTTCAAACAAGAATTCGCACGCAGACCCCATTACTTGAGATACGTCTTATAATTTATCCACAGATTTCTGATCTGATATTTCGTTAGGGCGATGTGGTTAGCATGCTTGACTATATTTCGCAAACTTGCAAAATTTAAGCCGCTCGCTCCTGATGCTTCAATTTGAGACATCCATGGAGGTTATCGATATGCAAGGGTGAAAAAAGTCCCCTACTTATGTATCAGAACACACTGAGATTGCCTTTTTGCATATACTCCTGCGCCAATTCCTCAATTAAGGTAATTCCCCATTAAGCTTGAGCTTGCGACCGATATATCGTATTTCTCTACTTTACCCAGCTATCTTGCTTGCATGCAAGACTATACTTCGTCATATAAGGCCGCACTGCTGGTTTTCCAGCTCTGGAAATTACCATGACTCCAATAAGCAAAGAATATATCGTCCATAGAAAAGGCCATGTCTTCCACCCAGGTAAACTCAAGCATGTACCGGTGCTCGTTGTCGTGATATGATTGATCTGTCAACAGAAAAATATGACTAGGGATCATACAACGGGGTGAGAATATACGGTTGAACTTGATCTAGATAATTCTAACGGAATGATTATGCTTGCCCCTCCCCTTGCTTCCATTTTCTATTCTCTGCCGAGTTTACATGTACTGACGCAGTTAGAGATAGGTGATCATTGCAATGGGTCAAGATATGGAAAAAGATGGCGACTCTCGAAGTCCGGCACATGAACATCAAGTTAATGTCCTCACTCCACCCACAAGCAACAAGACCCTCTTACAGCGCTGGGAATCCACCCTCATCAAATACAATGTCGAAGGTCGGGGTATTCAACGTGTCCTCCCCCATGAGCGCCACGCTGCAGGCTCGCCCCAAACGTCCTTGGGACAAATTTCCCTCCTTTGGTTTAGCATTAACCTCGCCGCAAATAATCTCACCCTTGGAATGCTCGGCCCCTCAATCTTCCGTCTCTCTTTCCTCGACTCCACCCTACTATCAGTTTTCGGGATGTTCGTAGGATGTCTTCCCGTAGCATACATCTCCACTTTTGGCCCTTCTTCGGGACTTAGAGCAATGGTGTTGGCTAGATATTCGATGGGATGGCGGGGAGCAAAATTGGTTGTCGTGTTAAATATCATTGTGGCATTGGGTTATTGTCTTATCGATGCAGTTATTGCAGGGCAGATTCTAAGTGTGGTAAGCAAAGACGACTCAATGAGTGTCGTTGTTGGCATTGTTATCGTCAGTGTGATCACCTGGGCGATTACAACATTTGGATACTCCATCGTCCACTGGTACGAGCGGTATTCATGGATACCGCAGATGGTGGTACTATGTATTCTTGCTGGGGTTGCTGGGCCAAATTTCAACCTTTCATCTGCGCCATATGAGGGTGTTGACTCAAGAACCCTCACGGGGAATAGCATCTCCTTCTTTTCCCTCTGTCTTTCAGCAGCGATCACGTACGCTGGCATCGCATCGGATTTCTTCGTTTATTATCCCGAGAACACTTCGAAGGTCAAGGTTTTCTGCGTAACAATGATTGGCCTGTCCCTAAGCTTTACATTTACATTTATGCTGGGAATTGGACTCGCTACTGGGGTTACTACGGACAAAGCCTGGTCCTCTGCCCTCGATACTTCACAAGGAGCCCTTATTGTAGCAGGATACTCAGCTCTCGGCAATTTCGGCAACTTTTGCAGCGTCATTGTCGCTCTGGGACTCATAGCTAACATGACCGCTCCCACATATGTTGCTGGAGTTGACTTTCAAGTTCTTGGACAGTGGTTTTACTACGTCCCGCGGTTCGTATGGAACACGTTGGGTGTAATTATATACACCATTTGCGGGATCGCAGGAAGAGAGAGCCTAGCAACGATATTTACAGATTTTCTGGCGTTGATGGGGTATTGGGTTAGTATTTGGGTTGCAATTATGCTCGAGGAGCATCTGATCTTCTATAAGGGAATGGGGAAGGTAAGGTTCAATTGGGAGAATTGGAATGATAGGACAAAATTGCCTTTCGGGGGTGCGGCGGTGATTGCGTTTCTTATAGGATGGGCAGGGGCGATCTTGTGCATGGCGCAAAAGTGGTATATTGGGCCTATTGCAAAGGAGGTGGGGGAGTATGGGGCGGATGTAAGTTCTCCAACCAATTTCTAAATCTTTGCAGCACGAGATATATAGGAGCTAATAGAGCATATGTGTGATATTAGATGGGAAATTATGTGGGATTTGCTTGGGCGGCGTTGGTATACCCTCCACTGAGATGGCTGGAGTTGAAAATACTAAAGAGAGATGAGAATAACTTCTATACAGGCTAACAGACCTAGAAGCTGCCAGATAAAAAAGCTGGCTCAATATTTTTATTTGCCAGTTTCCAGATCTACTTTACTAAGAAATATCTGGCACATGAAGTTGTTCCAGGAACGGCGCCGTGATACACAACGCTTTTCTACTCAGAGAAATAAGGCCTACATCATCTAAAAGGCATTAGTATGTATAATACAGTACCTGCTTAGGTAAGATACCTTATGATTGGCAAACTGATAACTTTTTGAAGTCCCTGGGTCAAAATATGCAATGGAAATCTCTGACTTCAAAAACACTGACCCTCACTGCTTCCCCATGGGTTTCTTTACAATAACCCAAGCAGCTGTATCGAGAGATTATACCTCACTACATAGTAGTCTCATTCCACATCCATTATATTGCTCTTACTTTGGCAAGTAAATGATAGGTACTACCCCTATTTGTAAAGATCGAATTTAAATGGCAACAAGCTAAACCTGGATGGTAAACCCAAATTTGGGAGTTGGAAGGTCAAGTTCCTATATGGCTAGTTACCTGTGGTGTATTCAGTTTATCATAAATGATCAAAGGAAGAAAGTAGAGGTGGATCTGCAGAAGCTAATGACTATGATAAGCAATAAGGTAGTATTGACTGGAACCTAGTTCCTTTAGAAGTGTCCTCCTGTTCTTATATTCTACCTAGTAGGTGATGATATACTATTTTAAAATGTTTATTGCTGTAGGACTTTAGGAGGTTAATACTATTTATGATTTTGTAGTTTCATTCGACATCCTTTTGAAGTTTCTTACATGCATTACTTGCTACTAGTATACTTGCCCTAATACATAACATGTCAACTCTGAGCTGGAATCAGCTCCAAAAAGTGTTTTAAACAAACAAAAAAATTTACTGTAATAAAACCCATATATAACCATACATGATGAACTTCAAAGATGCATCGCCTGGCTAGACTCGAAGGGTTAGCACCGGACTTTTAAATAAAGTTGAAAAGGTGGAAAGTGACAGCAAGTCACTTTCCTCGGCCGAAAGTGAAATAAAAAAGAATGAGGTTATGCATGCTACCAGCAGATCTTGGCGAGTGTATGTAGCTTAAAAAAAAAGGAGGTCTAGACTAAGTGCGGGATTATACGTCGTAAGCATATTAGCATCATGCACCGATTGTTATACTGTAGGAGGTAGTGCTAAACTAAGTCCGGAGATCTCAGCAATTGTAATGGGAAGGGTCGCGCGCGGGAGAGTAGGTATATATGGCTGCTCTTTATGGGGCAGGTACAGAGTGCACGATTCTTATGGGATTTCAGGGTAATGCATTGTACACCATTAGAGTGCTAAATTTAAAAAGCATGTACATGTACATGCATGCACGTTGAGATAACAGCCCTGGACCATCGTACCCATGCATGTTCCTAAGTAGATACTTATTATCTTGAGTCGTAACCCTCTTGTCTGGTTGCAAGTTCCGAGTGGAGTAGCAGCAGTTCTGGGAAAGTTGGGTAAGTACAGCGCTAGAGTCACTAGTGTATGTAGAGGTTTCCAATTGAGGGTAACTTACTTTTGATAATATGGTGGGTTTTTGCTGTACAGTTCACCATTGTTTTGTGTATATAAATTGTTGAGAACGTATTTATATAAATAAAGTGCTTGCCTAGATTCCTTATCAAGTACATTGGTATTGCTCAGGCGGGTTTTAATTGCATCATACGCAACGCAATAATCGGCCGATTTGGTCGCCGGTCAAACTTGGACCAATAGTAAGGCGTGTGATTCAGTATCACCACGGCGCTTACTCCGAATGGCCATTCGATGGAATACCACATGAAATCTGAACAGCACTCAACCGATGGGGCTCAGTTGTCTCATTAACCAGCAGTTTGGAGTGAGGTAGGTATTCCTCTATACTTAAGCATATATACTTATGAGGTTGGTAGATACTATATTAAACAAATATAGATACATGCACTATACTAGTTCATGCTCTACTCGTCCAATCAAGATTCAATGTATGCCAAGTCGGCCCGTTCTTATCACGATATTGTAGATCATTGCCGAAAAGGCTCAACGCACTTGCAGCTGGATTTTTGAAACACACAACGCGCGGCCCCCACGGTGGGCCTTGCAGGCCAGTTGAGCGGGCAGTAAGCATTGCATCCAGACTCGAGGCAGCTATGCGTGTAGGGCGGCGGAGGTACCTATTCTACAATATTGATATCTCCATCCCGAGCTCTCAATCGAGTCACCTTACACAAGTACAACTGTGACGATTTCGTTGAATCCAATTCTTTACTGAACCGATTTCACAGATAAATAAGTATACTCGCTTTTACCAGGGATACCAATCCCACAAGCAAGCTTAAGCGATGAGAGCATCTCAATGTCCTTCTCTCCCGGGAGCTAGTTGAACTTAAGAGTTCCATCTTACTAATTCTGGGGTTTATGAGTACAGTTGAAATTGAAGCTGATTCTCTAACGTTCATCATCAATCATGTCTTCCTTCCGCCGAAGCTTCCTCAAAAATCTGAAGTTGATGCTGGAGAGCATAATTCTGCTCTTCTCCGACTCTGCGTTCGTGCGGCTGAGGATTATAAACAGTTTGTGTCGTGGGAGGTCCAGGAAGCGTGGGAGCCTGCCTTCAAGATGCTGGAGAATTTCTCGCGGCTAGATAACGCAAATGCATTGGATGCAAGTGCTTTCAAGAGAGCAGTCTTGGGCATGAAGCCTGGAGGTGGGTTTGTCTCTAGAACATAAATTTGCTGCTATAGCCTAATACAGAAGGTATAGATGTGGTGGCTTTGCATATTGGTGCTCAAAACGCCGGGCTCATGCTTCAGCAAACTACCAATTCGATGATATTTCAGTCCTTTGAAGTGTCACCTTTGAGCTCAGAAGTATTGAAACCAATCGGGAAACTCCGTTGCTCGTACCCTGGCCCCGCCATTTCTGTGGATCTTAGAAAGCTCAAGCTCAGACCCTATAGGCTTTTGGTTGAGCTATCCTCATTTTTGGAGAAGATGAAGCGTGATAGTACCTTAGCACCCAACAAGCACGCAAAAGGCTCCTCAACTGTTGCAGAGGAACGAGAAACTGCGGACCCTATGTTCATTACCGTGCTTCTCACTGGGATCTTGAGAGGAGTTGGGGAACCGGTGGAGGTGCCTCGTTTTGAGAAGCGTGTTGGGGACGAGGTTTTGTGGAACCATGCACGCATTCCCTGGCGTAGGTCACCACTTTGGTTGACTGTAAAGGTTGCATTGCAAAAAACTCTCATGGATCATGCCACGCGGGCTGAGTACAAAGTCTTCATGTTATACCTTATGAGCAGTGTTCTTGAACTAGCCGTCGAATCAGGAATAGCTAGTGATATTTTGTTTGTAATGAATGCGAAACTCAGTCGCAGGGTGATGAAACTGATGGATGAAGCCGGAGACGAATACCATTATATCTCGCCCGAGATCCTAGAGGAGGCCAAAAGAGTGGGATCGATGTGTGCACAGGAATTAAAGAACAGATGGGAGAGGACACGTAAACACCACTCTCGGAGCTTGTCATGGTCACCATGGGAGTTGAAGCCCGCCTTGGACACCTCGCTTTCAATGACGAATTCCGAGCCTTATATCAAATGGGCACGTGCCTGGGGTATGACAAGTACAAAGCCCGAACGGAAGCCCTTTCAACCCCAGGAGCAACAAAGGCTGGTGCAGTTCAACGGTTTACTCCCTATTGTAGAGTTCGAACGCATCACTTCAGCCTCGAGTGTGCCTGAAAAGGAGCTTGCCTTGGCTGATCTAGAGTTGTGGGTAAGAGATCATCTACGTGTTTGGGTGAAGGGCGAGGACGTCCGCTATATTGAGGAACTCGGAAGATTAATTCAGGCCTACATTGATTGCGGCAAACAGCAATATATGGGTAACCCAGAAAGGATGTCAGTTTATTTCCTGACTCTGATGGAGATGTGGATAGCAATGGACCTGCTGGTGATTACTTGCTATCCATTGTTAGCGGAGTATTCCCCATACTTTTTCACAGACGGCTTCTTGAACCCCATACTCTTAACGGAACCTGACCAAAGAGAGAGGCTACTAGAAGTTGAGGAATATTTGAAAGCTCGGAAGGCCAAGTCTGAGAAATCCGTCAGCGAGCCTATAGACAACATGTTTTCAGGGAGACCCACGAGAAAATCTTTCTGTGTTAGATATTTTGACCAAAATCCAGATTATCAGCAGTTGCGACTGCATATAATTGGAAGCGCAGAAGAGAGGAAGTATGCAAAGCGAATTGAGTTGAGCTCTAAGATGGCAGAGCAAGAGCAGCTCAAGGAAACAGCCCACGCGATGGAGTGTGAGTATTATATAGACCAGAAAAAAGGAACGCAACGCCACCAATATCGATGTCAGAAATGCTTGATAATCAAAGAGGCCGAACGCTTTCGCGTGGAAGTATTTGAGTGGCCATTGCCAGACGATGATTTGGAGTCTAAGGTCGTTGTGTTTGAGCTGATGTGTCCCCGGGGAATCTCTGTCTGGAGAGATACAACGTACAGCGTCCTGAAGGAAGTGGTACCTAGCCTTCGACAATTGGCCGCGAAAGAAGGTGTAGGGGCGCCCTTCGAATATCTTTACACCTTTGTGGAGTTGTCAACTCACTACGAGACGTATAACCAACGCCAGAAACGGCAGCAAATTCACTGGGCTTCGGCCACAAAGTCCTTCCTCAGCTCGCACTATCGATTTGCCAAGTTACCGACTGATCTAAACAGCGTGTGTGTTCGGAATAGCCTCACCTTTGGCCTCTTTGACAATTCAAGTGAACAGTGGATACCAAAGGAGCTTGGGGAATGTCTCATCCGCACTGAGTGCACCTTCACACTGCCCGAGGGGCCTTATAGGCGTCTACAATTTGCCCTCCTGTACTCGCCACCCTCCCCAAATCAAGTCATTGCTAGGCAATCGGAGTGTCCCCCTGAGATCCAGTTAAACGAATATGTTTCTTTTGGTCTCGTCCGCCCGGGCCGCCGAATTCAATGGCTGAATATGCTCCGTGAATTGCGGGCAAGAACGCTAACATTCAATACCGAGGCTGTGAACATGCTCTTCACATTGTGCGCGTGGCAATCCGGCCCCCCGGGAGATACTGGTGGAGTGCTTAGAGCAGCCCACACGTATTTGCAAGAAGACCCCTTTCAACGCAAACTCTTAGCGGAACTCATCAGTATGCTTGATAGTATTAAGTCAAATTGGCAGGAGGCGGTTACAGCAAGGTTGTTGATAACCCTTGGAGTCCAACTTCTGATGTATTGTGATGCCAATACGTATTCCCGGTCTCCCTTTCATGTCGAGGTTGTGACTTTCCTAAAGCGAGCAAGGGTTATATGTTTAGAATGGGCTCGAGAGCTTTCCGTGGCTTTGCATGACTGCAACAAACCCGACGAGATGCGTATGATGCAACTCCGTGTTGTTCAAATTGCTGTCATATGCCGGGAAACTTACAATGTTGGAGTGGAGTTTCTACCGATGCTACTTGTGACGCAGGAGGACTTTGCCGACTTGATTGAGTGTGCAACCCTGATACATGACAATCTCTCAATGGCTTTACAAAAACTGGAGCCCTCGATTCGCCTTTTAGTGCAACGAGATATGCGTCTAGCTCATAAAATTGAGGGGTATTTCCGGTCTATGGTAGTCAAAGGGGGAGTCAAGCTTGATTTCTCTAGGGTTTGGGAGTCCTATGATGCGAATTCCTCTTCATGGCTGGCATTGGGTTCCCCCAACCAACGGTGGATAGTGTCTAATGTTTGGACTAAAGGGGAAACGTATCAGCTTGCCCATTACAATATCCTTACCGGTAAATTGTTAGTTGATGGTTTACCACTGGGAAGAATGCCATCGAATTATCTTTCGCATCCTGTATATCGAGAGATCTTAGGAGAGGTGAGTCTCGCTATCGCATGCGTGTGCACTTTGTTCTTCTCAACTGCCAGTCCGGTTAACGAATATGTAGAAACTGCTGGACGTCTGTCCCGCCAACCTTTTAGGAATGGAATCCGGATTCCAAACCAGGCGTCTGCTCGAAAAGAATCGGGTACAGTATAACTCGTACAAATTAAATTATCTGAGACAAGGGCACTTTGCTGATGCCGAATTTTTTGTTACTAGGTCGCATTTGCAATGGACGGAACAGATCTTGTGGTACGTGCCAAAGTGGGCACAGAGACTTATCACCTCATCCCTAAATCGAAGCTCACCGGTGATTTCCCTGCCCATATTATTGAAGAGTATGTCTTCTGGCTTCACCTCGGTAGTGGACGAATTGATCTGCGGGGGCGGGACAAGCAGTGGCAGCCATCTTCATACCCTCATATATCTTCGCCACTGGAGAGTAATGAACCTGGCTTGCGACGTCTTCGTTTCCAGCCAGGTAAGCAGCTAATTGACGTCCGCAGCGAAACTGCCAAGATGATACATGGAGTACTTAGTGTCCTCGAATACGAGACCCATATCGAGGTTAACGAATTGAAGTCCGCAAAGGCCAGACCAGAGATACTCGCACGGTTACCAAGGCTGAAACTGGACTTTGTAGTGAAAGACTGGAACCTGGAGTGTCGTCAATTCCCGCAAATGGTTGTTGATCGAAACCAGAATTTGTCGACGTTCATAGGACTGCATAGCAAGCTCATTGTACGTCAGGGCAAAATCCGCAGCGTAATGGTCCCTTACGGAACTGTGACAGTTCATCCCGATGGCGACAATCATCAGGGGGTGAATATTAGCACAAAGCCTAAGGGATTCGATCGTGTAAGATATCACATTTACACGATTGATGATACTTTGGGACGGTTAGTAGGGAATGGGAGCTTAGCAAGTCATCTATACAAGATTTATCTCCATGGTGTTACATCCTCATGTATGCCAGATCCGCTTACCGAGAGGACGGGAACTGAGGAAGCTCTCGCGCTGCTGAGATGTGCGGCTACATGGTCATTCCAGAGGCTAGAGAGAGATGGCCTTGAAGCGAGTATTCTCAGGCTCATTGCGGGTCTTTCACCACAGCGTGTTTACTACCCCAAACACCGTAAGAGCATGCAACAAGTTACATGGAAGGAAGAACTTCCACCCCTTGCACAACACGAAAGTTTTGAGCTCATAGTTCAAAATGTTTTTTCCCATGCAGAGTCATTTGGGATATTCATGGATGGACACCTGGATAAACGGTATTACAATCAGGTTTGTGACTCACATTTAGCTAGAAGGGCAGCATTCCGGAATACAAAATTCCGCAGGGATGAATTCGTACACCGCGTGGAGCAACTTCCGGGCACAGAAAAGGCAGATTCCATATACATCGCCAGAGATTCACAACAGTCCCCCGAAGGAGCGGAAGTGTACCATGTTGCACGGCTTGTGGAAGAATGGGCGACTCAACTAAGTATTTGCCCTAACCTTCTGGACACCTTGGTCGAGTGGGGTGTCCTCGATGGCCAACCTTTCGAACTCGGTTACGATGAAAGATTATTGGAGCTCCGTCTTGCGGACGTATGGCTTGATTTCCAGCAGAAATTGTTAAGCTCCGACCGTCAGCGGGATACTTATTCACTCATGTTTACCCTTTGCACCCTAGCATACCGGGGATCTCGCGCAGACTGTCTTCCGCTCTCGTTAGTCGAGACACTCCTGGCATTTGCAACGATTCCTAGTATTCGAGAATTAGGTCAACCGAAGCATACCACCTATGACCTTCTAGATGGGTTTGAGCCCGATGTGGTGGTGTTGACGAAGCTTGTGGGAAATTCTGTACTCGATTTTGCAGAAAGTAGCGAAGCGAGGCTAGACCAAATTCCATCTGAGACGGATACAGAGTTGGCTCAACGCCGGTTTGAGGAATACACGAATAACGTCCAGGAGGAGGTATCGATGTTCGTCCAAATGCTTGTTTCCCAGGGGCCATGTCAGTCAGTCCGTATCCCATCTAAGGTAGCATTCCCGCATATCAAGGTTCAGGAAGTTGAAGCAGTTGTCCACCGGAAATTCTGTGACTGGTATATGAATATGGAATTTCAGCAGTATATGATTTACCTGCAGTCGCAGCTGGACCAGATCAATATCCAAAAACAAACGCCACTGCATTACATGTTCAACCGTTGCGAGAGGCTGGAGCCTGTACAAGATCCCGTACCATTGTACCAGCATTTGCTGAGCAGACCAAGCCCGAGATTGATTCAACACAACGTGATATTCACCCCGCCGGGGGAGCTGCAGGCGCCTACTCCTGTCATACCGCAGAGCGACCGGGAGATTAACGACCTCAGATCACTGCTCAAAACTTTCGCCCAGAGATCCAACAAGGATTTGAGAGAGTTCCGTCAACAATATGCAACTGACCTTGAGAAGAGTCTGGATGCTCTTCTCAGTAATTCGGATACCAAAAGCACTCTCACGGGATGGTCTTCAGAGAACGTGAAATCTAGCTTGAAACTGTACAATATTGACTGTACCGTGTCTCTGGAGCGTTTATCTAGGCAAATCCGAGGAGCCCTGGAGCCAGCGGTGGATGAAAGAGGATGGATGACATATAAGGCTGGCCTATGGCCACAAATTTCTACCGTGGCTTTGTTACAGCGGTTAGCAGCTTCCAATTTTGCAAGCTTGTCACTAGAGTGGAAAACTGTGCTGGTGGAATATGCTATGGCAATAACGGCGCTGCAGCGGGCAAAGAGACTAAGTCGGGCCCAGGAACAAAAACATGATGGCTCGGATCTCTTGCGCGAATTGGAGAATATCGGTCATGAGGAGTGGGACCCACTTGAGAACCCTGACTGGCTCCTCATGGAGATTGAGAACAACCTACTCGTGCGCTCTGTACAGGCAACTGTAGCGAAGACCATGATAAAACCTCCGAACGACAAAAATGCCATTATGCAGCTCTTGATGGGAGAGGGAAAGACATCGGTCATTGTCCCCATCGTCGCAACCGCCTTAGCAGACAGCACGAAGTTAGTGAGGGTTGTAGTTTTAAAGCCTCTATGCGGTCAAATGTTCCAGACGCTTGTCCAGCGCCTGGGGGGATTGGTCAATCGACGAATATTTTATATGCCTTTTTCCAGGAAGGTTAATCTAACTTCACCTCAGGTTAGGAGGGTACATGAAATATTTCGGGAATGTCGAGATATGGGGGGAATATTAGTCGTTCAACCGGAGCACCTGCTTTCGTTCAAGCTCCTTGGTCTAGAGCGGCTGCACAACGCAGAGCGGAGGGACCTTAACACCAAGACGAAGCACTGGCCGCGAGATGAGGAACCTGTTGCGAAGCTGCTGATCGACGTCCAATTATGGCTGAAAGAAAACTCAAGGGATATCTTGGATGAAAGTGACGAAATTCTGAACAGCCGGCACGAATTGATTTACACTATTGGGAACTCGAAGCCAATGGAACATCACCCACAAAGGTGGCTTGTGGTGCAAGAATTACTTACCTTGGTGGGATCGGTATTGAGAAAACGACGGTCCGACCCTCAAGCATTTGAGATAGGGGAGTCCAAGTACTCCCAGTATGGCGGGTTTAGTCCAATCCGCATCTTGGATTTAGATGAAGGAAGACGTCTACTTGAGGAAGTTGCAAAGTGCATAATAGGGAGTATGTATTTTTCCACTTTTACCTTAACGTGCAGTCTTTGACCTTTTTATTGCAGGCCAGCTTCCTATTATTTCTTTCCGTCATTGGACCGATGAGGGGCGGACGTTGGCGGTAGAATTCATTACCAAACCGCGACTCAAGCAAGGAAAGATGTTTGCGGTACTTACCAGGGACAGTGACCTAGACGATAAAACCCTCCTTCTCTTAAGAGGGCTGATTGCTCATAATATCCTCCTCTTTGTGTTGCACGAAAAACGTTGGAAAGTTGACTATGGACTAGATCTCAAGCGCTCCATGCTTGCAGTTCCGTATCGGGCCAAGGACTCACCTTCAGGACAGTCTGAGTTTAGCCATCCAGACGTCGCCCTTACCCTCACATGCCTAAGTTACTATTATGGTGGCCTTACAGAAAATCAGCTCGAAGTAGCCTTCCGCGCATTGTTCAAGACAGACAATCCGACCCTTGAATACGAAAAGTGGTGGAAACATATGAATTGCTGGAAAGATGCTGACTTAAAGCACTTAAATGCCGTCAACTTGGAAGATTCGAGGCAGTGGACAGAGAGAATCCTACCAATATTCCGATATAATAAGGCAGTCATCGATTTTTATTTGTCAAGCGTGGT
The DNA here is from genome assembly GCA_015179025.1 of Terfezia claveryi. Taxonomy (NCBI): domain Eukaryota; kingdom Fungi; phylum Ascomycota; class Pezizomycetes; order Pezizales; family Pezizaceae; genus Terfezia; species Terfezia claveryi. Next base: position 414,319 of record WHUX01000018.1, on the reverse strand, counting down.
CTTCCCTCTTGAGGCTAAAGAATTTGAGTATAAATTGTCATCTTCTGGATGGGATGTTGCTGAAGAGAAGATCCACCCGACTACGGGGTTCAGTGGAACTAATGATAACAAATACCTCCTTCCTCTCTCAATAACCCAACATGATACTGAGAAGCAACGGAACACAAACGCAAGCGTATTGAGTTACCTTCTTCAACCTGGGATAAATGATTACATTCCGATCAAGCAAGAGAACGATGCTCGTCTCGGGACAATTGACCTTCTAACCCGACTGGCAACCACAAGATTTAGAAACCCTGAACCGATTCGAGTCCTCCTCGACGTGGGAGCACAGGTGCTAGAGCTCAACAACGAACAAGTTGCATCGACATGGTTAGGGCTTGTCGCCTCATCTCATGTTAAGGCTGCAGTATACTTCAATGAAGATGATGAATTGACGGTATTGACTAAGGAAGGTGTCAAGGAGCCGGTGTTGATCAGTGCATTTGCGGAGAGGCTAGATGATTGTATCGTATATCTTGACGAAGCCCATACTAGAGGAACCGACTTGAAACTACCGCCAAGTTGCAGAGCAGCAGTAACGCTGGGGCCAAATTTAACAAAAGACAGGCTTGTCCAAGGTCAGTTGGTCCTTAGTGTGATTCTTTGTTTTTGCCCCTCTAAGTGTCTCTATATATCTAATGATTCCTCGATTTTAGCATGTATGAGAATGCGAAAATTACGCAGCGGCCATTCTGTTATTTTTTGCGGGCCTCCAGAGATTGACCGAGAGTTGCATAAGTTTGCTGCAATGCGCCGTCGTGACAGAGTCGAAGTACGTGATGTTATCTACTGGTCAATGCAGCAAACTTGTTACAACACACGCAAGCTCGTCCCTATCTGGGCAAAACAAGGAATGAGCTATCATCAACGCTCCGTGGCCTCGAAGGAGCTTGCATCAGGTTTTCCAGAGGCTCTGCTTGAACGGGAGGCTAAGACACTGGAACAGCACTACGGTTTTGAGAGATCTCAAACCGCAGACTTCACATCGGGACCGCTCCCAACGGATGGGGCAATTAAGGAAATTTTGGAACAATGCGCAAAATTTGGGGTTAAGAGCTCAGCAGGGGCACCAATGCTGGAGGAACAAGAGCGAGAGCTATGTCATGAGATTGAGAGTGAGCGTGAATCCGAGCGCCCCCCCCCGGCGGAAGCAAGAAAGCACCGAGTAACCACCCATCTCCGAACTTTTATTGAGAGCGGTCAATTGCCAGGGCTCAAACTCCGCCAGGATGCTTTCCTTCCGGCTTTTGACGTCCTATTGAATACTGCCGCTGCGGAGCATATGCAGCGTGGGGCCTGGCCACAGACTCTACTTGTCACAACGGACTTTGCCAACACAGTTGAGATCAGAAAACGGAATAAAGGCATGGACGACTATCTCATGCTTGTGAATTGGGTTGTGTCAACCCGTGCTGATCCTTCCGTCTTGATAATTCTGAGTCCGTGGGAAGTCAACAGCCTCATCTCACGAATTCGTGTGTCAGAAACTGTTACTCTACACATGTACGCTCCACGGACCACGAAGGCTAGCCCATCATATAATAAGTTGGATTATTATACTCTGCCACCTGTCTCTCACGACATGCCACTCACAGTCCCCACTCACAGCCCTGTAATTGATCTCCTCGGTCTTTTCTCTGGAGAACTGTATTTTGAAGACTACGCTTCCTATGAGCGTATTTGCGGCTTTCTTGGACTTTATTTTAAGGATGTACCAGCACAGAAAGAGGGTTTGATTTCCCCGGATGGTCACGTTAAGAGCCCAGAAGCAAGGAATATTTTGGGAATGCCACTCTCGCCATTTGAAAGAAGTCCGCTACCACTGTTAAGAATACTTATTGGACTGAGAAGGAAGGGTCAAAGTTATCTCTCTACGCATGTAGGTTGTATGTTGCATGGTCGGCAGCTTAGGAAAGAGGACGTGGAGGAAAGATTGGTTTCCGAGGTGAATGATGATGGTGATGACGAAGAAGAACAGCATGGGGAATAGGCAATCTTCACTGATGATGGCTGGATATGTTATTCCTTTGCTACATAGAATTTACTTTGATTTATTTTTTGGAGGCCCTTTCTATTGATTGATTTTTGTGAATTCTCTTTTCCTTTCGTAGTTTTTTTTTTTTTTTTGGGGGAAGATTTTGCTCTATTTTCATTTCCAATATAGATCTCATTATTGATATGTGCATATTAGAGTCGAGATCATTTTCATATTCCCTACCGTTGGTCTCGGTAAGATATGCATGAAATTCCGGGTCGGGTATATCGATGGAAAAAGTTAGTGGTCTCCTCCTCCAGACTAGTCTCTGATCCCTAGCAAAATAACAATTTATTCCGTTGAGATCCCGGTTTAGCAAAAATCAAGGACGATAAATCTTATTGTGATCCCAAAGGGGGAGGGGGGTAACATATCGTTTTGTTTCTTGTTAACTAACTACAAGATTCAGGGTAACCCTAGAAGAATATTTGCGTTTTAGTCCTAATTTGTCAAGGCAATGTTTGCTGATACGGTCAGGTAACGTTGGTTGTAACGATACTCCATTATTTCAGGAGACTTTAATGAACTTTTATCAGATACTTTTCTCGAGTTGTTTTCAGTGGGTTCTGTCATGGCATTTTTTTGTGTGGCGTAATATCCCCCCCCTCCTCCATCTCTTTCTCTGTGTGTGTGTGTGCTATTCAATGGCAGTTGTGTGAATCAGAATCCACCCTGGAATAGACCCTGCTATATAGTCTGTTATATTTGTATTTCCAAACCAGGGTGAGCAGAGATGCAACACTACCTCCATGTGTGCTCACTTTAATACTCACATATATGTACCTAAGTGAAAAGATTTATTGATTTCTGCTATTCTAAGATCTGTATGCAGTGAACGTTCTCAGCACTCCATTAATGCGGGAACCAAAGAATGAGCTGTGCAGCAGTGAGTCCTAGTCTATAGTGAGAACAGTAACAACAGACTTGAGAATACAAGTTTGATGTCTGTGTAGATGCTAGACAAAACTTGAGGATTTCAGATTCCAAATATAGACAAGAAGAGAGTTGACTAAGCAAGTAGGTATAAAAATCCTAGGTTTTTTTTTTTTTTTTTTTTTTTTGTGGTCTCGAAGAAACATTTCTTTGCCCTTTTGGGACTACATAGATGAAATACAGTCCTTACCCAACTTCTCTTTAGTAGATGCTCAGAATTCTTGTCCCCCCCTGCCATTTACAAACATGAACCGCACAATTGGGATAATAATGCTCCACCCCATAGAGCAAAAGATATAATCACAGATAGCCTAAAGCGCCACCACAACATCTTGGGTCAATAAACACCCTTGCCAGTTATTCTAGATGATCAACGCTAAACGGGAACCTTCATTGGCATAGCTAGGCCAAGTTATGCACCGTAGAAAACTCGCGGATAAGATTGCAGTGTTACTTATGGTACGTTGGATCTTGCAAGAAACTACGTTCAGTGTCTTGTTTTTTATTTGCGGGTTACTTTCTTAATCATAGGTTAGTTTATTACTCAGGGTATCCTACCAGAGTAATCATTTTTTTCTATTCTTGAATACATACAAAACAGATTAGTATACCCGATAGTATGCTCCCAACACATAACTCATAACTCCTATCTTCTCCACGCAGAATTACAATCACCATCCCCCTCCATCTCTCCCCCATTTCACTTTTGCAAAGAAAATCCCTTCACCCCACTGAACGTCATTAGGATATGAAAATCTTAGAGAACCTCATGCTCAGGTTCAACATTCAGCATCAGATTCTTTTTCCTTCACTCAAGCTCGCCCCCTATCCTCAATATGCAAGTCTAATTATGTAAAAAAAAATTAGTGTAAAGATATTTGTGTAACATTGAATGCTATTACCTTTCTTTTTTTTTCTTTTCTTACTCATACTTAAGTATTCATCGAACAAGTTCAAATCCATGCTGAGCCCGCTCACATGACTACTATCTTAAACATTGATTAATTCTTCCTTCCTTATCTGAGACTTTTTCTATGCATTATTAGAAATTTTGTAATCTTTTCTGTATCTAATCTTGGAAGCCGTCGTTAAGCCATCATGATGGTCGTCGGCTGAGGGCTGGCTGATAAACTCGCTATTTTAGCTTTATTTACTACTTAATTTCATTTTCCCGTCTCAGGCCCTAGCAACCTCTAGTTGTTAGTTTGTATTCCAAAAAAAAAATGGAAAGCTATTTGTTTTATTTTATTTTTCATTTTTAAACAGAAAAACCTCCTGAGCTTGGCGAAGTAACGAAAATAGAGGGTTTTCAGGGTAACTCTTGATGCCCTCAGTTATAACCAGTTATAAGCACTTTCTACTCTCAGGTATAGGCTTTACGTGCCACTAGTATCCACTGCTAGACGTTATATAAATCTAATAACATACCCTAGCAATATATACAGACACACTCCTATAGATGATGCGCAGCCAAGATAAAGTGTCTGGGACGGATAGAGACGCGAGTAGCAATTTCATACGTAAGTAGTTAGATTGAATGGGCGTAATATAACTAAAGACAAACGCTGGCATCAGCCAGAAATGGCAGAGAAAGATCAGGACGCAACAAGAGAATGAAACCTTGCTAATGAATGAAAGCGGTTTAAAGAAGCCTCATGCCTGATATTAATGGAACCCATGCACAAACTGCCATGCCACTGGCAGTTAAAAAGCCACAGCTAAACTAGCAGGCACATAACCCTCAGTACCTCCTTTCTTTCACCGTAGAATAGAGTTCAATGACAAGTTGCGGTTCGTCGATTATCTGATTCAGTTTTTTGAGCCTCTTCTTGTCCTCTTGAATCAGGAATACCAACGCATCACATGACACAATATATATTGGTTTATTTGGACTCAGACTTCCAGCCTTCAGATTTTCGCGGATACTGGTCCGCGTGCTGGTTATGAATGCTTCTCGTGCCTTCAAATATACCTCATCGAAATCCCGCTCATCGTCTGAGCCATCCCATTTATACGTCTGTCTCATCAAGTTGCCAATATGTTGGTTTGCTTTGGAGCGAACAATAATGGATGGGATCTTGTAACGCTCACAATGCTGTAGGATAATAAGGTCCTGCTCGCTGAACCGGTTGTCGACCACGACAAATATTAGGTCAAATACAAAGAGCCCTTGAGAGTTGAAATATTGCCAGCCTTTGATTTTGATAGTCCCAGCACCGGGAATATCGTACCATATAAAGCGGCTGCGTGGAGGTTCTGTGGCAGGTCGCGGTAAGCAGTGACGGTCAGCGTGGTTTCAGCGACCCCGATTGGTGCGACTCCAGGGGCTGGATGATTCCGTAACCCGCGGATTGCATTGATTAACGAGCTCTTGCCACTGCCTGCAAGACCGGCGATGGCACAGTGGAAGTGCGCTTCCCTTGGCTCCACCAACATCTCCTCGGCCTTCTTTCGCTCCTCTGATGTGGGCCATACCTCCGGATGAATTCCTGCCGTGTACTTGGCCCGCAGTTCGGCTTGCTCGCGCTCCATGTGTTCCGTCTGCTCCCTGGCTTTCGCTTGTTCCTCCTGAAGAATTCTCTCAGCTTCAGCCTTTTGAGCAGCCAACTTTGCTTCTGTCTCTTCTTCCAATCGCTGCTTTTCCTGTTCATGTCTATCTTGTTCTTCCTTGACCTTTTCCGCCGCCGCTCTGCGAATCTCGTCAATTTTTCCTTGTCTTCTGCCTTCTGCCGCTCGCTTTCCTCCCTCTGCCTCCTCATTTCATCCTCATGTCTTACGTTTTCCTCCCTCTGCTTACTCTCATGGCGCTCCCGTTCTTGTTGTAGTTTCTCTTCATTCTCTCGCCTAATTCTATCTTCCCTTTCCTGCTGCTCACGACTCCTACGCTCACGCTCCGCGGCTTGCCGGTCCATCTCCCTTCCGTGTCGCCCGACTTCATCCAATGTATCATTCTGTGGCCGAGGGTCTCCAGCTAGAACGTCGACGACAATGTCAGCACACGCAGCAGCAATGCACTACAAACACCGTACGGACTTGCTCAAAAGAAGACTGGGGTAATACCTTCCCTACAGCTTTGAAGAACATGTATGCTTCTAGGGCGAAATTGAGTGATGAATGTGGGGCGGTAAATAGGCAACAGCTATATCTGGAGAACGGATTCGCCAGTGCCTACTGGAAGCTTTTTGCACTTTTTGCCAGAAGAAACAGCAAGCGAGCAAATATTAAGAGGAGGTTCATGTGGTTTGATGAGCCTGGAGGGATCTGAGGGATTTGAGGGATTTGAGGAATATCAGCAGTATAATTAGGTAGTGACTGCTGCAACTGCAACTCCTGCTGTACTCCTTATTGGTAGACCCATTTGCACGTTCTGCCAGTCTGGTAGCCTGATGTGGGTTGCGATCTGGTTGTTTCTAATGATACCCAATCCACCAATAAATTCGGACTTTGGCTGCAGTCTGTACTTGTTACTGCGTATAACCTATTTTCCATGCCAATCAGTAGAAGTCTGTTTTTCTCTGTAACAGACGCTGTATTATCCCACAAATATTTATCACCATCATCACCGACTGGGGCACCCTCAAAGCACACCAAAGATTCCTGGAGTAACTATTTAAAAAGAGCCAGCATACTCTCAACTCTGTGATCTACTAGTTTAGACGTCTGTATAAGCATCGACACATACTTGAGGCTGGTTGCTTGTAGCCCCAAACACTACCACTGGTGCAAGCATACGTAGCTGTATACCGGTCCTTATACTGTTTTCGAAGACTGGGGTTGTTCCGTTCTGGTACTCGGAGGGGGGTATATACATATGTGTAGCACCGGTAGGGCAAGTTACGGCTACTTAACATGCACAATGGGACGCATGAAATACTGCATTAATTAAATCTTCCTCCATATCTAGCCATGGGGGCGTTGTCTTTGCTTAATTATGCTTAGGGAGTCGGTGCGAGCTTGCGTCTATATAGATCTAGAAGCCCAATTTTATATGAAGGGTAATAATCAATCAGTTAATTAATTATACCCGTAATTGAGTGAGACGAATTGATTCTGATGGGAGCGAGAATGTTTGTACAGACAGAGAATATTTCTTTATACTTGCGTACGTACGTAAACTAGTTTCGACTGGCGAAAATTATGCGCAGTACGGTGTTAGATCTCGTCCTGGTAACAAATCGGTTACCCTGAACCTGGCTTCCAATTCTTCGCCAGAACCAAACTGCTACAGTGACTATATGTCGCAGCTGAACTCGATACATATAGCACTCCCTTAGTAACGGCAGATGATTGGTAGTTTCATCCTCTATGGCCTACCAATAAATACATTTCGCATTCTCCCAAGCACATTTGCATGATTAGTTTTGCAGCATCCATTTATTTCCCTGCAAAAGAATACATAGTTATCTCCAAAGATAAAAGTAGCTCAAATCTCAAGCTCAAATTGAGCTCAAGTTAAAACCCCCTGGGTGACCTTTAACATAAACATGGGAATATATTAAATTCCGGTATTCGGATTTTTGCATAATGCCCGGTTCCTGGGATCGATCTAATGCAACCCTCACCATATATAAATATATTAAGTATATACAACTAACAGGATTGGTAGCACGTGCATCACCCCTCGTCACCCTCTGTACTTGTATAGTATCTACCTACATATCAAAGATGACGTGATTCTGGTGTGGATGTACCGTACCCGTCGTGCATGGCAGGCAATCTCACAGAGCCGCATCAAACGGGAGGACAGCTGCTGGACGGACAGGTGCCATAGTAACTAGAGAATGCTGGAAACATGTCACCAGTAGCACCAATAGGAATCTTCACACCACATCAAGTAGGGTACCTACATGTACAGTACAATACGGGAAACATGGCCATCTGCTTGTCCTGCTTGTCGTCTGAAGGTTGCTTACATATTGTATGTTCAGATGTAGGTTGCTTACGTGTATAAGCCTCTGCTTGACCTTGTTTGTTTACTATTTATAAGACATCCCATTTCGAGCTTCGCTTTCCAGGCCCAGGACACTTTTTTTATTTTTATTTTTATTTTTTTTTACTTCTTGCCTGAGCTTGAGTTTCCAACAGCTTATACCAGTACGGTACTTACTCTACGTATGTAATTTCCCGCGACTCACGCCCAATGGTTAATTGGTCGGTGTGCGGCAGGATACTGACGGGCTGACACGCGTAAGGTCCCCCACGATTGTGCGACATAGCCCAAGCGAATTCCCGAGATTATGAGATTGCCCGATACCCTGACCTAGCTATACTGGGAATTGGGATTGGGATTCAGATTGACGTTTGCGGGTTCGGGGCGGGGCGATTATATGGGATATCGAGGGATATCTCGATTAGAGGCCCAATCCTCAATTGGCCTCTCGCAACCCTTTCAATCGAAGCAAGCCGGCCACCGTTCCACAGGCTGTTTTACCTTTTGCCCTCGCGCCTGCTGAATCGATTTGGCGGGGCCGTCTACAGCCTCGCGACACACCCATCTACGTACAGCCCGTCCTACATACGCTGTGCCCTACCAGGAGGGATTGCCAGGGTTCCACCGGGAGAATCACACCAATACGAGTAAAGCCGCAGAATCCCAAATCCCAAACTGGGGGCCCTGTCGTGGTACCCAGTCCCGGGGTGCAGAGGGTTGGTGTGTGTGACCAGTGTTTGCATCGCAAATTACGGATTGTCATTTCTCTGTCTGTTTGTGTACCGAAAACCCCTCAGTCATACTCATTTCGAGTTTCGCCGCCTCACACACACCTCATCACTTCTGCGGTGCGGTGCCTGCGCTTAACCCGGTCAGCTTGTACCTAACGATCTTTGTCTCCTCCCTGCCCCCCCACCAGCCAAATACCCATACAGAATTCCAGGTTGACGTTGGTACCCTACCCTAGATTAAGTACTTACATCTTACATACCCGTCAAATGTCCAACCCTCTCTCCCAGCAACACTTTCCATCCTCTCCCACCGCGGACGACGGTCATTACAGCTACCCACCTCCGCCTCCAAACCGAGGACTCAGCGTCCACCGCTCCATAATCCACGAGAGACCCAATCGCAATTCATCGCCGAGCCCGCCGCCCCCGGAGGTAACGGAGCCGCTGCAAGTGCATCACGGAGGACAGAACCAGTCGTTGGTGCAGGGGCATAGTTCGAGGCGGCCAGTACAAGGGCAGGTCAGTAGGGTTCCAGTTGGGTCAAAGTGGGGGATTGGTGGGGATAGGGATAGTAGGGAGGGAGTGTATTCGAGTGTGCCGAGTGGGGATTTAGAGGCGGATTTTGCGGGGGATATTGGGATAGGGGCTCAGCAATCACGGCAGAAAACCGGCGGGAGATCGAGATCGCCAAAAAAGAAGGATAGGATGATGCCACTGCAGGATAATGCGACGACGAGGGGGGTGGAAGGTGGAGCAGCTACAGCAGTGGAGGAGCAAACGAGGCCATTCTATCCAGGCGCGCATCCAGATTCTGCATTCTCACAGATACGCGAACATCGACGGTCCGTTGCATCGATGAGGGATCAGTACGATCCCCTTATGGAAGACGGGGAGTATGATTCCCCCCATAGCCAGGGCCAGAATAGGGGAGTGTATACGGCAGGAACAGGGGGAGAGGGATATTCGCCGTCGACAACTTCGTCCGCGAGGGGATTTGCTACGGCGGGGGCGCCGGTTGGGCGAACTAAGACTCCGGAGGGACAGGGGAGTGGTGGAGCTGGGGGGCAGTATCCTCATCCGCCGCAGCAGCAGCAATATATACAAGGGGAGAATGGTGGGTACTTTAACCAGGGGGGCGGCTATCCTCATCCGCAGCAGCAGCAATACTATAATAACGGTAACAACTACTCCGGCTCCTCCCCCCACCCTCTCCCACCTCCTCTCCCACCTCCTCTCCATGGAGGACACCACTCAGGCAGCTCCACCTCCCTCCATACTGCCGCCACCCTCGCTGGCCTTCCCCTCCCGAACGCCCCACACCTCACTTCCAACCTTACCCACCCCTCAAACTCTTCTCTCCACTCCCAAACCTCCCGCCGGCGGTCTCTTCCCCCCGCCCCTGCTGGGGCAGGAATAGCCCTCATTCCCGCCGACGATTCTCCGTATAAACGCTTCTCCGGCATCGGCGGCGGCTCCACGACGGCACTGGGGATGGACGGACAGATTGACGTAAACCTGTTGGATGAGAATGATCCTGATGACGGGCTTGCTACGCCGCCGCCAGGGGGTCACGGTAGGGCTCATGGGATATTGGCGGGGTTGAGGGGGGCAAAGAGTAACAACAATAGTGGGGTGCTTGTTGGTGCGGGGGCTCTAGGGGGTGCGGCTGGGGCTGTGATGGTGGGTGGCCATGGGGGTGATGCAGCAGATACTGGGGGGTTATTATCTGGTGGAATAAACACCACTGCGCCAGTGGGGGAGAATGCGCGCGAAGTTGGTGGTGGTGGTAGTGCTGGTAATATAGTCGCCGCAGGCATAGTCGAGAAAGAATCTGACTGGCTCGCCTCGCAAAAGCACTCGAAAAAAAAAACTCGCACAATCGCAATAATTATCGTCCTCATCCTCCTATTCGCCATCGCTGGCGGCATCGCCGCGGGGGTCATCCTCACGAAAAAGAAATCCTCATCAAAAAGCTCCTCGGACAACAGCAATTCCTCAAACGATTCTACAGACTCTAACGGGGGGAAAACAACAACACCTACTTCCTCCAAGGACACTGGGAAATGGAAAGACTATCTTGATAATCCCGCGCTGCATAAGGTCTTCCATGGGATAGACTACACCCCTCTTGACTCCCAGTATCCTGAATGTCTCGATAATCCCCCGACACAAGCACAGGTCAATATCGACGTCGCTATCATGTCGCAACTCACCACCCGCGTCCGCCTCTACGGCACAGATTGTAACCAAGCAGAGATGGTCCTCGACGGGATTAAAACCACCGGCGTCGACATGAAAATCTGGCTCGGCATCTGGCTCGACTACAACGCCACAACAAACGCACGCTCGCTAGTCCACATGTATGATATTCTCGACAAGTACCCAGCGAGCATGTTCGAGGGTGTAGTCGTGGGGAACGAGGTCCTATTCCGAAAGGACATGACAGCGCCAGCATTAAGTACAGTACTAAGGGAAGTCAAAACGAATCTCACTGCCAAGGGAATCAACCTCCCCATTGGCACCTCCGATCTCGGCTCAAACTGGGATTCGTCCCTCGCCTCCTCCGTCGATGTCCTCATGGCAAACATCCACCCCTTCTTTGGCGGCGTAGCCGCCGTAAACGCCACTACTTGGACAATGTCCTTTTACGACACAAACAACCTTCCCAAAGCCAAGGCTGCGGGCATCCGCGGCATGATTTCGGAAGTGGGATGGCCAACGGAAGGGGGCACACTGCAGGGATCTGTGGCGGGGGTGGACGAGTTGAATACGTTTCTGAATGACTGGGTCTGTCAAAAAATCAAGGATGAAACAGAGTACTTTTGGTTCTCGGCCTTTGATGAGCCGTGGAAGGTGATGTATAATGAGGCGGGGAAGGAGTGGGAGGATAAGTGGGGCTTGTTGGATGCGAACAGGAAGTTAAAGGCGAATGTGGTGATTCCGAGTTGTAATTAGATGGGCGCGGGGGGGTTGTGGTTGTGTATGGGTGCGCAGTGGGGTTATCAAGTGATGTATGCATTTTCGTTTCTTGCTTTCTTTCTTTTCTTCTTGAACGTTTTTTTTTTTTTTTTTTTTTTTGGTTCCTCTTTTTTTGGTTCCTCTTTTTTTTGCGTTGGCTGTTATGTGCATTCTTCATTCTTCTTGTAGCTCACTTATTCCCCTGTGTGTTTGTGGGTTTTTGTTGTTGTTTTGTTTATATAGGCATAGTAAGTAACGTTTATTCATGAACGTATAGTATATTGGTATCTTGATATCCGATTATATCCATGAGGATTTTGGTTTTGGTTTTGGTTTTGGTTTTATTTTGTTTTGTTAGGGGTGGGTGGGTTGTGGTATAAGAAAGCTCGCTAAGCGTATATGTGTTGCGTGTGTATTATTATTGTTACCCTGAACTAGTGAGAGTAAGAAACTTATATTTGGAGATCTAACCAGGGAAGGAAAAAGGAAATGAGAGCGAATTGAAAAAGTTTTTAGATTGTGATTTTACCTAGGTAGGATTTATATACTGCAGTATGTATATCCACACATTGATTCAAATATGTATATGTTCTTTGATTATTTTCTTATTTTTGGGATCTTTTTTTTTTCTTTTTTTTTTTAATGATTGGGGGAAATGTTTTATACAGTATATAACCCTGAATATTAATCGAGAGAGTGGCGTTTTGGGAAAGGAGTCGGGATGGTTCATAGATGTGTGTAGGGTGGTTAGGAGGGAGAGATTGGGCGAAGAGGGCGGGGGGGGGGGGATTATATTATATTACTCGTCGAGTATGCATATGTTCTGGGCCGCTCGCGGGCAGTATACCCACTATGTTACTGCATGTAGTATAAAACGTACTTGACCTAACTAGAGCTATATTAAACACATATAACTAGGCTATTACTTGTCCTCCATCATCCCCCAGATCAATTCAGGAGTCCAATCTGTGTCCGTTCAGCTAGAGCCGAGAGGATACTGCAGTCATGTTCTGCTAACCCTCTGGTACAGAAAACCCGAGTTGTTGTTGTTGCCTGCCGAGAGGCATTGGGTAAAGTGGTTATGGAATGGTTGAATCTTTAGTTGGAAAAAAGGTGGAATTTAGGCTAAGGTATGGTTTTTGCTAATAACTTTTTGCATATAACCTTTGATTGTCAGCCCTCGATGCTGTAAAGCAGTATCCGCCTATTTTCTAAGCAACACCGAGGGATTTAAAAGTTGCAATATCTATGTACTCAGCAATCCTTCTCTTCAATTCAGTGATTATTTAGATCTTCATCACTAGAAGTTTTTTTTTTTTTTTTAGAGAGGTAGGTTACAAAGAAGGGGGGGGGGGGGTGTCGTGGTTTATCCAAATCTAAACTACAGATACACCCCCTCTTCCCCCTCCAATTGATATATATACTCCTCGATCCTCATAGCTAGAGCTATGTAGCTGCAAGTGGGATATGAGATGTATTGTAAGCATATACGGATTATTAGGCGGATGCGGATCAGTCAGTATGTGAGATTTACGAGGGGATATCATTGGAAACAAAATGCCAACATAGAACTTGCAATGGTCAAGTTGAAAATGAGAGATCTATCTCTATTTTTTTTTTTTTTTTAAATCAGCCAATGCACTTTCTCTCCTCTCTCCTCTCAGACTATTGTCTAATGGTATAATTCAGATATACAGGAGGAGCATGGTACAATGTAACTCAAGCTAGTTCTCATGATGTCATCAACAAAGCACCTCAAATGTATCACCTGAAGATATAAAACTACCCAATCGAGGAGAGTAAGAGCTTGATTGATACAAGTACCAGTATTAATCATCAGGGCATCTTAAATGTAATCATGCAAACCCATTTGTAATCATACCATACTTGTTAACGTTTCTATTTTCCTGGACTACCCTCCCCACATCGTTGTATATTTGAATTTCGAGATCTATTTCTCTCTCTATTTCTCTGCTCTTGCAGTGCGAAGGCCCCCCCTAACAGGACCCCCCACCTGATCTGATTCTCGCTATGCTACCCTAGGTTGGCGTGGCTGATAATAACTCTGAAGAAATTAAGTCTCAGATACATGCTTGCACGAGCATCAATAACAAACATTACCCTGAACTTGCTACGGTTCCATTTCTTGATACACATACATACAATAAACCCCCATTCAATGGTCATCATTACAATTCCTCCAGAGGAAATAACCATCATGTATACTCCTCCGTATATCAACCTGATAAATAAATAAAAAAGGGAGATCTAGATATAGAGGGCCTTAGCAGGATGGTTGGAATTGGAATTGGAGTTGCATACCTTTTGCATTTGTCTCTCGAATAAAAGAGCACATTTAGACGGGATCTTTGGTAGAAATAATTTTTTTTCCTGAACAGAGAACTATCCCCAGAAAGCCAATAAGACCTACCCTTGCAAGCCTACTAGTGAGCAGCCACCGTCTAGTGCACACCCCTGCAAAACCCCCCTGCAACAGCGTCTCCAGCCACAACTCGTGAGATATCATGAGCATAGTGATTCTGACTAAATACATATCTATGAAAATGAGTACGCTCTACAACATGGTTACGCTCACATCCCACCAAGATCAACTGAAGACCCAATATTCCCCTTTCCAACATGACCTTCCCGAAGACCCACCCCACCCTCTCAACCACTCGTATAGGCCAGGTACCCAGCGGGTGAGCCTATGACGACTAGAAGGCCATTTTCTGGTATCTATATTCATGTCATAACAGCCTCTAGGGCAGCAGCCGCCAATATGACCAAAATTTATACAATCTACAACAGCGCTCCAAAATAAACTATTTTCAGAATTAACTAACTTACTTTATATATGCTAGTCTGAACTCTCCACCTTCCCCTTCTGCAACCTGCCCCTCTACAGCATTCTCAATCACTACGGAGAGGTCCCCAATCGCTCTAAAAGCTCCAATAGCTCCAATACTGCCTCCCTTCAAGAACTATCCTCCTAACAGCTACTCCCTCTACCTATACACCAAATATTGCACAAATAGGCCTATAACAACTAGGAGACCTATGCCTAGCATCTACGCACTGAAGGTGGAGCGTGCAAAATGGTAACAATGGAAGGCCTCAATTCGGGGTACTAATCTCCCAAATAAGCAATTCCGAGAGCTATTATCCAATTAACCAAATACACCTTATTTATGCCCTCCTAGATCTAGTCTCATTCCTAGATCCGCCTGATCCGAACTCTCCTCCAGAGCTTTAGCACCCTCGTAGGGGTCTCTAATACTAGTAGCTCTGGAACTCCAATACCCCTCCCCTAATTCTGGGCTCCAATAGCCGCTTTTATCACCTTTCTCGAGGCATTTTTGCAACCCACCCAAGCATTACCAATACCAACGCAGAACAGTTGGTAGAGCACACCAGTTGAGTGCTATATAGGTTGGCACTAGGCTGGACACTAGGTTGGACGCTAGATTGGGCACTGCCTATATAGTCCGGTTGGAACAAGGACGCTATAGTGGATACTAGCTAAATAGTAGGTCAGGCACACCAGGCTGACGTTAGACTAATGCTCGGTTAATCAGAATATGCTCGCCTACTGGCGGGTACTTAGATATTGGGAAATATCGATGATGGGGAACAAATGGTTGAAATGAGGGGGTTGCAACAACCTCAGAAACCCCCCAATTACAAGCGACCCATGAAGGCCAAAGAGGGGGTATTGGAGCTTTTAGAGCTATTGGAGGCCTTTCCGTAGTAATTGAGAATGCTGCGGAGTGGTGGTTATAGAAGGGGGAAAGGCTAGGGTCCAGGATAGCATAGATAGAGCAAATTTAGTAAATTCTTAAAATAGCTCATTTTGGGTTTTTTTTGATTGCATACCATTCCATCATATTCAAGGCTGCTGCCCTAGAGGCTGTTTTGACATGAATATAGATACCAGGAAATGACCTTCTAGTCGTCATTGGCTCACCTGCTGGGTACCTGGCCTATACGGGTGGTTGAGGGGGTGGGGGTGGGTCTTCGGGGAGGCCATATTGAAAGGGGGGGATATTGGGTCTTCACTTGATTTTGGTGGGATGTGAGCATAACCATATTGTAGAGCGTACTTGTTTCTATAGATATGCATTTAGCCAGAATCACTAGGCTCCTGATATATCATGAGTTGTGGCTGGAGACGCTGTTGCAGGGGTTTTTGCAGGGGTGTGCACTAGACGGTGGCTGCTCACTAGTAGGCTTGCAAGGGTAGGGATCATATCTGGAAGTACTAATGGTCTTTACACATATCTCGAGCCCCATTTATATCAGCTAAACAGGTAACAAAAAAAAAAAGGCCAAGGACAATACGGATACAAGGTTGCCCAAGATGAGTTGGGTTCTTTATTTATAACGCTGTGTGAATTTGAGGAGTACTTGCTACAAAGTATATATCAATTCCTTGTTATTCATCAATCAACTCAGGGTTAGTTTTTTTTTTTGCAATTCAATCGCGAAGGTCACTGCGATTCCGAAGTCCTGTCTGACAGCTCCACCTCACTCTACCACACAGAATGCCCCTCCCCCAGAAAACCAAACCGCCTCGCTGACTCAGTCAGTGTAGCACGTGTGCGGCAGAACTCAAAATACTGGAAGCTAACCACAAGACCTCAAACTTCCATCGGCCTGAAACAAGCCCCTGAAAGCCCCCCGTCACCCAGTGGAAGCTTACGATATTTGTCGAGGCCCCGATGGTGCCAATAAAGACCTCAAGAAGGGGTGTTCTAGCATAGGAAGAGTAAGAGTCCTAGACGAAAAAATAAGAATACGAAAAAAAAAAAAAAAAAAATAAAAAATCACACCCGGATACTGATGAGGCAATCAATTTCCAGTTATCTCAGCGCCGGCTACTCATACACCAGTCAGCCCCAATGTTTCATCTGAAACATTCTGTCGGGGATATTAACCTAGATTATCATGTGCTAATACCTAATACCTCTGCTCACAGTGGCTCAATCCCAAAAAGCCGCCGTGGGATTGTTGATTCAACTTCCTGCAAACACCTATTGACGGCAAAGAGACAATGGAGAAGTTGAAATCATTCAACCTCTCCCAGGCGTTATAGTGAGCGTTCAGTACGACCTCAACAAGAATTTCTACAACCTTCAACCAAAATGGTTGAGATTCTGGCTGATGAATTTTCACACTATCACGTTGGATATGGACATTACCCGTGCAGAATTAGTTGATGCAGGTTGTGTGTGGGTCTCTTTTGTCTTCAGTTGGCTGATCTCCAGCCTGAGAGCCCTATAAGTCCGCAAATGTAGCCACTCAACTTGGAAATTTGTTACTTGTATGTTTATCGAGAGTCACAAAGCTGTATATGTACTCTGTATGTATCATTGTTTATAGAAAGTGACCTAGGACTTTTGGAGGCCTAAATCACCAGACTGATCTGTGGTGGTGTACCTATTATGTATGCTCAAGTACAACATTCGGAGGGTCAGCTCGAGGCGTCAACTATTGATATCTAAATGTCACCTGGTGCCTGTTTGGTCGGTTCATTCAAGACGAAAACATGTATATGTATATACCTAAAGCACAAAGGAAAATACCAATCCCCAAGCACCCACAGCCCAAAGAAAATACTGATACTCACGCTCCAAAAAAAGACCGATCCATGGCTCACCCCACACAGCCATCTTCCCCCTCCCCCCCCGGCGGCTCCCAATACACCCCACCAGGGGGAAAACAATAAAAAATTTAAAAAAAAAAAAAAAGGATTCGATAAGTAGGCCTGTGAACCTCAATACATAAAACATTTCGAGACATAAAATAAAACAAAGCAAGCACATAAAAAAAAAGAAAATGACTGGAAAAGAGGTGAGATGATCATGAAATAAAGACACGCAAATGAACACGCAAATGAACACGTAAATGGCCATAGACTGAGAAAGTAGTAGATAGATAAATGGCAGCTCCTGCATCCCCCCTCCCCAGAATCACACAAAACGTTTCCTGCATATACCCAAATGAACTTATCCAGTTCGGCTACATCACACATAAACATTAGCTTTCCTTCCCCCTTGATATCTTACAAAACAGGATACTCACTAAAACCCTTGTGCCTTTGGTGGATTCCTCCTGTAGTGCAAGAACGTCCCCGGCTCGTTGGGATTCGCCACCAACCCTCCCGCCATCGGTGGCCCTGTCATCTGCGGCGCATGAAATTGTGGCGGCGCTGGTGCAGGCGGAGGCGGCGGAGGCTGCGGTGGTCCTCCGTGAACACTTCCCGGAGGCGGTGGAGGTGGGGCTGGGGCTGGGGCTGGGGCGGGATGCGGTCCTATCGGCATATCAATGTGCCCTAGGTGACCCCCGTGGGGTTTTCCTCCATGCCAACTATCCCTATGCCGGCGTTCACGGCGGTCCCGAGGGTCTCGGTCACGGTCTCGGTCACGGTCACGGTCTCGGTCTCGGTCACGATCTCGGTCTCGGTCGTCCCTGTCGCGGCGATCATCTCGGTGGCGGTCTCGTTCTCCATCCCGATCGTCTCGGTCACCACGGTCTCGTCTATCACGGTCTCCGCGACCGCTAGGTTTCCGTCCTTCTCGAATCTTGCGGGATAAATCCACCAGCTCGTCAATATCATCCCTAGTCAACACTTTGAAAATGGTAATTGCATCCGGTAACGGCTTAAACTCATATCCTAGGCTCTCCACCGCTCTCTCACTTATAATCTCCCTACTGATCCTCGTCCACCTAGGCTTTTTACCCTCTACTGGACCCGCGCTCCCGGCTCGTCTCCGCTCACCAGCGGGGCGAGAAACACTTCTCCGCCTACGAGGGTCGCCTCTATCACGACTCTTGTCGCGGTCTCTTCGATCCCAGTCCCTTTCACGCTCTTTCTCCGCCTCGCGGTCTCGCAATGCACCAATGGTAGTTTTGATGAGCTTAGGTGCGCCAGCTTCTTCATCACTCAGATTCCGCTCCTCCTTTGATCGGAGACGTCCTTCACCACCTTGATATAGAAACTTGTCGGATAGCTGAACTGGCATGCCGAAGTAATTTGCGTAAGAATTGGGATCCGTGAAGGTCAATCCACCCATGCCTGGTATCAACTGATTCTGCATCATTGTCTCACGATCCATATCGGCATCGTAAACGACTCCGTGATCTGCTTCGGTGGCAGCTGGAGGGATGACCGCAACGATGCCTGCCGAGGGATGAAGCGTAGTCTGCTGTGGCGGAGGAGCGGCTGCCACCACCTGCTGAACTACAGGAGGGGCTGGAGGGGGCGCAGGTGCTACCGGCGGCGGCGGCGGGGTGGTGGAGGAGCTTGTTGCTGTGGCGGAGGAGCAGGGCTGTGAGCGGGAGGTGGGGCATATTGCTGCTGTGGTGCAGGTGTTGGTACCTGACGCTGGGGTGGCGGTGCTGGTGGAGCTTGCTGTGCTGGCGTGTTGTCCCGGTTGGGAGCCCTATGTGGCGCCCCGGACGATCCCGAGTACGATATATCCAATGCGGCTTCCCGTCCGATATTAACCCTGATATTTGTTGGCCGGGAGGTTTGCGCGGGGCCACCTCCTGCCACGACGCCTTCACCTCGGGTACTTCGATGTCCTATATCGGCAGCACTTTGTGAGCCTGACGGAGGTTCGCATCACAGATCGGGAATGAGTATTACCTGTTCCACGGCTAGGGCCACTTCCTCCGCTCACCTCATCGCTCCCATTGGGATACCGAAGATATTCATCGTCATAATCATCATATTCATCTTCGTACCAGTCTTTTTGTGGCGCTCTTACCAGTGGTCCTGCACTCGGAGGTTCTCCCCTTTCTGGGGGCCGACTTCGACTCCGTGCACCAGGACCAACGCTTCGACTCCGTGCTGGTGGTCTTGACCTACTCCGCGGCCTCCCAGGGCCTCCTCCGTGGCTCTCCTCATAGTCCTCATACGGGGGAGATTGATCCCCTGATCGCCCACGCCCCTGTTGGGCTTGCTCCATGCGATACCTAGCTTCTGCTTGGTCTGCATATGAGTAGCGAGGATCCGGAGGGAAGCCACCCCTACTTGGTTGCCTCCCGTGCATGTATTGTCGCCCCCAGTCATCTGGAGACGGATCTCTGGTAGATGCTCCAGGCTGGGGGGCATCTGGGTTTCGTTGTCCCTGGGAGCGACGAATGTCCGGGGAAGGGGGATAATCACCTGGTGGCGGCGGTGCAGGAGGCTGCCGGAGTATAGGCTTTGGGGCACCAGATGACACTGTGTTCCTGTGCCCAATCCCCCCGGGACCGGGGGGTTCGCGTAGTCCACCACCTAATTCACGGCGGTAGTCTTCTCCTGAAGGTCCTCGCAAGCTAGGCTGGGCCGCGTGCATGGGGACGGGTTGGCCAGGCAAGGCTCCTCTCATGAGAGGATGCGGGGGAAGTGGGTACATATGTCCAGGCGGAGGCCCCGGATATGGCCCATGACCCGGAGGCGGACCATGAGGGGGGCCATTGTAGTAAGTTAAATCATCCGCACTATCGCTTGGGGAAGAGGGGCCCGTACCATACGGGTTGTGGAAATGATGATGAGTTGGTGGATGACCATAATGTGCCTGGTCTAAAGATCCTGTGGAGGCTCGGTGGTCCATTTGATGCGAACGGTATCCCGGCCGTGGGGGAGAATTCGCACGAGGTGGTGGTCGTTGCATCTTCTGCGCTTCCAAAACCAATAGTTGACTACATGTAATTTACCCGTAAGTATCTGTAATTGCTAATCTTAGGCAAAATGAGGGAAGAAACTCAAATATGAAGGCAAAGAAGAGCAGATGCAGTGTTTATAGGCTGACAAGACAGAAAGCTCTCACCTAGTAAATAGCCACTCAGGTAATACGTAATGGCTATGTAAGGGACTACTGTTGATATGTAGTATTTGTATCAATCTTCGAGTATCTACTGCTCTCTTCTCCAATGAATAGAGATCCCCAGAGCAGTTTCAACTAATCGGGTAGACAGTGCGTAATATAGCTGCGGGTGAGAGCCAGGGCGAATAAGAAAAAATAGAGAAACAATTTTCCCTGTATTACACACCCGGTCAGTTAACTCTAATGGCTGACCATGTCCACGTAGTCATCTCCTTCTAATAAAAATGCAGTTTTCCCCAGGCCTCAAGGCATCACGCCCCTTACGACGTGTTTCTTGGTGGAGGTAATGAAACTTGACTCACCTGTTATAGATAGTTTCGGCCTGTGCGGCCTTCTCAGACTTCCGTACGGCTATAGCGCAGGAGAGGATGAGTATTGCCTTCTGCTGTCAATTGGAGACAGGCGGCAGGTTGAAATGGTTTTCTACTGAAGTCAGTTGACGGGACGCTAAGAGATGCCAACACAAGTACAGGTATCTGTGACAGGTACTCTTTCAATTTGTCGCTTGCCAGAGCTACCCGCGGGTGAAAATAGGAAAATTAAGGCCTTAGAGACCTTGATCTAGATGGAATTATGTCGAGAGTAGCTCGTTGTTCGTGAGGTTGTGCGCGGGGTTCCCTTATCAGATAAGTTATATGGGTACTTTGCAAGCAACCGAAACTCGATGATCTTCTTTTCAGATGAGGTTTCCACTGTCAGAATGGAGGGTTGGAGGACAGACAAGAAAGCTCCTTCTAAGATTGAAGGCCTTGGATCCAAATACATTTAACTCCAACCACTAAGGAGTGCAGTATCCACCCGGAACTCTTATTGGGTCTCAGACAACTTGATTGTTTACCCCCCCTCTTTGTAAATATTTGCTTGAAAGGAAGAAACTGTGGCGAAGACCTGAGCACGGCTCCTGCGTTGATGGTATGGAACACAGAAGGGTGGATGATCAACTCGTTGAGGGTTTTTGATTGAGGTGCGGGGGACGAAAGAGGGGCATGGGCAGCTGGATGCGCAAGGATATGATAATATGACCAGTTAGCTTGTTGCCAACGCAAAGCATCACCCAGGCACATCGGTCAACTTTCTCAACCCGATCCCTATGAAGGCTCTTGTTCCATGTACAGAACTCGCGCTGTTACACGCATGTAAAGTACTTGTCAAACAATTTCCTGGATGCAAAGTTGTATGCTTAGTGCGATGCCAATAAAAAATTCCACCCCGGATGAGGCTCGGGATCAAATTTTACTCTTGCATTCTGTTGTGGGGGCGTGAAATGCCTATATGAAAAGCAAGCAAACGTCATTACGGGTAACCACCAACCTCAAGTCTTTTATCGAATTACCGCGAGTGGTGAAAAAAAGGCAGAGAAAAACAACTCAGAGATCTCTGTGCTCCCTAACGCAAGGGACACGCGTAGATGGTGGTGGTAGGGATACCTCTTCTCACCTACCCTTCACATCCTATGGGAGGACGATGATATCACAAGTCTCACTCCCTCCCGCTGATGAAGATTTTTCTCCACTTCCCTCCCCTTCTTGGGGACATAAGTGGTAGCCAGAACATTCGAGTTGCATCGGTGCCCTCAGAATAATCCGATAGAAGAGGACAACTGTCACCCAATAGCGAGGAATTTCCCTAGAACAGTTGGAATTTGTTTCAGCTAACCTTGCGACCCTGCAACCCTGCATGCAATTGCGGATTGAGAACTCTTGTTTGTGAACCCTGGCCAACCGGGCGTGCTGTACTGTCCATCGGCATTTTCAAGTACAAGACGGCAATGATTGGCCTGTGCTTCATATCGACCCGCCGCTTCGTCGACGTCGCTTCAGCCAAACCAGTAGGACTCACCGGGAGCTACCGAGCAGTTAGGATCTGGGCTTAGCCCTATCAGCACAAGCTGGTTCTAGATGCCGTACTTAAGCTTTACGTACGAGTTTTGGAAATTGTGCTGCGGCTATTGGAATTGTCGGGATGGATGTATATACCGTATGAATGTGTGTGTAGGGTATGTATGTTCTGGATATAGTTTTGTTCAAATGTACAAGTACCGTTCGTAAGAACAATCTAGCAGTAGGGTCTTGGCATGAGACTAGTGTTGCAAGCATAAGGGAGTAAGAGTATTTAGCGTTGAGTCAGGTGTAGGAGTATTTTAGTCTCATGCCAAGACCCGGGAGTATTTAGTGCCAACCACAACATGTAAACGTTGGAACCATGAACCACTCCCCGCTAAGCGTATTTTCCAGAATACAAACCATACAAATGGAGCTCGGTAGATCCTTAAGGATCCTTCCAAGCGGTAAGGAAGCCCATCCTACAATATTTACGCAGTAATGTGCTTGAGATTGGAGATTGCTAAAAGGGGAATATGGTCGGGCTTGGCATTCAGTTACTTTTTCGTATATAACGTTCTCGCTTCTTTGTCTTCTCCTACACACACATCATCATAGAACTTCATATTATACACTTTCAGATCTCCTCACGAGTAAGTGAGTGGGGTTTCATTCTGTGTGTGTGATCTACTTTGTCTCTTCAGCAGGCACAGTCTACAGAGCAGAAATCAGGACGAACGACAACAGGAAGCGAACAGCTATCATCGACTATTCAGACGGTGAGTTCTTGTGATTCCTTAATTATTCAGATAAGAGTGATTTAGTTAATGCCCGTGCGGTGGGTTAGCACTCTACGAGACAATAGAAGTTACAGTTTCATTCGTTGATACAATGCCAGCCGAAGGTACGTATGCTTGAATGAAGGAGATAGTACGGTGATCGGCTGATGAAGATGTTCTTTATGTACAGTACTATTCAAGCTTCAGGGTTCGGCTACAACTGTGATTTGTGCTGGATTGATCGGTCTCCAAAATGTTTTATATCGGAGGGGACTCAAGAGTGATATAGATGCCACGAATGGGAAAATGGATGCCGGATTCAAATCAGTTAACGAGAAAATGGATGCCGGATTCGAATCAGTTAACGAGAAAATGGGTGTCATGAAGTCGGGGCTTCAAGAATGATATTGAGAAAAGTGATAAGATTTGCAAAGAACGCGTTGTCAAAATTGAGGACAACTTCAAGCAAGTGATTGGAACAGTTGGGGTAATTCAAGGGCGGGTGGACGCATGGGAGGGCGGGATGTACGAGTTGATGAGGACCAATTTAAGCAAAGAATCTGGGAGTGCACGTACAGACTCAAAATGATCACTGGAGGTAAGCGATATGATTATGCCGTGGCAGTTGGTATACGGAAGCAATTATTCACAGTCTTCGAGGAAAAGATATTACTCTGCGATGGAAGGTTTCAGTTTCTGCATAAGGTGCATCGGGATAGAAGGAGGTTTGGCGTTTTGCTACAAGAGAACATTCAGTTTAATGGATTGCATTAATTTATTTTATTTTTGTAGCGAAAAAAGGAGACAGCGGAGGTTTAAGTTGCGAGTTATATTAGCCTGAGCAGACGTGGATAAGGTAAGGTAAGACATATTCAGCGAGGCATAGTCAGCACCGCAGATGAGGGATAGGTCCTAGGTAGTAGCTCAACAAATCGCCAATGATGAAGTATCATGATCTCTTAGAGGGGCGAGATGCTTCAGCAGAGTTCAAAGGGGGTTCCTATGATGCAGACCAGCAGCGACAGGCTCGTCCACAATGCACGGGGCGATATAGAGGCAGAGTGGTGGGGGCCATTGGAGTATCCACGGCGAGAGGCGTTTGGGAAAGATGAGGGAGCAGACTGCTTAGAGGCCTACCGTAGGGTGACTTAAACAGCGTTGTGCACTTACTCAGCTCCCCCAACGTACATCCAACCTCGCGAGACTTGCATGCCCAAGCCAGCGCTTCACCCCATGGCAATCCACCTTCACGGCCGTGTTCACTCCTCTCTGCGATGCGCTCACTACGAGTAACTGCATTGTCTACAGTACCATGGACCCCACACTACAAGTCAATCTAATAGAGTATCGAGAGCCTCATCATCCTCTTAGCAATGTCACCTCCAGTCTTAAACCGAAAAATCCCGCCTTCACCGAGGCTGTTCTTTATGCTCACCGCCTACCTGAAGTGGGGTCACTCTGTTAAGCTAGGTGGCAAAAAGTTCGTACCCTCCACTGCATAAAGAGGCCCAAACGCTACATATTTGGGGATTTTGTATGGGAAAATGATAAGATATTTGTTGCATGCTTATGCAGGGTACGAAACTTTTTGCCACCTAGCTGTATCATGGGGTCATTTAAAAGTGTCAGTCGTTATGCCTGCACCAAACCCTCGTATGCTAATCTGACTGAGCCAGTGGTAGATGGCCTGTGTGAGCGTACAACTTCATGTAGCCTGATGCAAGCAGACTCACGTACATGTTACTCTAACGATGTTTGGGCGCGAGGTTGTGTTTGCCGTTGAGGAGGCTTGACCACGACTTGGCAACGTTATCATTAAGAGCATTCCCCCGATCATACAACCTACAGTTGAGGCTGCCCTGGCATAGCATCGTGCCTCATTCATCGATACCTAAATTACTCCCCGGTAAAGCACTCCATATATGTGAATTCCCCATATCACAGGACCAACCGATAGAGACCAATAAGGAACCAGGATGCAGCCCGCCATTTTGTTACCTCAATTGTTCTTCCAAATGAGGACAATGCGTTGCCGTAGAGAGTCTACGAAACTGGGGGATCAATTACGGGCGTCCACATCACCGGAACTGTACTAATATTTTCTTTTGTCGGGCCCCCTTCTCCTCCCACAAGATCTGCCTCACAGAATACTGCCACCAACAGAGCTACTCCGAGTGCTTAATTGGCCACTAGATGCAGATACTCCATCTGCTGTGTATCCAATCTATCCCGTCATTCGAGCTTTCGGTCTCGCTCGCTTGCAAGACGCAAGCAGAATACCTCCATTCGTTCAGTTTTACGAGTGCACGACCATCACGTTCAGGATACAAAGCAGCAGGTTAGCAGTTTCTTTAAATCCAGAGGCAAAGAAAGCAAAAAAAAAAAAGATACATTTTACAAACAGAATGACATACTAACTTATATTTCCTCAACTTATGATAACCGAATAGAAATAAAATATGACACTTCATCAGATGGAGATCCGAACGGAGAAGAAGTCTGTAGTGGGAAAAAAATATTGATAAGGGAGTATCTATAACCAATAACAAAAGAAATACTTTTGACTGTACTATAAATATTTTATACATAAGTATGTACATGACTACTCGTCCTGATGTACTTCTTACTTACTTAATATTCCACCTCCACTTGATGCTCCAACAACCACATCCTCCACAATTCCTTCAACGCTCAATATGCCACATTCAAACACTCCACTAAAATCGAGCATTCTTTCATCCATCTATCCTTCTCGTCTCGCATTGTATTAAGCGGTACCATAAACACATTCGTCAAAGTAAAAGACGTACCGTCATACCTGACCATGCGCCTGTTGTTACAAAGCCATAAACATGACCTCCACCATTATTCTCTTGCATATCCTTTAACGCCAACAAACACTGCTTCAAGGCCATTCCGACGCAAGACGCCTTTGCTTCCACTACTATGACAAACTTCTCTTTCTTTATCCCAATGATATCCATGACGACAAATTCTTCATAGCCTCCCGTCTCGCCGTCTACAGCAATTATCTCTTTCTCCCTTTTTAACATTATGTCGCGCCCTCTCTCCGTGAACTCAGCCAATACTGGTCCCATCGTATACAAGACCAAATCGTTGACATTGGAATCTTTGAAGCCTGGAATGGCCTGCGTCGGATAGCCTTCGATAGCCTTCGAACCGAAGATATTCCAGAATGCGGTTATAAATCCTCCCTTTGAGTTCTTTGACGGTCTCCTCTCCGAGTAGTACTTGAGGTCCCGCTTGTTTCAATATTGTCCTAACTGAAACGGTCGCTCGAGATTCCAATTTATCAAACCGAACGCGTAGTCTTTGCTCCGCTTCTTCTATACTAATGCTCAAATACGAAGTATTCCATTTGGTATTCCTCGACTTCTTCTGTGGTGGCTGACTGACTTCGTCGGTGCCAACCAGACTAACTTCGTCGGACTTGCTGTTCGCGGCCCTGTTGGCCCTCTGCTGCTCCCTCCTCCTTTTCTTCCCTCGGTCTTCTTGTTACCCATCGATCGTATTGTAGAATCCTGCCGACAGATCAATAACTAATTAACTTGTATCCGTAGATAGAAACTCACCGTTTGGAAATTGGCAGACGCCTTAAGGACGCCTTACTGTAAGGTTCCTTTTGCACTAATGCACCTAATCCCAGCTTTTCCTAACCAGCCTGAATTCTACGCTCTACCGGCTCGAATTTATTGGGAGTGGTTCCGTGGTTCCACGTTTATGTACATGGGTTAACACATCGATGGTACTTTCAAGGGAGGCTCACATGGGGGTATTCCAAGTCGCTGTGCTCATTCATGTATGTACCAACAAATTCTCTCCGATGATGGAATAAGAAGTCTAGTTGCACATATATAGTAAAAAGTACTTAAGTACTCATATACAGAATTTGTCCCAAAACACTATTATATAAAAGTAGGTGCTGTCACCGCAAAGTTGCAGCGTTGTTAAGCTTATGCCGGCGAATCTGCAGGGACACAATGTTCTGCGTTCTTGAAACAAATGTACAGTACACGTGTTCCAGACGTCTGGCAGGGGTATTACAATTCGAATTCCAGAGGGCAAGGGATCTAGATAACAGTACTGCACTAAGCAAAAGAAAGACTACACAGCTGGTTTAAATTGATGCTTTATTACTCTACTATATAAAAATAGTAGCTGGCTCTCAGAGGCTCGGGAATTCATGGTACAGGTACAGTATATTTCTTTTTGCTATCTTTTCCTACACCCTTGAATTGCAGATTATTTAGAAGGGGGTTAGATGCTTACGATGTTCAAGCTCGAGAGTTCAATATGTTTCATACTCGGCGTGTGTGGAGCGTCAGAAACAACCTCCGTTGTATAGCGCAGAACCCAACCATCAACATATGATTATAGCACTTGAATGCTTGGAGCTCACCGGCAAACTCCAATTCCTTCACGTTGGTGAGATTTTGCCAAGCTTCGAAGTCAGCGGCGAGGCTAATATACTGTACATACCTCCTTACAGCATCATATCAACTCTATTGTTCCATGAAGCACTCTGCGATGGTATTATATCCAAAATGCTTTCATGGCTGCTCCTATGCCATTATGATATGGCCTAGCACCCGGTATATCTCACTGCCCGTAAGCAGCTGGTCAAGCATATCCCTATTTCAAAACATTGATACCCGTTGATCCCCCGCCGCGCATATCCACCCCGCTGATGCCTACACTACCGCTGTCTTCATAAGGCGGATATGGCTTGTGCTGCAATGTGGATAAGCCTACAAACGGGTGGGGTTGGATACTATCAGCTATGTCCCCCCGCATACAGAGATGAACCTCACCGACTGGCCGACTATGGAGGAAATGGTTCTTGCAAACTGCAGAGTCGTCACGTTTATAGACACTGTAATAAACCAGACAGAGGTGCCATATATTTTGCCAACATGGAGTTTTGTCCGGGAGACCCCCGCGTTCCCGACGGACGATCATAACTTCGCGTCCGGAACAGGGAGCGACCAGAGCCACCCGGGGCAGAAGTTGGCGATGGTGAATCATATACTTTATCAGGATAGGGTCCGCAGTGGACAGAGGTTTCCGAATGTGCAGAAGGCGGAATTGACAAATGCCGCTACAGGGAAATCAGGGGCGTTGTTGAACCATCTAGATACTTGCTACAGTTCGTGGAACCGAAGGCCGAATTTTGTCATGGTCGATTTCTGATAGGGGGAATGTGTTCCTCGCGCAGGATGTTGTAAATGGATTGGCCCCACACCCAGCAGGCACTACCCCCCCCATCATTACACAAGAGCGAGAGTGACAGCATGGCGAACACGCAAAGTCCGTTTATTACTGTCCGAGCTGCAGAAGGAGCAGCAGAAGGAGAAGGAGAATCAGGTATTTAAGAAGGAGGTGGAAGAGGGCAGGAAGAGAGCGGGGATCACGGAGGACCAGTTGAAGAATGGGCAGGGACTGGCGGTGTTTACGTTTACGAGGACCACCCCGCCGTTGGTAGAAGAGACCCAGGGTGTGGTTAATGCGGGGGCGAATAGAGCAGAGAGGAGGGGGGTGCAGTGGGGTGTGATGATGGTGGGGATGGGGCTGGGGTTCGTGGAGGTATTGGTTGGCTGGTAGGCGGGTGAGGGAGTAGGTGAGCTGGGTGGAATAGGTGGAAGTTGTAACTGTATATATATATATATGTTTGGTCCTGGGTGTTTTTGGATACCTTTGAGATGTTATGAAGACGATCAAAGCGATTAGCTAGTATTGTGAAAGAATTCACCACAAAGTACTTTTATTTAGATCGTGGAAGGGAAGAAGAAGTAAGGTACCGGTACCTCTTATCTCGTGATCTCTATCACATTCTCGCCATCAAGACTCATAATATCCTCGAAATTACCACCAAAAATAACAATTCGATTACCCTCCCCACTTGGTGGTAGTGCTGTTTAAGTACTGAGTCTATGGCATAATGCAAACAACGTCGTTACCCTCAACAATGTATAGAAATATGTAATACAGAGTAGGAAGTAGATCTATTATCGATAGAGGCTATAGGTAGGGGATTATTTATGCATACTCAAGCGAGTCTGTGGACTTGTAGTACCTACAGCCTAGCACTTTATAATCAAAATAGGCCAAAAACAATACCTGGCTCTTTTTGTTTTCTTGTACCGGTTCTGGTCATCCAGAACTTTGCTTGGTATATATGTATAGTCGATTTACGCTCCGCCAGACATTCCTACAATGAGTTTTTTTTTTTTCAGTATTTGGTTATATAGCTTACCGATCCTCGTCATGCTCTGATTTGGCTTTTGTTTAAATCAAATATAGTCAAAATAAAGAATGTGAAAGCCTAGGGATACGCTGCAAGTCATTAACACAGATACATATACATAGCGGGGTAAACATGCTACTTCAAACTATGTGCACTGGGCCTGGATGGCTACTAAAGTTGAGGGTAACAGGAGAATAGTGATTTTATTTGGGCAGGTGTGGAATAATATTTATATGAATGCTTGCGGTAGTGAAAGAAGTGGTAGTGGCGGTGGGGGTATTATTAATAAGGTCTTTAATTATAAGTCTCAAAGTATGGTTTTGGGGCTTGGAACGGCCAGTGAGGGGGCTGCACTGATCTATTCGCGGCCCTCAACAAATAGTACACTGGTGAAAAAAAGCAGCAAGAGCCCTAGTATCAAGACGTGGTTGAAAATGTACAAAAATGTAATAGTATTAGCAAACCCCCAAATCCTTTGGGAATGACGGAACGTCTTTCCATAGCATTAAATATATTGTACTAATAAATGAGGAAGATGCACCTACAGTAGCTATGATACCATAGCACATCAACTCAGTCAATGAATGGTCAATTATATATCTGAGTCTGGCTGTAATTGCAAGTCTGATGTAAGATTTGTAGATAGTATTCTGCTCATTATTAGAATAGTTCTACCATATCCTACGATTCTTGGATCATATAGGTTTGTGCTGAGAAACTAACTTTGCGGAAGCTGGGCTTGAAGCAAGATGTTCATTTGTGCAGGCGTACATACACCATCTAGAAATGCCCACAAGTTTTACACAGTAAGCGAGGTTTTGCAATGGAATGTTTGGATTTAAATGGCTACTTCAATTGCAAGATTAATGGTAAACATCGAGCAACTAATTGGCCTGTCTAATTGCACACATGGCCTCACCAGCACCGTGGACACATGCGTTGAAGCTGCAGGTACGTGCAATACATATCTTTGTTTACCACTTGTTTGTTAACTTTGTGCTTATATATGGTAGCAGATTGCTGTGTGTATCGATGATGGCCTAGGTAGATATAAATGGTGTCGTAGTTACTTGATTTGAGAGACAGTTGGGGGTGAGCCCCGCTGTAAGAAATAGAGGTGCATTATGCCGTTACCAACCAAATCGCTATCTCTCCCCCACAGTGTCTCGTCACCATATCTCCCCCCCAACCATTTTTACTCTACGGCCAACCAGACTACTCTACGGCCGCAGAGTAAGGTGAAGCCTTTAGTTGCAAACTAGACGTCGATAGGACACAGAGGCTGAAACCGAACATGTCTCGCAGGTCGCAGACTGGGCCCCAGTGCGGCTTTCAAGCATGCCTCATGTACACTACTAGTAGGCTGGCGATTGTGAATTGTACGATACTTTGGAAACTAGAATATTGGGACCGGGGCGTTTGTGTGTACTACTGACCGGGGCAACACGCAGTCAAGCCGCAGATACGAGCTGCGGTGCTCGATTCTGCCAGGGGTGGCATAACCAGGCCATTCCTTCTTTGTTCTGCAAGGGATCGAAACCGTGCCTCGGCGGATTGATCGTCAGCTGGGCTGCTGGTGGGGTTGTCAAGATGAGGGTGGATTGGTGGCGATACCGGGGAGATTAAATGAACGACGGCAGGAGGAGAAGCCTGGAGTTAGAGTATCATATTCTACAGGCAGCAATTCTCTACTCTACTGACATACCCAGGGCACATATGAGACAGGAAGGTGCCAGTGCCAGTGTTGAACAGTGTCCCAGTTGGCGGTTTCAGCATCATTGGATCGACTACATACAATTCTATATATATATCATAAATCATGATTGGGCTTGCTGATCGAATCACTGCTAGAGTCAGCGATGTGCGTTGGATTCCCCTCATTTCTGTTTTCTCATGCCAATTCTCGCGATAATTTCATCTTTCCAGACATTGTCTTGCGAGACTGGTCGTCTGCCAGGATCCTTGCTGCCGTACCGGAGCTAAGCCTTTCTCAAACATCCTCTACGCTGTCGATTGTTTGCTCTTGTTTTTGATTCGTTTGATTCGGTGGCTGTTGAAAGGGAGTACGATTGGAAGTTGCGCGGTCGACTGTAGCAGAGATAAACAGCCACCATAACCGCCCGGTGTTTGGTGTCACCTGGCGATTTCAGTTTCTCTACACATGCATTGATTTGGCAGAACATCATGCAATAACAAGAAGAGACGCCGTGCGCTGGCAGAGACAAAGAGCATATACCGACACATATACCCAGAGAGTCAGGGACAAAGAGGCGTAATAGAGTCGAGCACAAGGCTGAGGGACGAGGAGGGGATCAGATACGACGGCGCGAGTGTATTGGTTTGGGATTAGACGAAACATACCGGACTACGCATACCAGATCGATCATCTGGACACAGTCAGTGCTCCTTACGCCATCCCCGAGATTATCACCAGATCAATTCCTCAACCATACCCCATATCGACCGGCAGTCATACCCACATACCCATACAAAACATGCCTCTATCAATATTCTCCCGCCGGAAAAAACACACACACGCCCTCCCTTACACACACCCCTCCCAGCTTCTTCAACCTCCGGGCCTAACATCCCCTCAGGAATCAAACGCACTCTTAGCAGCAGGCCTCGCTTTTCAAAACCATAACCCAAACCCACAGCTTTCCTCCTCAGCAGCTGCAGCAGCGCTCAAATATGCCGCCTCACAACCCCCAAACCCAGCGACTGTGATAGGCAATATTCCCACAAAGAGGATGAGGAGGGGGAGTTACAGCAGTAGTTGTGGGAGTGTTAGTGGTGGAAGTGGGACTGGGGCGAGGAGGAGTGGGGTGCAACTAGAGAGGGCGGGGAGTAATGCGAGTTTGATGAGTGAGAGGAGGTTTAGGAGTAGTGATGGTGGGACAAGGAGAAGTGTCGGAGGTGATGGAGGGAGTTTGAGCTCCATGGGTAGTTGGGCGAAAAGAAAGCATTGGAGAGGGGGAAGTGTGGATAGTGGAGTGGGGAGTTATAGTGGGGAATATGTATATGGACACCAAGTGCCGCCACCGGTGCCGGAGATTCCAGAGAGATATCACCATCAAAGTCATGACCATGGGCATCAGAGACAGATCAATTGGCAGGATAATCAACACGCCCCGCCACGGAGTAATATAAATGCAAGACGGAGACCGAATGGTACACATACGCATCACTCCTCAGGGATAGAAAATTGCGCTACCTGCGACTGTTCATGCCACTCACCACTTCCCACCTCGTCTACATACCAACAGGGCGACGTGGAGGAGAATTACGACAGACTCTCCCTCGACTCAATCCCCCAAGCCTCAAAGGCCTCTCGACAGAGATACCCCGGAGAGTACCCTGATAATCATACGTACAACCACAACCACAACAGTTACTCTGACGAGGAAGGTGAGAGTATCATACTATCCTCACATTCTGAAGCTCCTCGTCCACTTCTCCTATTTAATCAACCGAGCACCAGTTCGCGAGGGTACCCTTCCCGACCGAGGACAACAACTAAGGAGACCGCCTCACCTGGGATTACCTCACATACATCCCCACATCCGAAGAATATCTTCGGCTCACTAAGGACATCTGTTACCGACAAGGCCCCACTTCCCACGCCTAAGGGTGGGGTAAAGAGGTATCCTAGCGCAGGGGTTGGGGTGGAGAGGAGTGGGAGCGGGGTAAGTCGTATCCAAGGGAATGCGATGAGGCTTGAGATGCTACCTACCCCCACCGCTAGTTCACCAGAGAGTGTTGGGGGTCGGGTGGAGCGCTGGGGTACTGTACAGAGTAGGTGGGGTAGTATCGGCGGGCGAGGGGGTCCCCCCGGGAGGCGAGTTATGGTAGCTGGCGCGGAGTTGTCTCCACCACAAAGTGTTAGCCCACAGGGGGGTGGTCATGACAATGAGAATGATCGTCGGAGGAGGAGGAGGAGGAGGAGGGGCAGTGGTGGGAGTACTAGTAATAACTCCCGCATGCAACTCCCCGATTCCATTGAGGAAATTACTTCCCCATCGCCTGCTAGAGGCAGGAGGCAGCATCACCACCGAGCCACGAGCGGCCATCCGCCGCCGATACCGGCGCTGCCGACTTATTTGAGTATGAATTTACATGGATCTCCGTCTCCGATGAGTGTTGTATCGAGAAGACAGCAGCCATATGTCAGTGGCAGTGGAATTTTCGAGGAGGAACCACCGGCGTTGAAAGCAGCTAGGGATGCGGTGGGGAGGAAGAAAGTTGCGACAGAGGCTGAGAAGGAAAAGATTCATAGTGGGAGTGAGAGTGATGTGAAGGCGGGTAGAAGCAAGTATGGAGTTAAGACAGAGGGGGGAAGGAAGGTATGGGTTCAGCTTGAGGGTGTTGAGGATAAGCATATACGGCCAAGGGGACTGGGGATAATTGGAGATGGGGTTAAGGTGGGGAGTCAGGGGAAGGTGGTGGTTGACCATTCTGAATCAGAGGAGGAAGTTGGCCATGATTGTACGAGACATGCGGATGCGGACGTTCCTGTGGTTCTTCCTCAGCATCATCATGGGATTGATTTAGAGCCTCCCCGTACACCGCCGTTGACAAGCATTCCTGAAGAACAGGAGCGAGAGCCAGTGCCACGAAAAGAAGAGGGGTCCCTGAAGAAACTGATACCGATGCCGGTGAACCAAAAGCGGATATCTACAAAATACAAGGAAGCATCTAGTGGAAGCAGTAGAGGTTCTTCCTTCGAGGGCGATGCGGAGGACGACTTCCGCACCCCCATTGCGGTTGCCACTGTATGGGAGAGAGGAGATTACTCTGCTCCCAACCCTCTCACCAAAACTACAACCCGCCCGCCAAACCCCCCGTGGAAATAACCCCCAAAACAACCACCGAGACTCTACCATTACCAACGCTAAATATCCTCCCGTCCACCCCTCAGGTCCCCGAACACCACGACCGAACCGCCACCCCCTCCCCCACAAATGAATCCGCAAAAGCCCAAACACACCACCTGCGCGTGATACCCATTAGGGAGATTCCAATTGTTATTCACGATCCTCTCCCGAGGAAGGGTATCATGAAACAAGCGGGCATGAAGAGGGGCAGGGTGAGTGAAGGGAGGGGCGTGCAGTTTAGTGAATCGGCTAGTGAGATTGAGGTTGTTGTGGAGTATGAAGTGGATGAGGAAGATGAGGAGGGTGAGGAGGATGAGGAGGATGAGAAGGATGAGGTAGCGATTGGGGGAGGGGAGAAGTTGAAGAAAAAGAGTGGTGGATTTGCGAGTTGGTTTAGACGAGGAGGGGGGGAGAAAGAAAAGAAGAAGGAAGGGGTGCAGAAAAAGGGGAAGTTGAGCCGGAGGAAAGACAAGGATGTCGCTGTGCTAGGACCAGGAACAGGTGTAGCTATCGGTGTGGCAGTGGTCTCGCCTCCGCCATCATCGTCACCTTCATCAGGGGAACTTCTATCTCATGTAAGTGAGGGAACTGTAGGAAAGCTTAGTCCTGTGCCTGAGATCATTGGGCCTGAGCCCAAACCGGAGCTTAAACCCGAGCCTGACCACGCTGTCAATATCCAAGCTAAGACACCCACACAGGGCCTTCCAGGAACTTTCCCTGAGGAATGGCCGCAGCAACCTGAATCATCATCATCAGCCTCCACCACTACCCCCGCAGGGGGCTCTTTCAACGGTGTAGAGACAACCCCATCATCATCTTTATCTCCATCTCCTTCCCACCGTCCACCGCCTACTTGCGACGATACAGACGGGGAGAGTGAGTCTGGGATGTCGATATACGAGGACGCACGGGAGGAATTCCTGCCGAGCTCGCCTACGCCTGTCGTAGCCGTGATGGAGGATATTCCCCGCGCAAAATCGCCGCCCTCGGCGGGGCTGCCGAATATGCATGATGCAGCGGGGCCATCTTCCTCCTCAACCACTGCCTCCTCTCATGTAATCGTACATGCACCGCGTAGCATTCTATCCAACTCACTCCGCTCAGCAACACCTATTTCCACCTCAACCCCAACTACAACCACCCCAACCACAGCAAGCGCTAGCTCTACTCGCAAGAACCGCAACCGCAGCCGCAATCGCAACCTCAACAACAGCCGTAGCCCTTCTCCCCAAACATCATCGCCACGTGGCCGCTACGCCCTACCCCCCGCCGCCATAACTCCTAGAACAAAAGCCCTGATGGACGAGCGCCGCCGGCAGATTGAAGCCAGAAAGGCAAAGGGCAGTACATCACATACTCAACCTCATATACTACCGATGAGTGAGTCCGATACAGAGACAGAGTTCGAACGTGACGGAGCAAGGGCGAATGGAAAGAGACGAGGTACGTGGGGATTAGCTCCGGGGATGACACTGAATAGTCATAGTGCTGAGGGGAGGCTGTTGTGTAGAGCTTCGTTGAGGACAGAGTCTCGCTCTCCTCGCCCTCCTTCTGTTGAAACTACTCCAGCGAAATCTTCCTTTTTGCGGTTTGGTGGTGGGAAGGACAAAGCGAAGGAGGAGGATAAGCATCGGCTTAGAAATTTGCATGGGCATCATCAAAAGAAATTCACCAGTCGCTTCAGCAAAGACTCCAACTCCGACTCCGACGATGAATCCCCTAGTGGTGTACGAAAAGGGGATTTTGAGAGCAGATTTGCAGCTGACTCAGACTCTGACGCTGTTGAAACTAGCGAGGATGCGGGGGGGAAGGAGGGGGAGAAAGAGAAGGAGATTGCTGTGAGGAGGTTGATGGAGGATATTGCAAAGAAGAAGGGCGTTGCCTTGACGGTTGATCTTGATGCACCTACGAGCACTTCTGTTCATGAGGAAGAACCCGAGGTAGAGGAATCTGAAGGTGAACTTGTTACTAGCAACGGAACCGTCGGGGGCGAAAAAGATCGGAAGCGGAAGATGGGGAAGAGATGGGGGATTTTCAGGAAGGAGGCAGGTTATCAAGTTAATTCTCATCCTGGCGGAGTGGGGAAGAGAGAACCACTGCCAGTGATGAAAGCGGGAGAGAGGGAAGATAGCGTGGTGGGAATAGGGGATGAGCAAGAGGGGGAGAAGGAGAAGGGGGGTAAGTTTAAGAGGATGTTTAGCCGGGGGAAGTAGATGATTTACTTTTACCATGCATACATACTTGGCCTCGATGCTTTTTGGGGGGGCTCTTGTTTTGTATATTTTTAGATAGGTGGTTTGTTTGTG
Source organism: Terfezia claveryi (assembly GCA_015179025.1). Taxonomy (NCBI): domain Eukaryota; kingdom Fungi; phylum Ascomycota; class Pezizomycetes; order Pezizales; family Pezizaceae; genus Terfezia; species Terfezia claveryi. The sequence continues at coordinate 377,770 of WHUX01000018.1, read as the reverse complement.
CTTTTTTGTTTATTAATGACACTTTAGCGGTCTCGGTTTCTTTTTTTTTTGGAACGGGGTTAAGTTTGTGTTTATGTTTGCAGTATATAGGGGAGGCATGCGCACGAGCAAGGATAGGTATTAGGTAATGGTAATCGTAATGCAGGATGATAGAAATGAGTATCTTAACCTTATGGTCATGGCTTTTTATATGCGTCGTTTGATGCTGTATAGAACTTACTTATGTTTTTTTCGAAGATCCCTGCGACTTTGGTAGCTTATCATAGTGGTGGTCACTTCTTAATTTTCTTTATGAGAATTGCGATTACGAAGCGCCTTGGCAACTTGGCGCCCACTCTGATTGGCCAGACTCGTTATTGCAATAACAATAACGAGCCTTAGTCATCAGGCAAACCAACATCATCGCATGATCCAAACACCGCAAAATTCAGAGATCTATGCGACATCGCAAGACCCCCCAACGTCCATTTATCCATGAAAGCAGGCTCTGGATAGGCCTTAATCAGATTCTCTAAGACATCGTTGGTTACTTGATGTCGTCCTGCTGAGATCGTTCGAGGGACCGTATAATGACGACGAGATATCTCCTGATATAGCTCAAGAAGATCATAGCTTATCTCTAATACCATAGAATCTGAAGAGATTTCATTCTTGGTACCAAGTATAAGGAGCTCAATGATATCTATGATGTTTCTCAATAAAAGACTACGTTGCGTTGTTTAGGCATTGGAGAAACCTTATCAAAGGCTATATGTCAGTATATTAGAATTATGGTAAGTAGAATGCATATAGAGGTGGTCACTTGTTAATCACAATTTTCTTACAGTTTAGGCTTAGTTCAAGGCTGCCAAGGCGCTTCGTTATTGCAATTTTCATTATTGCAATTAAGAAGTGACCACCACAAGTCTTGTCATGACCATGAGTAAATAAATAATCCCACCCCAACCATCACCAGGATACACTCTGGCTGTATAGTTAGAAGATAGGGAATTAGAGGATGCTGTCTATATACGGTATTGTGCTGCTAGCTACCTATAGCTACTGGTGGGTTACCTGCTAACTCGGTTCTCGACTCAGTGGTTGTAGTTACCATAAGGAAGTGGCTTACTCATACTCTATGACTAACTCTCAGGCTCTTCCTCACAAATGTATTTCTTATGTATTTTCTTACTCAGCAAGCATTTCAAAACACACAACATTCTGTGTGCTGTCTGCCTTGCTAATTTTCACATGCTTTCACATACTTTCACATGCTTTTATATGTATAAGTCAAAGTTAAGACTTAACCTATTTTATACTAGATAGTATTTGGAAGTACTATCTAGAGGATCAGATGATATTGATTTTAATCATATGTAAAGGTTAGATGATGGTGCACTACCTCAGTACTGCTCCAGCACTACCCTATTGGAAATACATATAGTCCCCTGAATTTCCCTTCAGTTGGACAGACAGTTAGAACTAAGAAGATAGTTAGAGTACAATCAATATAGAAGTTCCACTGGTTAATCTTTTAAGTACTTCTGGCACTCCTATACTACTTTACCTATTATAGTAATTTTATGCTACTGATAATAACTTTAATAGTGAGAATAAACAATACACTATTAGTAATCTACTTTGTAGTATATATTACTAGCCTGAGATTATCTGATTAGATTAGATCCTTATCTAATCTAATCTGATCTTCCAGTCCCCCTAACAACACTTTACATTTTTTTAACCTAAGAACTTGATTCTTACCTAACTAGGAAGGCCTGATCAACCTTACCTAATCAATAAAGTTTCTATTAACAAGAGTAGAAACTAAAGCCAGTATAAGCTATAGCATAAAGCATAGTAGTATAAAGTCTGACAGTCAGTAGTAAGACTATCCTCTAAATAGCAACAGTAAGACTATTCAACAAATAGCAACAATAAGATTATCCATCAAGATAACAATAGGGGCAATAATAAGAACAACTATATTTAACTGGCAAATATATAAAAGAATACAAATTACCTAATTTGGTAACTCTAAGACTTGGAAACTATCTAAAAGTCTAATAAGGGTGTGGATTATAGGAACAAGTCCTATAATATCCAAACTCCAAAGAGTATCCTAGCCCACTCTTTACCTAGCCTAAAGAAAAATTGGGAATTTTCCAATAAGCAGAATAAGGAAATTTCTATACCTCTCCTCCAGAAAGAACACAATATCTAGCAGTCAACCTCTATTCTTCTACTCAACTTTCTTCCCAGCATTAAGTAGAAACCCTACTCCCACAACAATCTCATCAAAAAAGTAACCCTTTTTCCTTTAGCTCCTCTCTCCCTTACCATAGTCAACTTTGGTATCAGAAGCAACAGACAGAGGATAAGAAGGAAGTTATAAGAAGTAGATCTTTCCTCATCAGGATCACCTTAAAGAAAGCAGGAATAGAAGAAATAGAGTCTAAGGAATCAGTAGTATAATATCTGATAGACATGGAGACTCCTCAACAGAAAAGCTAGTGTAATGGAAGGAGGAGCTAGAGCTAGGAAAGGCAGGAGAAAGGCAATGACAAGTGAGGAGCTAGAAGCACTCAAGGCCAAGTTAGTTAATACTCCTAAAAAAAGATTCCAACTGGAAAGATATTCCAGAAAAGAAATGGAAACAAGGGAAATAATATTGGGCCTAATTCATCATGCCTGAAATAAGATTATAACACCTCCTGCAACAAAAGCCTTTTGGGACAAAAATGAATCATCATGGTACCAAAGGATATCACAGGTATTTATATACCTAACAATAAACAATATGTTATCAAAAAGGAAAAAGGAACTATTAGCTGAAGCAGCAGAAAAGTTCATGATTTTCCAACAGAAAGACAATTTGACAAGTCAGTTCAAATAGACTTTCAACTCTCATCTACTTCAAAAGCAGTATGGCCTTACCCAACCTATAACCTATGTAAAGGAGTTCTATGGCTAGCATTAAACTGGCCTTTCCTGACACAGTACATCTTATGGTAACCTGTATAATCTGGAAACTCTAGAAATAGTGCCTCCAATAACAGAACCTATGAAACTTATGAAGAGATAGGAAGGAAACTGTTTGGAGCTGGAAGTAAGGGTAAGGGGAAAAGTGCAATATGAAGAAGAAGATGATAGAGATTATGAAATAGATATAGAGAAATATCTGAAAAGACATGCCACCACATCCTAAAGATAGGAAAAAGCCAGCACATACCAAAAAGGTAAGACTCCTGAAAGAAGTCTAGAAGGAGCTTAAGTGGTACAGCTGAAGGTGAAGTGAGGACCCAGGATCTGGATCTGAGGGTGATGAGTCAGATAATGGCTCTGATGATGACAGAAAGAAAAGGTCAACTAGGGAACCTAGCCTCACCACTTGGAATAGTCTAAAAAGACTGGTCAAACTATACCATCACAACAGATTAGTAAATCTCTAGTAAAAAACAAATAAACTTGCAAAGATCCCAATCCCCAATAATTGATGGAGTATAGAAAAATAAGGGATTAAACTACCTTTACAATTATGTGCAATAGTTGTAGAAGTGGGTAGAGTATTAGGATGGATATAGCAAGTTAGGAAAGCTAGATAGAGCAAGCTTTATGTTTGAGAGAAGTGCTCAGACTTGGTATAATCAGTATTGCTCTGAGAAAACTGATGTTGAGGACAGGAATTTCCATGAATTTATATTAAAACTGAGAGGTAAACTCATCTCTACAGTAGCACCTGAAGTCTTGTGGAAGCAATATCTGTCACACCATCAGAGGCCAGAAATTACTGTCATACAGTATGTACAAAACCTGTAGGAGTATAAGATTAAGTGCAAGAACCTGAATAAATAGGATATGATAAGTGATCATGCACTAAAAATAAACTAGTAGATGGACTAGTACTCTGCTTAGGGCTAAAGTCAAAGGCTGATATCATATAAGTCAACTTTGAGGAAATATTAAACAAAATTGCAATTCAGGAAGATGTGTAAAAGCAGGAAACCAAATCCTTGCAATAATACCAAAAGAAAACTGATAAGCAATAGGGCCCTGGTAAACCTATGGAATAGACTAAGTCTGAATTTAAATTACCTGAAAAAGTGGCCAAGAATACAGCTAAAGTAGCTGGCAAGAAGGGTGGACTAGGAGGCTTCTATAGTAACTTCCCTAATACTAGAAGGGATAAAACCAAGTATACACCTTATGGTGAACAAGAGAAGAAAAGGGAAGAAGCTGCAAGGACAGGGTCCTGCTATTACTGTGGACAGAAAGGTCACAGTTCTAGGGACTGCCCTAATAAAAAGGTATCTTTAGCTTACCAATATATGGGATCTAGACCAGGGGTTAGAAGATTCCCCCCTTATCAGCCTTTTAGGTCTAATAATATATGGCCCCCACAAAAGGTGAAAACAGCTTATTAGGAGATTGATATTAAATAACAAGAGTCAGCTGCACTCCAAGTTATGAGGAATCCTAATGATACAAGGAAGTTTTTAGTGCCAGAAAGCTATAAAACTTCTAATGCAGCTGAAATTAAAATTAATAGATATATTACTTATGCACTATTTGATCCATGTATATCAGGTAGAGACCTGATATCAGCAAATTACTGTCAGCTATTTAATATACTCTTAAAAGAGATCAGCAAGAAGCCTCTAGAAACTGCAATTAAAGGTAGAAGATCTCAGATGACAAATACAGCAACAGTCACAGTAAATCTACAAGGATACTATGAAACTAAGATATTCTATATAGCTAACCTGAAAGACTGGGATGTTATATTTGGAGAACTTGCACTGAGGGATTATAAAGCAATTATGAATATCAAAGATAATGCAATTACTATACAGCCTACAGGTAGGACAAGAATTAATATTAATATACTTAAAACCAAGGATACACTTAGAAGAGTCACTACTGCAGCTACAAATATAGGAAGGACAGAAGAAGATTGGGATGATAATGAAGATCTACATGCTATATTAACTGAAGTTGGAGGTAGATTACTATACCATCCAAAACCAACTCCAGCAATACCTTGAATACAGCATGATCTATTAGAAGACCTAGAGGAAGACCAGGAATGGTCACAAGAGTGGTTTGACTCATCAGACTGGTCAGAGCTAGAAGATGATAGAAGCTCCCCAGTTATTACAAATGCAGTTAATCTGAAAGAAGTGGAGTTTAATATATTTGAAGAATTCCCTAAACTATTTCCAGAAGAAAAACCAACTGCATTACCACTAATCAGAGAACCTTATGATATCATGCAACATAAGATCATAGTTCCTGATAGTACAACTTGAGAATCTGTATACTATACAAATTATACAAAGTTCCTGAATCAAGTAATAGAGAAAATGAGGACTGAGCTAGAATCTGGAAGAATAGTACTATCTAGCTCACTGAATAGCATCCTCATATTCACATAGCCTAAAAGGGATTTAGACAAGAATGGCAAGCAACAGGCTAGATTCTTGCTATACTGTATTGTAAAGTGTTGTATGGGGGACTGGACAATCAGATTAGATTAGATAAGGATCTAATCTAATCAGATAATCTCAGGCTAGTAATGTATACTACAAAGTAGATTACTAATAGTGTATTGTTTATTCTCACTATTAAAGTTATTACCAGTAGCATAAGATTACTGTAATAGGTAAAGTAGTATAGGAGTGCCAAAGGCACTTAGAAGATTAACCAGTAGAACTTCTATATTAATTGTACTCTAACTATGTTCTGAGTTCTAACTATCTGTCCAACTGAAGGGAAATTCAGGGGACTATATGTGTTCTGAGTGGGGCAGTGCTGGGGCAGTGCTGAGGCAGTGCACCATCATCTGACCTTTACATGATTTGAAATCAACACAATAAAAGATTCTAGATAGTACTTCCATATACTATCTAGTACAAAATAGGTTAAGTCTTTCCTAGACTTATACATGTGAAAGCATGTGATAACATATGAAAGCATGTGATAACATGTGAAAGCATGTGATAACATGTGAAATATTAGCAAGGCAGACAGCACACAATGTTGTGTGTTTTGAGATGCTTGCTGAGTAAGAAATACATAAGAAATACATTTGTGAGGTAGAGGGTTAGTCATAAGAGATGAGTAAGCCACTTCCTTACATGCCTCCCTGTTTAGATAAAAACTCCATCCTAGAAAATAAACAGGGGAGATGGGTTATATACATTAGTAGTTAACATTCAACCCATAATACCTATTGTTCCTATCCTTATAGGTACTACTACCTTCTGCTCTAGTATCATACCTAATATTATCATACCCTTCCTTGAAATCCTTATCAATAACTCTCTGAGCAAAGAAATGTTTAAGTATTAACTGGGGTATATCTAACTCTTTTCCTTTGCCTTTGTCAATCTTGACTGCATTGGATGAAACAGGGGTAGCAAGAACTTTCTTCCTTTCATCATTAATCATTTCCAAGGTTTCTTTCCTTGTCTTAATCTTGCCAAGCTTATTGTCACCAACCTTCCTTCTTTTGTAAGTTGCTTGCTTACTACCAGTCAACCAGAATTGTTTTTTTAATGACTTATCAACACCATCAGCATATACCCACTCATCAAATTTATGAGGCCACCCCTTCCATTTCACCTTGTACTGCAGCTTTCCTGTTCTAGGTTGTGACCTAAATTCCAACACTCTTTCTACCTCATACCTGTCTTCCTTAACTGGTCCTGGTTGTTCCAGAGTTCTGGAGGGGAACAGTTGTATTGGATTAGGGAAGAAGGGTTTGAGAAGTGAGGTGTGGAAGGAATTGTTGATATTATTGAGGTCAGGAAAGTCAGTGAAGTCAAGTTTAGCATTTTGACTCCATGGTGAATATTTAGTAATAGTAAAGGGGCCTATCCATTTTGGGGATAGTTTGGAGGAGTGGTACCTTGCTGGGAGGTTCTTTGTTGATAGCATCACCTGATTATTGACTTGGTAATCAGGGGAGGCTCTTCTGTGTTTGTTGGCTTGCTGAATTTGGTCCCTTTTTGCTTTGGTAAGGTTTTCAGCAACCTGGTAAAATCTGGTTGTAGGGTTTGAATAGGTAGGAATTGGGTGAGGTAGGATAGGTGGTGACAAATTAGGCTGGTATCCTAGCTTGGTAAAAAAGGGGGAAAGTCCTCTTGTAGTACTAACTCTTGCATTCACCTCTGTTTGAACAGAAGGTGTGACTTGTATCCAATTCATTCCCTGCTCCAGCTTCTTAGCTGCAAACATAGGAATAATTGTCCTATTCTTCCTTTCACTTGTCACATTAGTCTGGGGGTGATATGTGGAAGATGCTTTATGCATAATTCCATTTTTCTGCATCCAGTCTTGAAAAACAGTAGACATAAACAAGGGGTCTTGGTCAGAAACAATTTCATAAGGGAACCCCACATTAGGCTTAATGAATCTTTCAAAGATATCAATAACCCCTAATGTATCAACATTGTCTGCAACAGGTAACAAGAATGTAAAATCAGAATGCCTGTCAGTCATGACTAATAACTTATGAAATAACAACATATGAGGCTTATCTTCTTCAGTAGTTCTGTAACCAAGTGTAAATTCAGTACATGAGATCATAACAGGTTCCATACTAAGGAAATCCATAGCCATACTACCCTATGGCCTAATAGGTACATTCAGAGGAGTAAGGAATCCAGGGGTTTTCTGTGTGGATCCTTTGGTGATTTGACAGGTTTCACAACTCCTCACAAATTGTTCAACCTGCTTATAAAAATCCTGAAAGATGTACTTATTGGTAAGCTTTTCTGCTGTTTTTGCAAGGCCTCCATGTCCAGTAGTGACATGTGCTTATTGGATAAGGGCTTCAGAGGCAGGGTTACCTTTAACTTGTAATCCCTTGGGGATAACCATCTTCCAAGCAAAACTCTTCAAGAGGTACATAAACCCATCTTGTACCTTTACTGTAGGTACTTGCTCTCCTCTCTTGACTCTTAAGTACAGTGGTTTGGCTATAGCTCCCAATTCTGGACAAAACCTTCTCAAGTAATTAACCATTCCTAGAAACTTTTGTAATTTCTTTTTTGAGTCAGGGATTGGGTAATTTGTTATTGAGTTAATTTTTTCTGGATCCATTTCTAGCCCTTGTTTGGTGACAATAAATCCCAGTACTTTTAGCCTTGGGACAAGGATTTGGCATTTCTTTTTGTTGAAGAAGAACTTTTCCCTAGCCAATATCCTGCAGATCCCTCTTAATACTTCCTTATGTTCCTCCAGGGTATCTGTGCCAATCAGAATGTCATCTAAATAAACCATGACAGTCTTTCCAATATAGTCTCTTAATAACCAGTTCATAGCCCTCATCATGGTTGCAGGTGCATTGCAATCACCTTGCTGTATGACCAATGAGTCAAATTTCCCTAGATGATTTGTAAAGGTACTATGTTTTACTAATTCATGTGCATGCCTAATATTATAGTAGCCATCTGCCAGATCAGCTGCTGAGATATATTCTTTACCAGCTATCCAGTCTAATATTGCTTTAATATTGGGCATGGGTGTTTTATCCTTTTGTACTAGCTTATTTCTAGGTACACAGTGCAATAAGAACCTGGCCTGTTGTTTGCCATTCTTATCTAAATCCTTTTTAGGCTGTGTAAACATAAGGATGCTGTTGAGTGAGCTAGATGGCACTACTCTCCCAGATTCTAGCTCTGTCCTCATTTTCTCAGTTACTTGATCCAGAAACCTTGTATAGTTTGTATAGTATGCAGGTTCCCAGGTTGCACCATCAGGAACTATAATTTTATGTTGTATGATGTCATAAGGTTCTCTGATTGGTGGTAATGCAGTTGGTTTTTCTTCTGGGAATAGTTCAGGGAATTCTTCAAATATATTAAACTCCACTTCTTCTAGATTAACTGCATTTGTAATGACTGGAGAGCTTCCATCATCTTCTAGCTCTGACCAATCTGATGAGTCAAACCACTCTTGTGACCATTCCTGGTCTTCTTCTAGGTCATCTACCAGATCATGCTGTATCCATGGAATTGCTAAAGTTGGCTTTGGGTGGTGTATTAATCTACCTCCAATTTCAGTCATAATAGCCATTGGATCATCCTTTTTGAACCAATCTTCTTCTGTCCTGCCAATATTCATAGCTGCAGTTGTGACTCTTCCAAGTGTATCCTTGGTTTTAAGCATATTAATGTCAATCCTTGTCCTGCCTGTAGGTTGTATAGTAATTGCATTATCTTTGACATTCATAATTGCTTTATAATCCCTCAGAGCAGGTTCCCCAAATATAACATCCCAGTCCTTCAGGTTGGCCACATAGAATGTCCTAGTTTCTTGGTATCCTTGTAGATTTACTGTGACTGTTGCTGTATTTGATATTTGAGATCTGCTGCCTTAAATTGCAGTTTCTAGAGGTTTCTTGCTGATCTCTTTCAAGGGTATATTAAACAGCTGATAATAATTTGCTGATATCAGGTCTCCACCTGATGTACATGGATCAAATAGTGCATAAGCAATATGTCCATTAATTTTAATTTCAGCTGCATTAGAAGTTCTATGGCTTTCTGGCACTAAGAACTTCCTTGAGTTATTAGGGTTTCTCATAACCTGAAGTGCAGCTGACTCTTGTTGTTTCATATCAATCTCCTGATAAGCTGTTTTCACTTTCTGTGGGGGCCAAGTTGGCCTAGGTCTGAATGGTTGATAAGGTGGGAATCTTCTGACTCCTGGTCTAGATCCCATATATTGGTAAGCTGAAGACACCTTCCTATTAGGGCAATCCCTGGAAGTATAACCCTGTTTACCACAGTGATAATAGGACCCTGTTCTTGCAGCCTCTTCCCTCTTCTTCTCCTGTTCACCATAAGGGGTATACTTAGTTTTATCTTTTCTGGCACTAGGGAAGTTACCATAGAGACCACCTGGTCCACCTTTCTTGCCTGTCACTTTAGCTGCATTCTTAGCCACTTTTTCAGGCAATTTGAATTCAGACTTAGTCCATTCCATAGGTCTACCAGGTCCCCATTGCTTATCAGCCTTCTTTTGGTGCTGCTGCAAGGATTTAGTTTCTTGTTTTAGTACATCCTCCTGAACTGCAATTTTATTCAATATTTCCTCAAAGGTTGACTCATATGATATCAGTCCTTTGACTTTAGCCCTAAGCAGGGGTACCAGTCCATCTACTAGTTTCATTTTTAGTGCATGATCACTTATCATGTCTTTTCCATTTAGATCCTTGCACTTAATTTTGAACTCTTCCAGGTTCTGTGCATACTACATGACAGTAATATCTGGCCTTTGATGGTGTGATAGGTATTGTTTCCATAGAACTTCAGGTGCTACTGTAGAGATGAGTTTACCTCTCAGTTTTAACATAAATTCATGGAAATTTCTGTCCTCAACCTCTTCTTTTTCAGAGCAATACTGGTTATACCAAGTCTGAGCACTCTTCTCAAACATAAAGCTTGCTCTATCCAAACTTTCCCAACTTGCTATATTCATCCCTTGATACTCCACCCACTTCTGCAACTGTTGCACATAATTGTCAAAGGTAGTTTGATCCCTCCATTTCTCTGATACTTCATCAATCATTGGAGGATTGGGAATTTTGCAAGTTTGTTTGCCTTCTTGACAAGGGATTTGCTGACTTGTTGTGTTGGTATCTTTTGACCAGTCTTTTTAGACCATTCCAAGTGGTGAGGGCTAGGTTCTCTAGTTGACCTTTTCCTGCTGTTATCTCTAGAACATTGTCTGATTCATCACCCTCAGATCCAGATCCTGGGTCCTCACTTCCACCTCTAGCCACACCACTAGAACTCTTTCTAGACTTCTTATCAGGAGTCTTGCTCTTTTTGGTATGTGTTGGCTTTTTCCTATCTTTAGGTGGTGGTGGCATATCTTTTCAGATATTTCTTCTATATCTGTTTCATAATCTCCATCATCCTCTTCCTCATACTGTACACTTTTCCCCTTACCCTTGCCTTCAGCTCCAAACAGTTTCTTTCCTATTTCTTCAAAGTTTCTATAGGTTCTGTTATTGGAGGCACTATTTCTGGAGTTTCCAGTCATACAGGTTACCCATAAGCATGTACTGTGTCAGGAAAGGCCAGTTTAAAGCTAGCCATGGAACTCCTTTACATGGGTTATAGGTTGGGTAAGGCCATACTGCTTTTGAGGTAGATGAGAGTTGAAAGTCTATTTGAACTGACTTGTCAAATTGTCTTTCTGTTGAAAAATCATGAACTTTTCTGCTGCTTCAGCAATAGTTCCTTTTTCCTTTTTGATAACATGTTGTTTATTGTTAGGTATATAAATACCTGTGATATCCTTTGGTACCATGATGACTCATTTTTGTCCCAAAGGCTTTTGTTGCAGGAGGTGTTACAATCCTTACTTCAGGCATTGATGAATTAGGCCCAATGACTATTTCCTTGTTCTATTTCCTTTCTGGAATTCTTTCCCAGTTGGAACTTTCTTTTTAGGGTATTGACTAACTTAGCCTTGAGTGCTTCTAGCTCCTCACTTGTCATTGCCTTTCTCCTGCCTTTCCTAGCTCTCTCCTCCTTCCATTACACTAGTACTTTTTTGTTTAGGAGTCTCCATGTCTATCAGATATTATACCACTGATTCCTTGGACTCTGTTTCTTCTATTCCTGCTTCTTTAAGGTGGATCCTGATGAGGAAGGATCTACTTCTTTCAACTTCCTTCTTATCTCTTTCTGTTGCTTCTGATACCAAGGTTGATTATGGTAAGGGAGAGAGGAGGTTGAAGGGTAAAAGGTTACTTTTGTTGATGAGATTGTTGTAGGAGCAGGGTTTCCTTTAAATGCTGGAAGAAGTTGAGTGGAAGGATAGGGGTTGGACTGCTAGGTACTTGTGTTCTTTTTGGAGGGAGAGGTACAGAAACTTTCCTTGTTCTGCTTACTGGGAGAATTCCCATTTTTCTTTAGGCTAGGTAGAGAGTGGGGCTGGGATACTCTCTGGAGTTTGGATGTTGATAGGACTTGTTCCTATAATCCACACCTTATTGGACTTCTGAGGCAGTTTCTAGGTCTCAGAGTTACCAAATTAGGTATTGTTGTTTTCTTTGTATTTGCCAGTTAAATACATTTTGTTGCCCTTTATATTGTTTTGCTACTATTGTAGGCTTTTACTGTTGCTATTTGTTGAATAGTCTTACTGTTGCTATTTGGAGGATAGTCTTACTGCTGACTGTCAGACTTTGTGCTACTATGCTTTGTGCTGTAGGCTTATACTGGCTTTAGTTTCTACTCTTGTTGGTAGAAACTTTGTTGATTAGGTAAGGTTGATCAGGCCTTCCTAGTTAGGTAAGAATCAAGTTCTTAGGTTAAAAAAATGTAAAGTGTTGTATGGGGGACTGGACAATCAGATTAGATTAGATAAGGATCTAATCTATCAGATAATCTCAGGCTAGTAATGTATACTACAAAGTAGATTACTAATAGTGTATTGTTTATTCTCACTATTAAAGTTATTACCAGTAGCATAAGATTACTGTAATAGGTAAAGTAGTATAGGAGTGCCAAAGGCACTTAGAAATTAACCAGTGGAACTTCTATATTGATTGTACTCTAACTATGTTCTGAGTTCTAACTATCTGTCCAACTGAAGGGAAATTCAGGGGACTATATGTGTTTCCACGGGGCAGTGCTGGGGCAGTGCTGAGGCAGTGCACCATCATCTGACCCTTACATGATGAAATCAACATCATGATTCTAGATAGTACTTCCAATACTATCTAGTACAAAATAGGTTAAGTCTTACTTAGACTTATACATGTGAAAGCATGTATAGAAAGCATGTGATAACATGTGAAAGCATGTGAAATATTAGCAAGGCAGACAGCACACGAATGTTGTGTGTTTTGAGATGCTTGCTGAGTAAGAAATACATAAGAAATACATTTGTGAGGAGAGGGTTAGTCATAGGTATGAGTAAGCCACTTCCTTATATGTATACCCAGAAATAAGCTAGTGCAAAAATATAAGACATCTATGCCAAATATCAAAGCAATATTAGACTGGATAGCCAGCAAGGAATATATTTCAGCAGCTGATCTAGCAGATGGGTATCATAATATTAGACATACATATGAATCAGTAAAAACATAGCATCTTTACAAATCATCTAGGGAAATTTGACTCATTAGTCATGCAGCAAGGTGACTGCAATGTACTTGCAACTATGATGAGGGCTATAAATTGGTTACTGAGGATTATATTGGAAAAACAGTCATAGTTATTTAGATGACATTTTAATTAGAACAGATACCCTGGAGGAATATAAGGAAGTATTGAGAGGGATCTGCAGGGATATTGGCTAAGGAAAAGTTTTTCTTCAACAAAAAGAAATACCAAATCCTGGCACCAAGGCTAAAAGTACTAGAATTCATTATCACCAAACAAGGGCTAGAAATGGATCCAGAAAAAATCAACTTAATAGCAAATTACCCTATCTTTGACTCAAAAAAGAAATTATAGAAGTTTCTAGGGATGGTTAATTACTTGAGAAGATTTGTCTAGAATTGGGAGCTGTAGCCAAACCACTATCAGAATTGCAAGGGTCAACAAAGAAGCACATATAGACTCTCTTGCATATGAGTTATTCAAGAAGGTTAAGGAGTTAATAATGAGCAATAAAGTGCTTAAACCAATTAATCATGACTCAGGCCTTCCAATCTATTTGATTACAGATACTAGTAATACAGGAATCTCAAGATGAATTGCCAAATGGAGAATGTTGTTATCAGGCCAGCAGAATTTCACTCTAGGAAATTAAATGATAGACAAAATGAATTATACAACAACTAATAAGGAATTATTAGCAATTGTTGACTCACTGAGGTATTTCAGGCCTGAACTACAGAGTCACAGGTGATCATCCAAACAGATCACAAACCCTTAGTCATATTTATGGATAGTATCCCTGAAAGTCAAATGAAGAGAAGGTGGCAAGAGATAATAGTCAGTTTGACCTAACCCTAGAATACATTCAGGAAAAAAGACAACCATATTGCAGATGTACTGTCTAGAGGAGTATATAGTCCCCCTATTTCCTCCTCTACTGGACAGTCTTCTCACCACACAACTGCCTTACTACAACATCCAGTAGTAACCAACCACCTCTCTGTCCCAATACAAACTTTCAAGAAACTCCTCCCCCACATTCTCTAACACCAACCATGCCTTCCCCATAACAGCTCAGGATTAGAGAAGCCACTGGGAGACTAGTGTCTCTACCAATCTTTGGGAGACAATCTCTCAACACTATCTAAAGGAGAAGGAGACTACCTCCTCTCCAGATCACTACCACCAACCTCCCACAAAGACCTGTGTAGGAGGTTGATGGCATTAGGCCTACCTGGTATAACAGGGAAGGCCTAAATACAATCTTTGAGGCTGAAAGGTACAAAGCTACAGTTGAGGATGACTCTGAACCTGATGAATCTAACACCCCACAAAGAAATTTCAGGCTCAGATAGCTCCAGCAGGAGCAGCGTGCGCCATGGGTCGATTTCAACCCAACCCAACCCAAATAAACCCGCCCCGCCGGGTGAGTTTCCCTGGCCTCAACCCAATCCACTACGGGTTATGTGAGGTCCCTACCCAACCCGACCCACTTCGCCTAATAATAAGTAATCGCCAAGATGACGGGTAATTGCCAAGAACCCGAATTTCCTATAATTGATCTTGTCACGGGTCTATGTTGGTGGGGTTTTTTTGTCACGGGTTTTATGCCTTCCTTCTATATATATATATAAGCTATGAAAGTAGGTATTACTTTATAGTGTAATGGTAGAGGTCGATAGCTAAGACTGTAACTATAGATGCAATTCCAAAGAGCATGCGAGAACAATGGCTATGGCTATAGGTATGGCTATGGGCCAAAAGGTAGAGTCTGTATTACCAAGGCTTATAATACAAGATGTTTATGTAAAGAATAGAAAACTATAATCGCCCAAATATATGCTTATCCTTACCTGTAATGTCTACATAATATCATCTACATCGTAGGTGATAACCTATGACATAACTCATGACATAACCCATAACATAACCTGTGACATAACCCATGATATAACCCAGATAAAGAGATTCCTAATCGAGACTCAGACACTTTTCTGTTCGACTCTCGAATTAGACTTCAACTGCTTCACTTGTGATATAGGTAATAATCTGTGATAAAAGAGTCTATGACATATGGTGCTATAATATAAGCCCATATAAGAGGCAAAACATATAAGCAGTGAAAGCATATTAGGGTATATAATTCAAGTACAATACAATTTAGTAGCCCTTAAGTATAGGTTTCTGGTTTTATTGGTAGTGCCTAGCCTATTCTACCCGCATGATTAGAGCCTGTATTTGGTTGACTACCTGTGTTCATTTCCCAGTAGCTCCATAAAGGGTTTAAAAAGAATTTTCCTCTAGCATCGCTGGATATGGATGGTTCAATATGACTTCTTGGCTTTAAAATGTGGATCTTTGCTGTGGGTTTTTGGCTTTAAAAAATTTGGGTTCTTGGCTTTTTGGCACAATGGGTTTGGCAACCATGTGGGGTATCAGCCGACTCTTTTTTGCAATCTCTATTAATCAGTTTCTAGGCTATTCTATTACAGATTGGTTATGATGCACTATTACAGATTGCTCATAATGCACCATTACTATAACTCACAAATAGAAAAAGGAATGGGTGTAAATTAGATGCCATATCATGAACTATTTCTTGAAATTCATGGTTATAGGACCAATACAGGCAATATGAATATTTGAACAGCCAGGCCCAAAAAGAAGCCCTTCCATTGCCCAACATTTGATGACTCTCTATTCTGTGATGCCCTCTATGTTTCCTACTGTCTTTCTCGCCGTTTCCGATCACGAGCCTTTCGTTGCTGGCGGAGCCGCTGTTTAGCTAGCTTAGTCCTTCGGGGAATAGCAACCTCAACATCATGCAATGGGTATGCGTGGGGCAACCAGAAGGGGGGGGGGGTCACTGATTATGGGATGTTGAATAAATTGAGAAAATTGCACTTGTGTATATGTAGCTGGGTTCTTATTCTCCTTGTTCCCTAGCTGCTCGCTACCTGCTTCCTCCGAATCATCTCTATTGTCATCTCTTCTTTCCACGTTAGTATCTTCTTCACTAGGAGTTGCAGGAACTTCTATTTGCCTGCGGCGCTGAGATCGAGTTCTATATTCACTATAATAAAGGATTAGCTGCAAGCCTATAACAAAGTCTAGTTGTTAAGTAATGTGCCCACCACAACTGTATTAATGCCTTTTTTCTGTCTACTGAAGACTTCACAATTTTCCACCACTACAGCTATAAGGCAGCTGCCTGTAGCTTCTAAAAGCTCAGTCCTTAGGAAGTAATGAAAATACGATCAAAATCTATCCAGTGCAATAGGTCAATTGGGCAAGCCCATTAAGCCCAGAATCGCAGATACCAAGATTACATGGATAATAGCCAAACAATGAAATTGTGCAAGTAACTAAGTATGAGAAGATCATACTTTGAAGGCATACTTTGTGCCTGAATTTCTCTCGTCAAAGTAGTATGTATAGTACTATGTTGTATGTGAGATATTGAGGATATGTATGAAGATGAAGATCAAGATATAGATGAAGATCCAGATGAGGATAAGGATCAGGATGAGGATGAGGAGTGAATTGTGGTTGAAGTTGTAGAGGTGGACATGCAGATTTTATCTAGTAGCGCTCTGGCCACTATCTAGCTGCTTCTACCCTCCAGCTCATTCCCTTGATATCTCTATTGCTAAAGTTAACCCTTGTGGAGCCGAGATAATAATACCTAAGGGTCAACATATCTTAATAAGGCTGGTCCTTATATGTAGTTGTAGCTTGTACTAACCTTTTCTATATAATTGGGAGTTTCATATACAGTTGGAAATGTCTTGTCACAGACTTGTTGAAGAACTAGTTGACTTGTCACCAACTAGTTGACTTGTTACGGACTTATTACAGACTGGTTGACTTGTTACGGACTAGTTAGATATTTATGGAAAATTAGTGCCCAACAAAGGTGATACGGGTATATATACCTTCTATACTAATAGATTTACTTATAAAAAGACACTTAGACTGGCTCTTTCCAGTCATAAAACTTGTCGCCTATGACAAAAGTTGTGGCCCATGACAAAAGTGTGGTCTGGTTGGCATAAGCCTTCATACAAAAGTAATAAAACCTTATCACCCGTGATAAAACTTGTCGCCCATGACAAAACTTGTCGCCCGTAACAAAACTTGTCGCCCATGACAAAACTTATCGCCTGTAACAAAACTTGTCGCCCGTGACAAAACTTGTCGCTCGTGACAAAACTTACTTGTCGCCCTTAATAAAACTTGTTGCCCATAATAAAACTTGTTGCCCGTGACAAAACTTGTTGCCCGTGACAAAACTTGTCGCCCATGACAAAACTTACTTATCACCTGTGACAAAACTTACTTGTCACCCTTGACAAAAACTTGTCACTTATGACAAAACTTGTCACCCATGACAAAACTTCCTTGTCGCCCGTGACAATACTTGCTTGTCACCCGTGACAATACTTGTCACCTATGACAATACTTGTCGCTCGTGACAATACTTGTCCGTGACAGTTTTGTTTTTGTTACAGTAGCGAAAATTGGGTAGATAAGCCCAGTACAATTTTATTTTGTATACCTCTGAGTTTCTTAGTTTTGTTGGTAGAGCCTGACCCATTCTACTAGCATTATCAGGGCCTGTGTTTGATTCCCAGTACCTCCGTAAAAGGCTAATTCGAATTTATCCTTCGGCTACGCTAATGTGGATGGTTCTAAAAACAAAACTTATCCTTGCTTATTTAACCCTGTTCATCATAACTAATCTCTAAAAACATGTATCTAAAAATTGTCTCTAAAAATCGTGGGTTCTTGGCTTCTGTACTAGGATAAAGGTGCAAGCATTTTTACTTTTTGTCTTTATATCTTCCGACTCCTTTGAGCTCTCACGCTCACAGCCCCCCCACCAGCCAGCTGCTTTTCTCCAGCCAGCTTTACTACCAGCTTCTACTCTATCACTGGCTCCAACTCTATCCTGGCTCCAACTCTACCACCAGCTCTAACTAACTCTACTACCAGCTCCAACTCTACTAGCTCCAACTCTACCACCAGCTATCCAGCTCTTCCTGCAGCCACTATGACTACTACAACCTCTGCTGATACCTCTGCAGCCACTAATACTCCCATCACTACCTTTGCCTCTGCCACCACTACTACTACTACAACTGGCTTACTTTCAGCGCACGCATTTGAAGTTCGTTTAGCCCATTTGGTTGCCAGTGGCGTATTTAATAAAGATCATCTGCAAAGGGCAAAAGGACTACGCTAACATGTCAAACGCCTTCTACAATCTTGGGAAAAAGAGAGAACAACCCGAATCTTTTGGGAAGCTCCTACAAGTATTTCTGTATTGAAATGGTCTTTAAAGAATAAAAGAGGTTCGTATACCTTATAATTCTTATAATTCAGAGCTAATTATAAGGAATTAAGGTCAATATTCTTTACCCGTAATGAAGAATTCTCAACTTTCATCTTTCGATGATTTCAATCAGGTCCTGAGCATTTGGAGATCAAAGATAAAAATGCTGTCTCTTAGCTTACCGGCTCAGAATTCCAGACTTCTTGGTTGGAGGCTTAGTTGAAAATGATGCCTTTTTACCTGAAATAGATGTACATCACCAACGAAGAATAGATCCCGAGGCGAATTTCCGATCTGACACTATACTACTTAGGCTGATAGTAGTTTAGATATTTTTCATAGTAAAGATTATTTAACTCAACAACCTGCCTCGATTACTTGGATTAAAAGGAACAAATCCCTATGGCGGTATCTTGGAGATTGTTTGAAGCTTATTTTTCCTGAAGCATATAATAAGCTTACTAACATTATACTTCCCGACCCCCTTCAATTATTATGCTATCCTTGGGCTGGAGCCGCCATTAACCAACAAATGACACTAGACAGTATTTTACAACATCATCAAGATTGGAAGGATGTTCGTTCTGCCCTAATACAGTTGTACCATATGGTATTATGATGGAGGTGACTTAGTATTATGGTAAGCCAAATATATTTTGGAGCTTCGACTGAGGATGCTTTATTATTTATGGGTTCTTTAATCTGTCATGGGAATACTAAGATTACTCGAGGTGTTAGGAATAGTGTTAATCTATTTACACACAAGAGTATCATGGATTGATTAAATGGTATCCTTCTGCGTCAAAGAAAAGAAAAGGGGGTCAGCAGCTGGAGCCTAAGAAAAAGCCGACTGGACGAGGTCAACCAAGTAAGAAAAAGGCAAAAAATATTGTTCAGTAGTTCTGTCTATGCATTTGTGCATTTTGCATGTGTATTTTATATGTCCGTGTATTTTGCATTTTTGTATTTTCATTTCGTGTATTTAATTTATGTTTGTTTGTGTACTTCTTCTGGGTTTCTTCTTATGAGTTGCTTCTCTGTGCAGTCTCTGTGTCTAGTATACCATATCCAAGCACAATGAAACCAGTATGAAACTAGACTAATGAAACCGATATACATTCTAGACGGGATTCTTTTCTCATGGCATATTGACTCTTAAAGTAGATATGTAATGTCTTCACTTGCTATATACTTCTACTTATCAACATCCTACTTAACCCAACAACATCCTACACAAGCATACGTAATATCAAAGACCCAATTTACACTACTGGAGCTGCTGGTACCTGGGCTGCTAGTTCTTGTTTTTCTTCCTGCCCTTTCGGAGCTGACTTTCCCTATTTGGCACATCTCTATAGTTATAAGGCATCCACCTGTCTGAGTGTGGTGTGGTGCCCTATTGTAGCACTCCACAGAAGGATGCACTCTAGAGTTTGGAAGTCTTGGATTTTTAGGGTGGAGCGCTTCCCATGTATAGCAAGATAATTGGCACCTATAACATGTTTAATAATCCTGGGACCAATTTTAGAGCCTAGACCATAACATACTAGAAAGATATTTTATCACTTGGTTTTCTGCCTCCGTTTGTAAGATAAGGACTGCATCTAGAGATATCTGTATTACTGCTTCTATTGCTGGTATATTTTGTATATTATTGGCGGTAGTATTCTGTACAATCTCACGGCATAGTCGGCTAAAAAGCAGGCAAGGGATCAAAAATCCTGTTTCCGTTTAGTATTTTTTAACCTGGGAACAGAAGTTTCCTATATGGTATTGTTAGATGGAAATATAATATTCATGAAAGGTAAACATACTATTAGCCTGCCCTTTCAGGCTTTAGGTCGCCTAACACCAGTTTTTAGTGGTGCACTACTTATTGGTGGTACGCGGGTCTTGGACTTAGCCTTGGATCCGGCCTTGGACCCAGCCTTAGACTTCTTCTGGGAAGAAGTCTGGGCCCCGACTATTGTTTTCCTACCAGTCTGCTTGCCTGGCATGCTATGAATATCTGTATTGTAGATATAGACTTAGGTTTAGATAATGGAAGGAATCTTTTTCCAATTGGATTTCATTACCACTAAATAGCAAACAACAAACGCTATATATTCTTGCACTGTGAACAAAGGCAGGCAAGTTGCATTCAGCATTATACTAATAATCCAACTACTATACATAACCCTTAACCAACTACTATACATAACACTCAAAGAGTAATAAAGGAATCCAATGAAAAGGACATATAACAAAGGAATAAACAGAGGTGACTAGGATATATAAATCAAAGATATAAATAGATCGTATAATAATTAAATCATTCATGAGGTAATGATAGAAAATAAAATGAAATAAACTCCTATGACAACTCCCTTGACAACTCTCATCACAACTCCCATGACAACTCCCTTGACAACTCTCGTCACAACTCCCATGACAACTCCCGTGACATTAACCTTTTGCCGATGAATCCTCTTTGCCTTTTGCTGTTCCCTTTGGTTTGCTTTCTCGAAGTATTTGAGAATATTGATGAACGATTTGGTTTGACATTATCCCAGCATAATCTTCATCCTCTTCATCATCATTTGAGTCTTCTAATACCTTATCAACTTCTCTTGAGTCGGGTTAGCAAAGATCTCATCCAAGATTTGGCTGATATAATCTGGAAGCCTGGGTATGATCCTCCCCATTATCGGTGCTCTCATTGTCAGTCTCAACATCATCGCTATTGTCTCCATCCGTAGTGCTGGCAGGAACAGAGCTGAGATCTGAACTATTATTATCCTCATCGTCGGTAGTATTGTATACTAGGTATTCCATATCATCTGTGTCCTAAGTCAACCATCAGCCTTACTCATTGCATGATAAGAGGTCTACTCAATATAGTATAAACTTACAGGCTCCTCCTCTGTGCATGGGTCACTACTACTATCAAAGATTGTTTCTGCTGGGTCTGAGTCATCTATTGGGTCTGCTGTCATTTCATCTGCCCAATGAATTGCCGTGATGTTCGTCGCAGAAATAGCTGAGAACATAGGAATGTATTGGTTGCAATCAAAACCAAGTAGGGAGGATTAACTATTTGAACTTCTCAAGACATTCGGCCAGGCCATGCCTTCTCAATTTCCTCTCGCGTCATGTCAAAACTAGGTATATTGTCCTTTGGACCAATATCTAGTAGCCTCCATTGTGTATTTTGATCTAATATCTTCCATTGGTTTAGGATATAAATATTGCGATGACATAATCTAATCTCATATACTCGTTGAGTATATCCTTAAACCTTCCTTGTTCAGTAATTGAAAGATTACTCCACGATGTACCAATAGGACGTTTTACAATATCCACAGCCTCTTGGGTAGTAATTCCTCCACGCTGTGCTCTAGATTTCTCCTGTCTTAGGGAATCTTTGAGGCGAGCTAGTGCTAGAGGCAGACCTCTCAAACTAGTTCTACCAGACCTATTATATACTGTCTTAGGGTTTGTTGACGTTCCGTAGATGCGAATTCCCCCACCAAATTCAACTTCTGGATCGAACAGTCTCTCCCGAGGTACTCGAACTGGTTTTTCTTGTTGCCTGGAGGTCTATTGAGTTTCGGTAGTCCGCCGGATTCTTTGGATGATATATTTAGGTGGAAGCGTACTTGTTTCCTGTAATAGTATACTCGTGATAGTGCATTATAGTGCTTTGGGTGGAAGCATACTTGTTCCCGTAATAGTATACTCGTGACAGTGTATGACAGTGCAGTATACTTGTGACAGTGCAGTACCAGTGACATAGTGTAAGATTGTAAGGAAGAGGATGGCCGTGCAAAGTAGAGGTTGGTTTGGTGATTTAGTATGCAGAAAGGTCAATAGAGCAAACTAAATAGTCTATGTCTTGTTCCGATTGGCTAACAATTTGTGAAGACAAAGCAATTCAGACATGCGCTAATGCATTTTAATGAACAGATACAAACTAAGCCAAACTGAGACCGCAATATATAGACAATTAGAGGCAATTAGACTACCGTGACTTAAGCGGACTAGCCATGACTAGTTTGGTTGGTATAAGCCTCTTGCAGAGAAGATAATTAAGTAGTCCTGATCAGACATTAGACATCAGACCTCGTAATAGACAATAATTAGACTACCGTGACTTAAAGGTTAAGAGTGACAACAAGGCACAGAGTGACTAACAAGGTTGGCACAAGCAGAGTGACTAACAAGGTTGGCACAGGCAGAGTGACTAACTAGTAGAGAGCAACTACCTAATATAGTCTAATCCAAACACTAGTTGGTACAAGCCGCTTGTAGACCGCTTTAGGCAATAACATAGAGTAGAGCACTATATCTAGAACAAAGAAATATGAGAACAAAGAGAATATGAAACAACAATCCATTAAAAAGAGAAGATCAAAACAACTATTCAATAGAAAGAGAAGATCAAAACAACTATTGAATAGAAATAATAAAGACTCAGGGCAGCAAACATATAGCACTATTAGGACAAATCACCAATAACAGATCTATTGTATATGATTCATCGCCGTCCATACCCAATCCCAATCCAATTTAACGATTCGTAAAGGACACCATTGACAGTCCTTAAGTGTACTCGGCAGTACCCTCGAGCATACCCTCGAGTCGTACCTCAACGATGTCATACCCTCGAGCATACCCTCGGCATACCTATCAGGTTATATTGGGTATACCTCAAGCGTACTATTCCAAGGACTAGTACTTCCATCTAGCATACTGATGCCAGATCGTTCTTCTGCATGATGGCTAACTTCTCCAAGTAATTGGTCAAAGTTCGGGTCATTGTGTGTCATATCATTTGGAGTATTTTGTGATGGAATATCTTCATATGTATATACTGCCAAGGGTTAGAGCAATCTTCCATCCTATGTCCAATTCTATTGCATGTCAAACATTCAGACATAGTCTCCGAGTCACTGCAATCAGAATGGTTGGTGAGATCTACATGCAGTAGCGTGCAGTGCAAGGGCCAGTTTGGATTGGTAGTGAGTTCCCGGATACCTCTAGGTCTGTATTATTTAGTTCAAGGTCTATTAGTCAGTAGATTAATAGGTTATACCTTGCGATCCAACTATCTCAATAAGTTCTCCACAACAATTGACATGCATTCGAGGATTTGGATGCCATGCATGTGGGATGTAAATACCCTCTGATGTGGGATCCATTTGAGGGATTCTTCGATAAGCAGTCAATACCTGGTTAGAATTGATTAGATAGTCTCGGGATTTGTTAAACATTATACTATGAAGCACATACCGAACATGGTGTTGGTATGTCACAGATACCCCAACATATCGAAAGCATATTGGTGTTTGGTCGTTCACCCTGATACCTCATCAGAAAATTACCAAACATACTAATCCATAAGAGATCATATAAGGTGTAATCATCTAAGTTTGTCTCATTCCAAAGAGGGTTATTGTGGGAGTTGATTGGGTGGCATCGGTGAGGTTCCTGAGTGTCAGATAAATTAGATGCTATCAAAATATCCACCCAATCCAGACTAAACTAAGAAGCTTAGAGATCTCTCTATATTCTGTGCCTTGCTCGAAAGTGCATTTACTAAACATATGGCTGCTTGCTGAATATCAATAGGGTTGTGGATATTCAATCGATCTAGGATTTCAGTCTTGCTTGAGTACTATTATCAAGGTCAATTGTTGTGTTACTGATAGATGACTCAGTATCTGACTGTGCTACCGAATCATCAAGGTATTGAATTCGTTCATTATGCAGCTGGAGTTGTGTGTTCTATATGTAATTTTGGGAATAGGTTTACATATTATATACTTCAATACCTTCAATTCAGATTGCATATAGAGAATATATGCTGAATGCTTATGACAAGATATAATATAATATAGAATATACCTATTCTCTTTAGGTATTATTATCCCTTGACAGGATAAGACATGCAAGAAGCTAAGGTAGTCCACTAGATAATATTAGCTAATGATCAACCTCCTCCCGTAACAAACTTCCTCCTGTAATGAACCTTCTCTTGTGATAAAGCTCCTCCTGTGATGAACCTCCTCCGTGACGAACTTCCTCCTGACGAACTTCCTCCCGTGACGAACTTCTCCCTGATCCCCATACGAACTTCCTCCATGATGAACTTCCTCCCGTGATGAATTTCCTCTTGTGATGAACCTCCTCCCATGACAAACCTCCTCCTATGATAAACCTCCTCCTGTGACACCTCCTTCTATATATATAACTTTATTGTACTCATTTGGTATTAATATCCATGACAAGACAAGACATGCAAAATAAAGAAGAAGTCTATAGATAATATTACCCTGTAAGAAACCTCTTCCTAGAAGAGATATAAACCCTTTTATGGTTTAAGCAGGCTCGGGTAATTACTATAATAGGTACAAGTCTCATTCTATTTCTTACCCCACTTCTATCTAGTTGGCAATATAAATAAACTCCGAGAGTTGCCCCAAATGATTCCATAGCTCATATATTAGACACCTTTAATTATTGTCATTATTATATATCACTATGGAACTAACAACCCAACCATCAAACGTCCTCCCACTCTATTAATGCCAATACTCAAAGGAATAGGCTACCGGTTTGACATTGAAGCACCCACGGAATTTCTCATTTGGTGGGAAACGACGTCCTGGTCTCAACAAATGCGCTGCAATCTTGATAAGCAGGTTATTGCTCGGGATGATAAATTTTCTAACCCCAATTGGACCTCTACCATTCATCAAGCTAAACAATGGGAACACTTTGGCTAAGGTGCCTATCGTCAAGATAGAAAACCCTTTGTATATTGTTTAGGATGCAATGCAGTTTTGCAACATCCATGGGCCTCGGGTATCAGAACTTCCCATCTTACCAGCCATCTAAAGTCAACTAAATGTCTTAATGCAACTGGGCACCCAAGCAAGACTATCCATGAAATGCTAACCAAGGTGAGTTTAAAAAGTATGATTTTACATACTTGTCGGTAGGATGCAACCAGATAATAATTTCACTAACCTTTTTTTTAGCAGGATGAATCTGCCAAAGATCCTATCCCCGGATTCTCAGCCCAAGCTTTCCAGAATGAATTGGTTAAAATGGTTATTAGTGCCAATTTACCATTCGAATAGTCGAGCATACACAATTTCGCAGACTGATTAATATTCTGCATCCAAATGTCACAGTTCCATCGCCAACTATGATCTGACATGCAGTTCATACTTATACTCAGAATATTATCTTAGAGCTCAAAGATATAATTCCTCAGAATGTTCAAGTCCACATAGCGACAGATACTTGGACTTCACCTAATGGGTTAGCATTCGCAGGGACGATAGTGCATTTCCTTGATTCTCATTGGAATCTCTATCAGGAGGTAATAGGGTTTCAAGCATTAGGGGGTGCATCTCATACTGGGAAATTTTTAGCAGCAAAATTAGCCGAAATACTAGGCAATTTGACCTAAGTCAGCGAGTGCTTTATCTAGTTACCGATAATGCACAGGCTAACTCCGTTATGGCTAGGGAACTTCAAGGTACAGCTCTTGGTTCAAATGGCAGCCTGATCAGTACCATCTACCATGTTTAGCTCATGTGTTGGCATTGGCTAGTAAAGCGTTTATGGAAAACCTTAAGTCCCTACCTACTAATGAGACCTTTGACCATAATCCAAGCAATCCAGATATCTCAGTCGATATCTTGCACCAATTCCCTCCTGGTTCATTCAGCCGTGCTATTTTTAAGGTAAGTCTATATACTTCTATGAAGATGGGACTCACTAATTATATTAGGTTCGAGAAGATATCTAAAGCTATCACCACTAGTCCTCCTCGCCTGGCACAATTCAAATTACTGCAGGATACTAGCCAACAACAGCCCGTTGGCTTACTCCAAGATGTGAAAATCATTGGAATTCAACATTTGACATGCTTGTGAGAGCGTTAGACTCAGGTCAGTTATAGAACAATGGATTGGCCAGGACAATAAATTCTCCCCTTTCCAACTCATGGAGGCCGAATGCGACAAGTCAATCAAGCGATTACTTTTCTGAAACCCTTCGCTAACTATATGAATGAGATCTCTACCAGCAAGAAGGCTACAATACATAATGCTTATTTCATCTATAATGACATTTTTGAGCACATTGCCCGACAACACAGAGAGGTCCGAAAGCTGCCGGATACCCATGGATAACTGGTTTATTACAGCATCGAAGGCTAGCAAAAAAGTTCTTCAGAAGTATTATTCAGAGACTACATAGTGAGGTTTATCTACAACATTGCGAGCATTCTAGACCCCTCGAAAAAATTGTCTATGTATGATTCATGGGGTTTAGTACAAATCCAGGATCTATCAATGCAAGCTGGTATAACTAGTACAGTCTCATATACAGATTTCTATAGGTAGCCAAAAGTTGATCTGGTGACAACCCGTGACAAATCCTATGATAAACCCCATAACAATACCCATGACAAAACCCATGACAAAACCATGACAAAACCCATAACAAATTCACTAGCTAACTATCTGTGATTAGGACCCAATTCGAGGACTTTTATGAGAGTAATTATTGACATCTCATTAAAAGCCAACATAATGAACCAATCCAAGGATCTAATATGATGGAAGGCTCTTATATCATATGGAGATTGCAGGCTCGACATTCTTGTCCTGATCAGGATACGACTGAAGTTGTGCAATATCTGAACTCAGCTCCAGTACTACTTCATCATGGAAACCCGTTAATCTGGTGGAAGTCAAATAGCACTGAGTTTCCGACCCTTGCACATATGGCTCGTGACATCCTGAGTATACCAATCACATCAGTATCTGTTGAGAGACTTTTTAGTTCCACCAGAGATATGATACCATATCGGAGGAATCGACTTAGCGGACAAATGATACAAGATCTCTTGATTGCCAAATCGTGGGATAAGCGGTCGATAGTGGACTCTAATGATAATTTAGAGGATATAGAACTTCTAGATCTTCATACCGGAGAAGACATAGATAATACCAATGGTATAATTCAAGCTTGCACCTGGACGCTGATTTCCTGCGCCAAATGATCCCTGTTCATGATGAAGATCTGGATAACAAGGCGTACAATAATAGTGAAGAGGATATAGACTTGGACGGAGGCTCAGATTCCAATGATGAACTCCAATTTAGCCATTTGGAGGAAGCAATGCCCTCATTTCAACACCACTTTCACAGCATGCCTGGAATATGAATAAATCTGTGAGGGAGCCATCAACACGACACCTCATAGTAAGAAAAGGCAGAAGGGTAAGGAACTGGCAGTCATCACCACACCAGTTAATGATCGCTTGGTAAAAGGATCAGGAAGAACTATCAGATTTAGATGGGACTTCAGGGAGTAGGATTAGTTCCGTAGGGACTTAGCTTGTGTATCTATATTGTGATTTCTATCTTTCTTAGTTAGCCTACAATGGGTGAATGAGTAGTTGGTTTAATCTTAAATTGGGCAGTTCATGGTATACAGTTTTCAGATTCAGTTATACATGATGGGGTATTTAATTTAGTTTTCTGGAGGCATGGTATCATTACGTTGATGTGGGTCTATTTATTGGTCAAGAAAGTGGTTGGTTATGACAAGTTCCTTCTGGTAATACTTTCCTATAATACATTCCCGTAATACATTCCCATGACAATTTCCCTGACAATTTCCTGACAATTTCCCGTGACAGAACAAAAATACATGGGAACAATGGAATAGCTTGGCAGGGTTTGGTTACTTGGCAATTACCGTGGCCTTGCGAGTATTCGGAAAAAAAGCGGGTAACCGGATTTTCATGGTTAATCGGCCAATGGGTTCGAGTCGGGTTGCTGCTGGGACAGGCGGGTCGAGTTGGTTTCCAAAGCAGGTTGACAACTAGCGAAACTCGCCCCGACCCGACCCGTGGCGCACACTACCCAGGATCTCCCCACCCCACCAAAGTTTAATGGCGACAGGACTTGCCTGAAAGCCTGGAAAAATTCCATCAAGATCAAACTGAATAGGGATGCTGCAAAGTTCTCTACCATTCAGTACTGATTAGTCTATGTATATGGACTATTGGAGGGCATAGCTTTGGACCAGGTCCAACCCTATATACTCGATGACCACTTCAACCTCCCTGACGTCGCTGCTTTATTCACAATCCTCAACCGCACTTTTGGAGACCCAGATCCTGCGGGTACGGCAACTTGTACTCTCCGAGAACTAAAACAGAGAGGACATGACCTCTCAGCGTATGTGGCTGAATTCTCAAGGTTGGCAGCAGAGGTGGAATAGAATGATCGGGTGAAGCGGGAACAATTTGAAGAAGGCCTCAATATTGAGCTCAAAAAGGCCCTCCTGCAATCTCTAGATGTTAAAACTCTTGACGAATACATTGATCAGGCATCCAAAATGGAGCAAAAATAGCTAGGTTGAGAGTCCAGGCCAGCACCCCAGTACCTATCGACCTCCTGTTAAAACCCAGCACCTCCAGCAACAAACTCGACTCCAGAACCCTAGCCCTCAGACCCAAGTTACAGCCAATAAGCCAGCCTACCTATCTCTGGTGGCGGGCGGCACTATCCTCATGGACTTATCATCAGGAAGGCCCTGCCTAACACAAAGAGAGGGAACGTCGCTGTAATAATGGATTGTGTATTTCCTGTAGGAAAGGGGATCACTTCATCGCAGCCTGTCCCCTCTGCAAAAACCGCTCCCTGGCCGTACATGCAATATTCGAGACCCTGGAAGAGTCAGGAAAAGTGGATCCTTGCCTAGTTGCTGACACTAGCAAGGGACTATTCTGGGTCATTTGTCTTTGTCGTCTTTTTTTATTCCTTCTATGTCTGTTGAGAGTCTCACCTATTTGTGAGCATTTTGTTGTACTATTATGATATCCTTCAATGGTAAAACACTCGTTACATCAGCTCTCGTAGACTGTGGAGCCTCAGGAATGCCTTCGTCGACCAGACCTTTGTCAGTAAGCATGTCATACCCACCTCTAAGCTCAAAACCCCTGCCTCCTCGATGTCATTATGGCTGACCTATCTCTCTGAGCCATCACTGATATCGCATGTATCCTGCCCAGATTGGGGACTACTCCGAAAGCCTCTCTATGTTCGTTACAAAGCTCAAGTACCCAATTGTCCTCAAGAATCCCATGGCTTAGAATGCATGATGTATCAGTCAGCTTTGGCTCTTATGCTCTACAGTTCAATAGCCCTTACTGCAAAAACCACTGCGAAATCCAAAAGCCACTACCACTGGATTATGTGCGTTACCACCCCCTATTATCCACCCATCCCAAGTGGTGAATTCGACAGAACACCTTGACGCCACTGTCCCCTCCGTTCCCCCTGTTCCCTGTTCCCCTGTTCCCCCTGTTCCCCCTGTACCCCCGGTTTCCCTGTGCCCCCTGCCCCTCCTGTGCCTCCTGCTCCCCTGGCTCTCCTGGTCCCCCAAAGTCCCTCAACGTTAGCTTATCGGGCAGGGGCTTTCGCTTACCTCACCAGAGGCACAAGCTGAAGGCTCATGCCCTGTCCATACATGAGGTGAACCTGGAAATTAATAAAACGAGGTCCAAGAGGAGTGGAAGTCTATGGTTCCAGATGAATACCACGAATTCATTGATCTGTTCTCGGAAAAAGCCTGGAGAAGCTAGCGCCCACGACTATATACCACACAATTCCGCTAGTAGAGGGTAAGACCCCCCCTATGGGCCCTTTTACGAATGTCTGAGTGGAATTGGAGGCCCTGAAGAAGTACCTGGAGGAGAACTTGAATAAGAGCTTCATTCGCACAGCTCTTCCCCAGCGGGTGCTCCTGTACTGTTCGTGAAGAAATCGGATAGCTCTCTTCGGTTGTGTGTTGATTATCGTGGCCTGAACGAGATAACGGTCAAAAACAGGTACCCCTACCTCTAATCCAGGAGACATTAGCCAGGCTTTCCAAGGCAAAATGGTTCACCAAATTGGACTTGAGAGGGGCGTACAACCTGGTACGGATCGCTGAGGGGAGGAGTGGAAAACTGCCTTCCGGACACGTTACGGCCACTTCGAGTACAACGTCATGCCCTTCGGCTTAACCAATGCCCGGCCTCTTTCCAACACTTTATTAATACTCTGCGAGACTTCCTGATGTGTTCTGCATGGCTTACCTCGACGATATCTTGATCTATTCAGATACTCTGGCAGAGCACAAAATCCATGTCAGGCAAGTCTTGGAGAAGCTGGAGCAGGCTGGGCTGTACCTTAAGCCTGAAAAATGCGAATTCCACGTCCAAGAGGTGAAGTACCTGGGCTTGATCATAACCACGGAAGGTATTAGGATGGACCCCGCCAAAGTTGCTGCAATCCAAGAGTGGGAAACCCCAGCCAATTTGAAGGATATGCAAGCCTTCCTAGGATTTGCCAACTTCTACCGCCGATTTATCCTGGATACTCAAGAATCGTGGCACCCTGACGGCCTTGACGAAAAAAGGTAGAAGCTGCTCACACCTGACAAAAAGGGCCTTCCACTGGAATCCAGAAGCCCAATCCGCCTTCCAGAACCTCAAGGAAACCTTCTACTCAGCCCAATCCTGGCCCATTTTGACCCTAATAGTGAGTGCATCGTAGAAACGGATGCCTCTGACTATATCTCCGCTGGAATCCTGTCCCAGTATATCAATGGAGTCCTCTATCCAGTGGCCTATTTCTCCAAAAAGCACTCCCCGGCGGAGTGTAATTACGAAATCTATGATAAGGAGTTAATGGCCATTGTGTGAGCATTCGAGGAATGGAGACCACACCTGGAATCAGCAAAGGGGGTTATCGAGGTCCTCTTTGACTATAAGAACCTAGAGTACTTCACAACCACCAAATTGCTAAATTGCCGACAGGCTAGGTGGTCGGAATTCCTCTCTCGGTTTAACTTCAAGATAAGTATCGGCCTGGAAAGGCTGGTGGCAAACCGGATGCGTTAACTAGGAGATCAAGAGATCTCCCAAAAGGGGGGGATAAAAGGCTGAAGTACCAGAATCAGGTGGTATTGAAGCCAGAAAATCTTGACCTAGCAGCCAATACCCTTGCTGAAGCCAGAGCTAATCTCTTTCTACGGCTATGGCAGGCATGTGCGGAGGACCCCTGGTTAAGGATATAATCGCCGTAGTGGATTCCAGCCAGCGCCGCCACCCCAAGATCTCCCTGGCCAAATGTGCTGTCCAGGAGGGCCTTCTTTATCATCTCAATGGCTCTTTATGCCGGAAGGAGAGCTGCACCTACAATTGATTAAGGAACACCAGATGCCCCAGCGCAGGCCACCCTAGAGTTGCTAAAACCCTAGAGCTGCTAGCCAAGCAGTACACCTGGATTGATCAGCGGAAAGACATGGAAAGGTATGTGCAGAACTACCATACCTGTAAACAATCAAAGCCTACACGCCATGCCCCTATGGAACCTTGAAGCCCCTGAAGATCCCGGATCGACCCTGGCAACACCTGACCATGGACTTTATAACTGGGTTGCCGGAGGACTCGGGATTCAATACCATCCTGATGATGGTAGATCGGCTGACGAAAATGAGGCATGTGATACCTTGTTGGGATACCTGCTCTGCTCCGGAGCTAGCCAATCTCTACCTCACCAACGTGTTCCGGTATCATGGTCTCCCCTGAATCCATTGTATCTGACCGAGAGCCTCAGTTCACCTTGGAATTCTGGAAAGCATTCTGCGAGCTTTTGGGGATCAGGATAAGCCTCTCGACAGCCTACCACCCCCAGACTGATGGCCAGTCAGAAAGGATGAACGCTATCATGGAACAATATCTGCGGGCCTATGTCAACCACCAGCAGAATAATTGGGTGTCCTTGTTGGCAACCTGTGAGTTCGCCGCAAACAACCAATTCTCAGAGTCCTTGAAAACCTCCCCCTTTTGGCCAATTACGGTTGGCACCCCCAATTATGGATGCCCTGGCGCCCCTGCAGAGAGTCCACCCCCGGCCAAGGAGTTCATAGCTGGAATTGCAGAGCTCCACTCCACCCTAAAAGCCGAGCTGGGATATGCACAAGCCAGGCAAACCAAGTATGCTAACAGCTCATGGTTGCCAGCCCCCAGGTATCAGCCAAGAGATAAGGTGTGGCTCTCCAGCCGGCACTTTCGGATAGAACAACCTTCTCGTAAGCTAGATCATAAGTTCCTGGGGCCATATGAGATATTGGGGAATATGGGCACTCACGCCTACCGGTTGAAGTTCCCTAAAGACATCAAACGCCACCCAGTCGTTCACGTCTCGGAGATCGAACCAGCCGCCAACGATCCCCTCCCTGGGCAAAAGCACCCCCCACCCCCTCCCGTAGTGATTGCAGGTGAAGAGGAGTGGAGGTTGAGGAGGTACTGGATTCCAAGAAGCGCTATGGGCGAGTTCAGTATAAGGTCAAGTGGGTAGGGGATGAGGAGACTACCTGGCAACCCGCAGAGGACTTAGAGAATGCACAGGATTGGTCACCTTGTTCCACCAACAATACTCGAGGAAGCCTCGCCCAGTTGAATGATGTCAGACCTTTTGCATCTTGTTGTTGTTTGGAGTTGGGGTTCTTGTTTCTACCATTGTTGTTGTTTCTGTGTTGATTTTGCTGTTATCATGCCTAGGCCTCCTAGTCGCTGGAGCTCCAGCCTGAAGGGGGATAGTATAACAACCATGTGTTCAGTTGTCATTACCTACATGCAGTGATGGTCATGCATTGTTGTCTTTGTCTTTGTCATCACCTGCATCGAGGTGATAGGTTATGTTATTGTTGCCCTCGGCATCACTGCGACGCAGGTGATGGTTATTACCATTGTGTCTTTGTCATCACCTGCGATCCAGGTAATGGGTTATTGTTATCATTACCTTTCCTTGGCTTCCGAGATAGGGAAGCTTATTCCCCATTGCTCTGGCCGATTATGTATATATAGCCTGTCCCTCGTACTTCGTTGGATCCCATCAACATCTTGTATACCAATACAGGACCTTATCTCTTCGGAAGGTGTACCTCCCTTGTACACCCCCTCGTCTTGCCTTGTCTCATGAATAACTCTGACAGCACAGCTGCTCCCCCCTCTCGATACATATGTGGCAACTACCTTTGATGTGTCTCGTGTCCCTTGCTCTCTGCCCCTCTTGCCTCTTGCCCTTGCCCCCCGTTCCAGCCTTCACCGGTCACACACGTAGCGCTCCTACGTGTGCGATTCCCCCTTGCTACTGCCCGGCATACCTCTTGATTGCCTTGTCCCCCAGAGCCCTCGTTACAATTAATAAAACTTATAGCAATTAGTAAGAATATAAAAAATATATTAGTTCTTTTATTAGAACTTTTATTATTCTATTTATAGTAGCTTTTATACTATAAATAACTATATATTTATTATTAAAATATATACAATCTATAATTACTATAGATATAGGAGTATAAACTATAATCTATTAAACTTAGTTCTTAAAAAAAAGAAATTCCTTAAAACTTATATTATAAACTTTATATTTATAAAAGACTCTTATAAGAAACTACTATAATTATAATAACTAATAATACTACTATCTTTACTAGCTTTTACTTATAAAGGAGGTATTTAAAAAA
Source organism: Terfezia claveryi (assembly GCA_015179025.1). Classification (NCBI taxonomy): domain Eukaryota; kingdom Fungi; phylum Ascomycota; class Pezizomycetes; order Pezizales; family Pezizaceae; genus Terfezia; species Terfezia claveryi. The sequence goes on along the minus strand of WHUX01000018.1, from coordinate 343,732 downwards.
TTAAGGAATAGGTAAAGAAATAGACTACTAATAAGCTATCATAGCCTTTTTTTATTTAATAATTATATTAAATAAATAAGTACGAAACATGATACCTTTACCTGCAAAACCCTAATACCTTACTAGCAACCTATGTACTTGCCTGTTTAAGTACTACTATAGATTATACTTGAACTTGTAACAGTTATGCTAGATCTAGTATAACTCTCAAAACATAACACTTTAGCCTATAAACCTTAATATCTTACTAGCTGGTCTGGTTGGCTAGCTTAAAACTTTATCCTTAATCTTGACTAGTACATATAACTAGTAAGATAACCTTATGTTCCTTAAACCTTGTATTCTGCGACAGTCTTACCAGATATTGGCACAACTCTCGAATTTGAACCCCATATCTTGTGACAGCCATGCCCAAATTTCGGCACGACTCTCGAATTTGAACCCTCGCATTATTACTACCTGTTGCACCCTCCGAATATTTGCATGTACTTGCTTGTACAGTACGTCTTTCTGTTTATACCTCTTTAGGGTACTTTGATAGTGCTAGATATTGGTACGACTCTCGAATCTTAACCCTATATCTTGCAACTCTAAAACCCTATATCGGGCTTTTGCCAAATTTCTTCCCATTTCCTCCATTACTTACCTACTTAACCTATTCCTATACATTCACAAACCCCCTTAGCCTTGCCGCTACCTCCATTTCTAATCTCTCCTTTTCATACTTCTCTCTGCTAATCACTCCATCAGATGTCGCCACCTGAAAAATCATGCTCAGATATCGGCTCCCGCGCTCCTCTCATGTTCGCTAATACCGACTGTCTGAAATGCCATCGAAGTAACTCATCCGATACAGACAGAATGTGGATTATTCAGATTTCGACACACCGGTTTAAGCACTCTTCCGTCCAAGCCATCCAAGTCATCACTAAATGTCACAATCTTATAATTGTCCTACGACTTCGTCAGTAGACGTATACATTTCGCCGTACTTATGAACGATGAACTACTCACATCTGGATTCACTGATATTAAGTACTGTTCAAACATGGTATGGATATCTCTCCGAAGCAAAAAGCCATTCTGCAGCGAGTTAGGCTTCGACACTCCATTCGTGCCATCCATATCCATAATACACCTCCAATATCCCCGCTCATCCCACACACTCTCCGCATTTAACGGAAAAATATGTGCTGCTTCACAACGAGACCAGTCTCCACGATAAGCACCTTTATTCACAAGACCAGAAATAACACATCTTCCATCCCGAGCGCGAATTTCGGTAGTAAATGCCCCACCCCTGCCTGATACGTTATGAGATATCAACCGCTGCACGCACGGCTCGTTGTTGACATGAATATGACCTATTCATTAGCATCAATCGACAGACTCCTAGAACTTGGCACTTACGATCGCAATAGACATCATGGTGTCCGGCCTCCAGCCTAGTATTTGTCCTCGTAATTATGTGACCGGAATCTCTCTTGTGTACTCGGATAGGCATCTCCGTAATAAGCAGTATCTCCAGCATGTCCAGAAAGTTGGCTTCTGTTACTGAACCATTCTGAATCAATCCCCCCAGAGCAACCTCCGGCGATGTCGCATTGTAAAACTGAACGTTTCGACCCAACAAACGGTCAATCAGCATCGTTGAATTGATGTGTGGGCGATGGCTTTCTTATCCTATAGATACTTATAGAGACAAGAATAAATTGTAAATACTAGTATTGCATGAAGGGCATTGTAGAACTTCAAGAACTTTAGTATTTTGTGTATGGCATGCAATATACGGAGTAATGCAAAGTTAGGTATACCGTAGTAAGTACTGTCAAACCTTTTTATGGGACCCCTAGTTAGGTTCGTTCGATCGCGGGGTATAGATTTTTCTATTCCCGACCCTGACAAGTGAAAGCTAATTGGCTTGCGCATCTTGTGAGGAAAATATTTACAGCTTCCCACCAGCCATGACGACAGCAACGGTGTCACACTGCAAGACTGCAGTGCTACAAATTTCCCGCCGGGGAATTCAATCCGCCAATCTTTATACTGCGTGCTCCGTCCCCCTCACTTCCAGGAACGCACTTACCCCCCGCTTCTTCGCAAGACCTCCTGCTTGTCATTCCCTACGATCTCAATTCCACTGTGGTCCCCCCCGCGGTGAACGTCCCATTAGCGAGACTACTACCACTGATTTGCCTTCTTCCACGGCCACAGAGCGACCTCCACTGCTCCCTATTCCCCCTTCATCATGGACCGGTACCTCGCCTTTCGCTTTTGCATTTGAGTAAGGTTTACCTCCTTGCAAATATCCGATTCCTCTTGCGCGTTTCTAGAGCAACATAATTGACAGTGTTTACTAGCATCGACGGCGTCCTTGCGCACTCCAAAACTCTATATCCCCTGGCTCAACCCACACTTCACCAACTCCACCTCTACTCTATTCCCTTCCTCCTCCTTACCAATAGTGGAGGAGTAACTGAGAATGCTCGTGCCACTCTCTTCTCTAGGCTATTCAACCTTCCCTTTCTTGAAACAAACATCATCCAATCGCACACACCATTCCGTCTGATTGCAGCCCAAGGAAAGCTTCCTCCTGCTTATGACCCTCATGTTCCTGGGGGACGGGAACTCGCGAACTCTGTCCTCGTTCTTGGCGGCTCTGTGGATTTATCATGCCGCGACGTTGCGGAGTACTATGGTTTCAAGAATGTGGTCATCATAGAGGACTTTATGGTAGAATGCGCAGCAGGCAAGGGAAGCGAGACAAGCACTTTATGGCCATACCGTCTTGTCACCCCAAAAATACGGAAAGCCACAAAACCGCTCCCTCGTCTCCCAAGCGGCGAAGTTATGCCCATCGATGCAATCCTTGTCTTCCATGACCCAAGAGACTGGGGGTTGAATATACAGCTTCTACTAGATATTATTATTCCTGCGTTGGGGGGCGATACAGCGGGGAATCCTCCGCCGGCACTCATATTCTCAAACCCTGATCTCCTGTTTGCAGCAAGTCATCCCACTCCACGCCTAGGTCAAGGTGCATTCCGCGCCGCCCTAGAAGGTACCTATCGCCGGGTTGTGGAAGCTACTCACCCGGATTTTGATCCGCAGTTGAAGTATGCCTGTATCGGGAAACCATCCCAAGAGACCTATGAATACGCCGAAGATCAGCTCGTGAAGCAGCTGGCTGAGAAAGAGCATGTTGGGGCGAAGGATCAATTGAAACGGGTGTATATGATCGGTGACAACCCGCTTAGTGATATCCAAGGGGCAAATATGTTCAAGAGCCGAAGAGGTGTTGAGTGGGTAAGCGTGTTGGTGGAAACTGGGGTGTATAAACCCGGGCAGTCATTCCCGCCGGGAGGTGAGCCGAAGATCGTGGTGAAGGATGTGTGTAAAGCGGTTCAATGGGCGTTGATGATGGAGGGGTGGAGACAGCTATAGGCAGCGATCGCAGAGCATTTAGGGTTAGAAGTACATACCTATGAGCATACCCATAAGAGAGGCCTTTTTCCATAGAGTCATATCCACTGCGGTGTGCTTTTAGGACTGATTACCCATGAGATACCGTTAGGTTTACAGTAATGTATATTATGTTTTCCTATATTTCTTGTATGAGAGTACATGTTGCCTCGCCTGAATACGCCAATACAAAACACAAAGAAATAGAGGGAATGCTCATAAACACCACACAATTATCTGGATGTCTCGTTAACATATACAAGTAGGGCAATCACCCGCTTATATGCGGCCACCCCCACCAACTTTCCCACCCTCCCACGCTCCTCGCTTCCACAAGCTGCCACACGCCCCATACCCCCACGACCACCCTCCCAGCGCCTACTAGACCCCACAGAACCCACTTCGCCTTCGGCACCCACCTCAACCAATCTCCGACCGGCTCTCTGCCCTGCCTCTCGATTGTCTGCACCGCTAAAAAGGTCAATACCGCAAGCACATACACTCCCGTCACCACACCAATTACCGCCGGAATCTGCGGAACCCCCTTCATAGTACCAGCTCTATAAATCCCCGCTGCATAAATCACCAACACCACCGGATACGCCAATCCCATGAGTACCAAGGGAACCCAAAAATACTGATGAACACCCCTTCGCGCACCGCGCCTCGGAGGCACAGGGACTTCATGGACATAATCCTCCCGGTGCATTTCCACAATTATGTACCCCCCATTACCAGAGCCGCCCCATGCGGGACGGCGACAACCTACGATGGCTACTCGCTCAATGAGGAAGGCGATAAGGGCGTAGACGGTATACATCTCGAGCAGGGAAATTGTGGTCTCACCTCCCACTGAATACGCAGGACTACGGAGAGCTAAAGTTGTTATGGCCCATGTAAGTTGCGAAATGAGGAGGACGGTTGGGAGGTCCGGTGGGAGGGCGATGTGGAGATTTATTAGACCGATATATGTTGGCGAGCCAGGGGGCAGTAGGTTGAATATGTTGATGTAGAGAGGGATATCAGTTGCGAGCAGGCGGCGGAGGTGGGTCGGGGGGTCCAGACTCCAGGTGATGCGGCGTTGTTGGCGTAATGGGGATTGGGCATGATTGTCGGGATACAGGAGAACAGCAGTGGTCTCAGTCTCTGATGTGAGGCTCCGGTGAGCACTGGGGCGTCGGAAACTTGAACGGTGGGGGGGCACTAGTGGGAAGCTGTCTAGTGGGAGGTTGAACTCGCTAACAGGGTATGGTGGGGTTATCTGAGGGCCTGATTGTGGGGTAACGCCCGCCGGGGATATGTATGGTGAGAGGCGCTCTTGGGTGGGATAATGACCTGCATGCCGTGGGTGCTGTTCCTGCTGAGGATTTCCTGGTTGTTGTGGCGGTCTTCTCAATTGCTCACGCTGCGGTACCTCAGGCATCGGCGGCAGTTCATTCTCCATACTCGTCATCTCCTTCCTCACTGCTGACTTCTCCCCGCCTGCATCATCAAAGAACTTGAAGAATACCCTCCCACCTTGTACACTCATCAACCTCTGTAATGCACTTCCTTCGTCCCATTCATTTCCCAATTGACCTTTTTCTTCCAATTGCCTCTCGATTTCCCGCACAACCCACCGTCTCTCCCATTCCTCCCGGCCAACAAACCATATGATGCTCTCTGGGAAGAAGATTCGGAGAAGTACATGTCCCAATTTGGTGAGAGACCACCATGGACGAAGGGCATAACGCATGTGCAGGGACTGGGCTGCAAAGAGGGCGATGGGGATGATATGGCTGAGGAGTGAGGTGGTCGTATTGAATGGGGTGCGGTGGATAGCATTTTGGGCTTGGGGATCCGAGTCAGACATCAAAACTGGGGTATATACAAGATGGCTTGGTCTTTTTGTTCAAATATGGGGTATATCGTTTTGAAAACCACGAGTGCTAACGATGGAAACTCATGCCCAAGTTCTATCAATTTGCCCAAAGGTATCATAAATGTAAAAAATACATGCACGAGGATTGGGATGAGATCTCATCGCAAAAGGCTCAGCCTTGATTTCTTCCTTCGCGCTTTACTTACTTACGTGTTCGTCACAACGCCCCGGGGATTTTCTCTACCGAGCCCTGGTTTGTGACTAGGCCACCGTCAAATGAGGATCTTGTTTTTCACGGTGGCGTGAACGGAGTATAGGATCGACCAGTCTCCACAGTGGCTACTCGTACGACGGGTGCGTACAATGAGCGAGGTTATGCAGGGGTTGGTTTTGTTGGGCTACGGCAAGGGAGCTAACTGGCCATTGAAGCTTCCCGGACTCTGGAAGCCCAAGGCTGTCCAAGGGGTATCTTTGATGAAGGCGTCCGCTGATCCCGTTCAAATCCACGGAAGAGCATACGGTATGTACAGTAGTATTGATGTGGGTAGGGGATGTTGCGTGACGAACTAGGTATAGGAATGTGTTTCTTGGCTACGCAATTCCAAAGACTACGGTAGGACTTGAAGGGCTGTTCGCACCAAAACAATTTCCTGCCTGTTACCGAGCCCTTCCTCGTGCTTGAAGTTTCGACCAATATCGAACATTAACCCTGAAACGATGGCAGCAAGTAGTCACGAAAACCAGCTGCCGATGGAAGTCATTGCATGTCTGAATAATGCTCGATATGTACTCAGCCCCATGATTATCATTGCTTTGTGGATGACAAGATTGCTTATCTCTCTCTCCTCCCACAGCTTCATCTAGCCACTTCTGATGGACTCTGGCCCCATGTATACAATTGACCATAAACCCACAATCTCCTATAAGCAAGCTTTCTCACTGTTGATAGGTATCGCTAATGAACTACACCTATCTTCCGAGCTCCCCATACCCTATTCCGCCCATCCCCGGCAGGCCAAGCTCGACCAGTGAAAATGGCCCATTGATCATCCTCACCACCCAAGCCTCCACCAAGAAGACGCTCAACCTCATTTCGAACCCTAGAGTCAGTCTCCTCGTCCATGACTGGGTCTCCCATCGCCCCAGCTCTACCTCGCTTGATCCCACATCTACCATCACCAATCCCACCATGGAAGAGGAGCGTGACTCCCAGGTCCAAAGTGGGGCCATACCGTCTAGCAGGCCAGAACAATCGTCATTAGCAGCCTTGCTAGCCAATCTCAACTCCGCTGAACTCTCATCAATATCCGCTACACTAAATGGCTATGCATACATAATCCCACATGGTACCGAAGCCGAAGAATTTTACAAAAGGAAGCATTTAGAAAACAATCCAGAGGCTGAAAACAGATGCTATCTTGTTGGTGAGGAGTTGAGGGCTGTGGTAGTGAGAATTGGCTGGGCAAGAGTATCTGATTATAGTGGTGGTGTAAAAGATTATGAATGCCTTGACCCAGGGAGTGCCGAATGCGGAGGAGGCTTTGGAATGGAAAGTGGAAACTTTGCTGCGGGGATTCCAAATGGAACCTAACAATTGGTTAAAGGAATCCTCTTGATTTCCTCCCCCTCCCTTTAAATCCCTCCTCAAATTAGGTTGCTTCTCAAAATGAACTTATCTGAATATCTTTGCATTGGTTTACTTTGTGTTTTTAAATTGCAAAGAAGCGTTAGAATATCCCGAATGTTTAACACTGTTATTCTCTACCTCCGCGAACCTATGCTTTTCACACATGCGATGCCTTACTTGGGTGGATTCTTGAGAACAGTTACGATTATGTTATGGGTACCTGTACTCATATAACCAGAATGTTGCCCCGTGAAGGCGAATCCCGTGAATCGTAGAAAAGTAAGTGCCCCAAGGCACAATGGCAGATATGTTGCTAACCGAATGAATAGTAACACGGTACTCCCAGACGAGTGACGCAAATTATTCTCCAATCTCATTACATGACGCAAGCCGCTCTGAAGCATAGCTTGAGTTTGAAGTAACGATACTCAATATCCACCAGCATCCCCAAACACAACGCCCATCGAGATATTGAAAAGAAAAAGATAAAACAAGTGTCCCCCGAATTTGAAGCCATCACCAAGCCAGCATTCGATATTACAGCCATACGATCAGAAAACCAAGAGCAAGTTCAACCAGGCCGACAAGTTCAAATTAAGCTCAAGCAAACCCAAACCTCCGCCAAACCAGAAAAGCTTCTTCAAGAAACATAACAGCGTAAAGTAATCAACCGTCATAAACTACCTTTCCATCCGTCCTTTCCCTTCGAAACGCCAATCCCATGGCCCTTACAGCATTCCCAACACTGCTGCAATTGCCCCAGCAGCTGCAGCCAAACGAATTGATCCAGAAAAATTAGTAGCAGAGCTACTTGAGTTCTTGGTACTTGTCGATGGAGTAGGAGCAGTGGAGTTTTGCGAACCAGTGCCAGTTGCAGTCGGCTCGACCACGGTGTTATTGGAATAAATTGTGGTGAGCGGAATGTAACTAGACTCTTGGGTGGTTGTTGGTTGACCAGTCATAGTGACAGTACCTACATATACTGTAGAGGTGACTTCAATCTCCGTAGTCATGGTTACAAAAGTAACGTCATCAATGGCCGAGGCGAAGCCGATGTTAGCGATGAGGAAGCAGAGGACGGCGATAATGTTACGAAACTGCATTTTGATGCTCGTATTTGCGAAGAGTAGTATGCTGATTCGAAGGAGTGATATATATGGCGATAGGTTTATCGAAAATCCACCGACGAAGGAATGAAGGCGCAAGTAATGAGGTCGTTGAATGAACAGAGTGCTCTGAACACTGAAAGACTGTGCTATGCGACAACGAGACACTGAAAGACTGTGCTATGCGACAACGAGTGAGCTGTGCTGAATGAGTTGAATGAGTGCGCTTGCAGAGCTTGTCTGTAAGGAATGAACAACGGGCTGCTGCAGCGACGGGCGTAAGGCTTTTAATGAGTGGACTGAGGGGAAATCCCCTGCGTGTGCGGCGCTCACAAAAGAAGACGTGGGACTGAAGGACAAGTCAGAGCTGCAGTTGGTAGGGAAGGAGAGAGAAAGAAAACCCAGGACCACGATGTCGAGTAATATACGAGGCCAGGGAACCTTGAATGAGGGGTGTGAGACAACAATCTCCCCCGGAAATTCGCTATCAGGGCAGGCAGGGGGGTGGTTGAGGTCCAGTCTGGAGGGGGGGCAGGGGCCAACAGCACGACGCTATGCTCCTCCTCCTCCTCAATTCCACTCTGTGCACCTGCGATGTATATATTCTTATTTTAATCAACAGATAGGGCGATACGTTTCAACTCCCTGATCTTCATCGCACACAGACGATTGCCTCAATTTGTTACCCAGCCCTCCATTACTATCTCCGTTGCGTAGTTCCCCCCAGAAGGTACTAACTTTTTTGCTGTTAAATGAGCAGCATTGGAGTTGAACGGGGTCTCATGCAAGTAAAGCAGAGTAACTAATGCAGGAACCAAGCACAATCCCAGCGAGCCAAGTTCAGGAACCGAAATTTGGGGTCTGAAGGCAGACGAAGACCCTTGCCACAGTAAAAAAACGTGTGCGTGACAAGTTTCGGGCTGATGTTCATCTGAAGCAGAAGGTGTGATAGGATTACCGGTAGACTAAGTACCAACCCTAACAGATACCAGTTGTTTGTTTTCGTAGGATGCTTATTGGGAGTACAGTTACGTTCGTGGAATTCCACCTCATACAAGATCACACCGCTCTCTCCTGTCGGCAAAACTCAGATTGTTATCCCAGCCAAGTTTACTAAACTTGAAATACATACTTTATCCATGGGTACATATGTACCCTCTGCTGTGGGTACAGCGCATGAAACACCAGTAAGTATGTATGTATGTGGCTCATTCATTCTTCAGGGTCTCCTTTGGCCGGGTGTGCAGACTCATAAGGCTACATGACGATGGGTAAACCATGCACGCAACTAAATCGCATTGAGCTTTCATTATTCCCCGTCGCCAATTGCATACCGAGTGTAGATACCTACGCTGGGTTCTGCACAGACTTCCTATTTCTTTATCGCGCCATTTGATGCTGTCATGTGGAGAGTTTAATAAATTCAAAAAGTGCCCAACCAATAGTAGTCTGGTTTGCTGAGGTTAATTACGCCACGCGCGCAAGCGCCAAAAAAAAAAATCGGTTTTATTTGCGCTGCGCACCTAGGTAGTCTGGTTGCACTTGGAGGGTAGTCCGGCTTGCACTAGCCCCTCCCCAGCTTGGAGGGGTAACTAAGTAGGTAGTGCAACCAGACTAAGTACATACATCGAAACTTATTCAATAATCATGCCGCTTTACGTAAGATATTTAGATTCACACAAACTAAACTCCTCTGGCATATGTTTTGTACTATCATAGCCATATTTGCCCTTTCTTCTAAATAACTTCTACCGTACGTCATAGTTAACTATCAACTCTCCGTGTACTGTATGAGTACTCTTTCAAAGGTCACCAATCTAAAATAAAATCATCTCTAATACCCAGCAGGAGCAACTTGTTACCTTATAAAGAGGTTTTATTTTATATACTTAGGTCCAACATTTTATTTTGTTTTGTTAAAGGAGAAAAATATAGTTTAGTATATAAATAAATACATTACTCAGGAGTGCCATAGACAAATAATAGGTGTGCCCATAATACTAAAACATACATAGGCTAGCTAAAGTGGAATAAAAATACTTGCATTTCATCTATAAAAGCAACCTGTTTCTTACATACATTATACGTCATTTACTGTATTAAGGAACCTTTAAAGGCAAAGAACAGCATCAGGGCATTACCGCATTTGGGTTGTACATAGCTCGGCAATTCGCAGCCATCTCTAGGGAGGCAACATCACGTCAAATTACAACCAGGTATTCATTGTTAAATAGAAAAACACACTTCAGACATCACTCTAATTTCCCCGAGAAAAGCTCTAGTTCTCTTCAAATCCCTCCTGTTGCCAATACAATATGTGGAAAGGGCTTTCGCAGAACTTTTCCACATCTATAGGAGTAATTCTCCAGCTATCTAAGGCCGCAGCCTAACTGGATCTCTCGGAAACGCGCTCGCCTTCCTGATATTTCCCAACCCCAACCACAGAAACACCACTCTCTCCAACCCGATACCACCTCCCGCATGTGGGGGCGCGCCAAATCTAAACGCATCCACATAATCCTTCAGCCCCGGTCCATCAGGGTCAACACCCAGCTCTTTCATTCTCTGCGCCAAGCACTTTGAATCATGAACTCTCTGCGCACCACTCAGAATCTCCTCACCTCTCATAAAGAAGTCATAAGAGTTCGAGAGCTTAGAGTTCTCTGGGTCAGGCATAGTGTAGAACGGCCTCACACTCAAGGGAAACTTGTCAAGGATGTAGAAATCGTATCCGTATTTCTCCTTCACTAATCCACCAAGAATACGTTCATTCTCGGTAGACAGATCCTCGTCATCAGGGAGGTCTTCCCTTCCGGGAACGGTGCGAAGGAGAGCGATACCCTCGGCGAAGGTGAGGCGAGGGACTTTGCCTGGCTCGGGAAAGATAAACTCTTCGACGGGGTATTGTTTCCTGACGGTGGCGATTTCATGGGCGAATTTAGTTTTGAGACCATTGAAGATGTAGAGGAAAAGTTCCTCGAGAACGTCAAGGACTTCGTGGTAGTGCTCTTCGAAAGCCATTTCCAGGTCAAGACCTGTGAACTGTTGAACGTGAGGTCAGCTGGGGTTAATGGTTACCATTGTTATGGGGTCCTTGGCGAGATATACCTCTGTCATGTGTCTGTGAGTCTGTGAGTTTTCTGCTCTGAACACTGGTGCAATCTCAAATACACGCTCCATGTCACCGGCAATGAGCATCTGCTTATACAATTGCGGGCTCTGGGCCAAATATGCATCTTGTTTAAAGTATGTAACTTTGAATACGTTTGCTCCACCCTCGCTAGCGGCTGCGATCAACTTCGGGGTATGTGTCTCAATGAATCCCTTAGACAGCAAAAACTCCTTGAAAAGTGTACACACTCCAGATGAAATTCGGAAGATGGACTGGTTCGCAGCTGTTCGGAGGTCAATAAAACGGTTGTCAAGCTTCGTTGCTAACTTCACTGTTGGAGCAGCGGCATTCTCCTCTTCCCCCTCCTTCAACTCAGGACGAGAAGCATCACTGAACTGAATTGGCAGCTGCGGCTCAGCCTCACCAATGATATAAACTTGCTTCACATGGATCTCAATATCGGTAATGGAAGCGGACTTGACCGGCTCAGACACCTTTGCAACAACACCCCTCACAAGGACAATACTCTCAACATTGATTCCAGCCGCCCACTTCACCATCTGTTTGCTGATGGTTCCTTCTGTATTTGCCACTACCAATGCCTGGATTGAGTGCATCTGTTGTCGAAGTTCCATGAAGCACATCTTTGCACCCTGTGCTCTGGCATTCTGCAGCCTCGCACGGAATAGCACTCCTTTCCCTGCGTCCTGGACAAATAGTTCGCCAATCTTGACTCGCTTCTCTCCGGTACGCTGGGTAGACTGGACCATAGGAAGTGTACCATAGTTCGCAGAGGCGTGGTCGACATTAGCGGCCTCACGCTCGGCTTTGGCAGTGGCTTCCTCAGCAAGTCGCTTAGCTGCTCGCTCGGCCTTCTCTCTTTCTTTGGCAAGTTTCTTAAGAGCAGATTTGGATAGAGGCTTGCCATCCTCCCTTTTTTAGATATTTAGCAATGCTGTCCAGTGTCATTGGTGCAGGAAGAGTACTTGATACGTATACGTATGGTGGGGTTTTGGCGGGGCATGGAGGGCTCAGAACAGTGGAAATAGACTTACCCTAGAGTAAATTCCTCGGCTGGTTTCGGCTCTGTAGACATGTTTGCGACTGAGTACTCAGAAAATGCAAAGGCGTTCAATTAGATGGTTGGTGGTTTAAAAATGTTCGTCCCTTATCGGCTGATGAGTAAGCATCCGAGGGAGATGAAACGTTATATGTATGCAGGTCTTAGTGGTCCTTCTCCGCATTTATCACAGGTAGAATAAATAATAGCAAGAAATTCGTCGTCCATTCCGATGTAAAACTTAAAAGTAGACCAACCGGCAGCTTCCAAATAAAGTCCAGCCCACGGCCATATCATATTCATCCAGCTGGTATCCATCCCCACCAAGTGCCTATATATGTCTATATACATTATCTGTCAACTTTCATCTTAATAGTAGTTAGTCATTTTGACAAGGAGGAAACAATAAGTTTTAAAAGCGGACAAGAGAAGAAACAAAAAAAGAAATGAATTCCTTGAAAGATGAACCATCAAGGGAAAATAGTCACCCCCAGGATACAATACTCTGTGTCTCACATGGTGAAGGTCCTAGAAATGTTGAAAGGAAAAGCCTCACAATGACCAGATAGATAATGTTGCGAACAGATTTGGTACTCGTACATGAATATAAAAAATAAGGGAGAAGGGCAAATGGTATCAAAACACAAATCAAATATCATCATACAAACAGGAATAACATGGGAAAAAAAGAGGCAAAAGAGGAAATAGACAATTGATTGAGGGAAAAAAAGGAAAATGAATCGGGGTCTAGGCATCAGTTGAACGTTACATGACCCTGGCCGGGAATTCACCCTATTTGCAGGAAAACTCATAACACGCCCCCGCCTGCCTTCAACTCAAACCGCGCTTGTGTCGGTGTCGTTGGGCTCTGAGGTTCTGAACCGCCATTCTCCCCTTCGTCATGCTGGTCGAGGCGTTGTCTCCACTTCGCCAAACTGTTCGAGAATTCTCCTCCTTCTGTACTTGTAGGTGTCTTCTCAAAGTCGAAAGCCGTGCTCATCCTATACGTTTTATTGGTATTTTCCCAATGACTCCTCAGAGCATCCAGCTCAGTTGCCAATGAATCCAAAGCAACAGAGGTACGCGGATCACCATAGAAGGAGCCACGGACCGAGTTGCCGTCTACACTGAGACCATTGTGGTCTACGCGAGCTGATTGACGATATGCGTCTACAGAGGACTCCATGTGGTCCAAAAGCCTAGAAACCTTCTGCTCGGCGTCCATAGCACGAGTTTCCAGCAGAGAACTTTCATTCTCGAGCCTATCCACCATTGCACGCAAGTTGCTTACCTCTTCACCGGCATCGAGCAATTGGATTTGCATTTGCGAGGTTTGAAGCTTGTATTGATCCCGTTCTTCTCTGAGGGTATCTAATTGTTCTTTGAACTCGCGGATTTGCTTATCCAAAGCAGCAACAGATTCTCTGACCTTTCCTCTTAATTCCTCGATTTCCTTGTTGAGGCTCGCGCGCTCATTCTCCCACTCGCCGTTATTCGTTTCTATCGCTTGCTTTCGAACAGACTCAAATTCAGTTTGTAGCTCAATATTTCGCGCCTTGTACTTCTTCAACTCATCTTTCATCCGCTGAAGCATCTTATCACTACCTCTGACATAATGGACGGCGGAGTGATAGTCGGCCTCAAGCTGTTCAAGCTTCTCGCGAAAGTGTTTTTCAACCTCTTGGGCTTGCATTTCAGCAGTATTTTTGAATTCTCGGTGAGTTCGCATGCTCTCTTCCAGTTGTGCCTCCACCTCACGGAGGCGATTGACCTGATCAGGGGTGCCAGTACCGGAGAGAGGGGAAGGTACGATTTGCGAGCGACGTTTGTCAATGATGGTAGCGATTGCAGACCGCTCATCCAATATGGTTTTCAGCGCCTGATACTTAGTCGTTGAAGCGTCGATCTCCAATTGCTTCTCCTTGATCTTCGCCTTGATGTCGGCATTGTCTTGCTTGAGACGGCGAACCTCATCCAGGGCATCGGCCATTCTTCGCCGTAGAGCAATAGCATCTTTGCTAGACTGTGACTGTTGAAATTCCAAACCAGCGATCCTCTGCATTGCTTGGGCAAGACGCTCACCAGCATCGTCAGCTTGACCTTTGCTTTTCGTCAAAAGATCTTTAGAGGCCTGTAGCTGCTCTTGAAGCAGTGTGACCCTCTCGTCAGCCGCACTGCCAACAATATTGATTTCTCTCCTTTCAGCCACACGTTTAAGGCCCGCAGAAAGAGCAGCGCGGGCTGATCTTGCCTCGTCAAGTGACTTCTCGGCTATTTCTTCTACCTCTCGCAGTCGTCTATTAGTCGATTCTAGATCCACAGTCTTTTCTTCTAATTCGTTCTTCAGCCGCGTAGCCGTCTTCTCCAGCCATTCCCTGGCATTCTTGTCATCAGCCAATTGCCTCTCAAGAACAGCGGTCTTCTCGCTCATCATGCTCGTTGTGATTTCCATAGCCCCTAGAGATTTTTGCAAGTCTGTCTCATTATCCAGAGCTTCTTTCAAGCGTGCTGATAGCTCCTCATTGTCCAGCCTTAGTAATTGTGCTTCAGCCACCGCTTCTGCAGATTTTGACGCTTCATCCCTACTTTCCCGTTCCGTATCGAGTAGCTGTGACCGAAGACTTTCCATCTCCGATGCAGCCCGGTTGCGGAATTCATCTAGTTCAGAGACACGCTTCTGAGCGGCTGCTGCAGTCTCATCGGCAAGCTGACGGCCGCGTCTTTCTGCATCCATATCTACCGTGACGTTGTCTAACTTTGCCTGGAGTTCGGACTGCGCAGCAAGTGCTGCTGAAAGCCGACGGTTCATGTCGTGAAATCTTTCTGTCTCAATACTTAATGTATCACACTTGTCATTAGCAGGTGAAGAAGTGGCAGCTGTGCTACCCCCCCCCATTGCAGTCAATTTGGCTTTAGCATAAACTGCCTCCCCTATGGCAACATCCCTTTGGCGTTCAACTTGGGCAATCTTCTGCGCTGCCAAAGCAGCCTGCGAATCAACGGAACCCTGCACCTTGATTAGTTCACCCTTGAGGGTAATCATTGCTTCTAATAGAGGTCGATCATTCTCTTGCAGCAGGTCGACACCTCGATCCTCAAGAAGGCCATTGTTGGATTGTAGTGTGTAACCTGCTCTACGGGCAAGTGCTAGTTCTGAAGCATACCATGCATTCACTCGTTTTAAATCGTCTAGCTCCTTTAAGCTGATGGCCGATCGTACTTCCTCAATGGGTGAGGTAGCTTGATCAATTGTAACATTTTCCAGTGGAGGCTGAAGGCTAGTTACTGGTGATGGTGCTGCTAATGCTGTTGATGGTGATGGTGGTGCTGTTTGTGTCTCCGGCAGCTTCTGTATTTGGGCTTCCAGTTGCTTCGGCTTTTGTATGGCAAGCTGGCTGGGTAAATTGTCTATGGATGCGTTTGCTTGTCTTGACCTTGAACGTTCTTGCAGAGGGGATGCAACCGTACCCACACTCACACTCATTGGAGATGCTGAAATAGGTGATGATGCTGCTGATGGCATGTTTCGAACTTGTTGTACGGGTGCCGGTCCCCTTCTGTCACCTGCAGGGCCCACATCCCTGGCGTGCGTTGGTGCTGCGTTTTCTTTAGGTTTTTGCTCTGCACGTGGAGGAGGCGATGTTATCCCGTTGAGTCTTTGAGGTTGGCTTTGGGGTGAATTCATTGGTCCGGAGGCATTCTGACCATATTGTGCTCTAGCGGATCTAGCTGCCGAATTTGTACTCCCACCCGACGTATTGTTACTCTGTAAGGGATTTTGTGCTGCATTGTTGCTGCTCATCAAGCTTTCCCTTGGGACCGCTGTGCGTGGACGCTGCCCGTTACGAGGATCGTTGTTATTAACTGGAGGTCCATTTCCAAGTGGCTGTCTGGCGGTACCTCGAGGCCCGGTGGCGCTCTGTTGTACTGAGGCATTTTGATCATTCGGGTATCGAATTTTTGTAGTATCCAAAATGTAAACAAATTGTAATTCTTCGTTCACTGCAGCCCTATCCTGCGGCCGAATTTGTGTTGAGGGTTCGCCTCCGAGGACATAGATCTTACCATTGTGTGTTGACATGGAGTGGCCAGACCTCGGAGATGGGGAAGGCCCCATATTCTGGAATGTATACCATCGTTTTGTAGAGATCCTAAAAGCAGCTAAATCCCCCAAATCTAGGCCTTCGGAATCTCGGCCTCCAAATATATACATCACATCCCCAACCATGGCTGCTGCATGCCCTTCGCGTGGTGAGGGGATGTAACCTATACAATCTAACTGGGTCCATGTATTTGTTCGTGAATCAAAGGACCATACGTCGTTGAAGCGCGTTTCATTATTTGTACCACCGAACCTAGAGCCAGTCAGTAACGATCAGAATATTGCAAACTGAGGGTATCGGAGTACAAATAAAGCTTCTCGTTCCAGGTCACAATTGTATGATTCGTTCTGGCTGCTGGAACATCGGCCGATCCATCGGCCCCTCCGGGGCCCAATAGCTCCCACTTTGATCCAGGGCTTTGGAGATGGTTGAGATCGAAAGCTACCATATCGTTGAAGTACTGTTCATCCACCTGACCTCCGAAAACAAACAATTTCGACCCAAGAATATTCAAAGTATGTCCGTATCGTCCACATGGACGAAATGCTGATGGACTAACTCGTGACCAGTGTTTTGTTGCTAAACTCACGTTAATTCTCGCATGGCACAGCCAGTTTGGGAAAAGGTATCATCACACATGTATTCAAAAGATATAATGTTTCATCCAATACATCTCGTTCATCAAACTTCGTGTCACCCCCAAAGACTATATACACAATTAATCAGTGGCTACTTGACATAATGAGGTGGTTCGCTGCGGGCGTAAACAGACCGATGAATGCATTTCCCACCAATAAACTAGCATGCCCGACCCTCGGCCCAGGGCCGTCGCTCTGGGTGTTGACGGGTACTGCAGCGAATTGCGGGCCACTGTCTATTGTCCAAAGATCCCCTTTCGGCTGCTGTGTTCGTATCAGTCCCCCCATGATGTAAATGTCGCCATCCTTGCTTGCGGTACCATTCGCCGCGTGGCCATATCGTGGAAATGGTGACTGTCCCGTCGGTAAGTTTAGGCGCCGGTTAGACCATGGGTATAATGACGCAGTCGCTGGATTTGCTTGAGGTGATGAGTACTGTAGCTAGAGTCAGAGAATGGATACCATAACGGATATGGCGAGGGTTTTTTTTGGGGAGGGGTTCATACCTGAAGTAGCTGTACAGGAGGCGTCTGGGACAACGCCGAGTGCTTGTTGATGTCTGGAGATGCCTCATTGCTGTTTAACGTTGCAAGTGAATTATTCAATGAAGATGATGGTGTCTTTTCGCCGTTATTTGAGCTTATATTCGATACTGGGGTGCCCTCGCGCACATGCGACTTCTTCTTTCCAAAGAGGAAAGCCATGGCAGGTTATCCAGCCACGCAACTGCAGTGCTGTGAAAAATAAAGCAGACCCTTTCCTGCTTTCGACCCAGTCTATGAAGAGAAGTGTATGGGTATTTTCGTGATGCTCGTAAGGCCTTCGGCCAAAGAAAAGAGATACCAGAAATCTGATGAACAATGTAATGGCGGACTAGTGAAGGAATCAATCGTTCGACCAGCTGCTGTTTTGAAAGCGATGTGTCGCACAAGATTCAATATGTGACCGGTCCCAGTCTATATCACGCCGGGGGGGGGGGGGGGCCGGGTTCCCAAGGGCCACTCGTTATTCGGGGGGGGTCCGCTGGCGAAGGACGATGGCGTACTAGGGTTGGTCGTTCAATTGTGAGAATGAATCTCGGGAGTGACCCGCAGTAATGTCACAACGAGATGGATGTTGGGGAGAAGAGATGACCGGCACGTAAAAAAAACCAGAGGCGAGGCGTTTCAGGAGCATAGATTGGGTTGCTTGCTGCTGCCTTCCTTACGTGAAAAGGGGTTGGGGCAAGTTTACGACAGGGATTTCAGGCTGGGGTGTTTATGGCGGCAGAAGAACGTCACGGCCTGTGTACGGTCCCATGTACCGGTACGGTACGGCCTCTGCTGGGTATTTCCGAAACAGCTAAAAGTGCGATGCAGCGGCGGCAGCAGGACGTGAAGGTCGAGCTATGCGTGCATGGGGGGGGGGGGTGGGTGAACACGACCTCCGCCGGGAAGGAGCGGGGATGACGAGGCGTTGCGGTTGGGGTCGCGAGTAGGACTGCGATGGCGCACTTGTTTGACGTCCAACGCTGGTGGGGGAACGGGGTAAGAAGTAGGTACCAGTATTTTGTTAACACCCTACGGTGCCGGTACTCCACGCTATTGGATGTTTATTTGACGTTTTTGAAACAAAAACGCCTCTCGATCTCAAAAGCTTATATGCTTATCGTCTCGCATGGCACCCGGCTATCGGACAACACCCAGATACTTAAATAACATCCCCTTTCATTCACCATAGGCACCTGTATCGCTGCATCACCTGCCAAATGAAACTGTACGAGGGGGATTTAAAATTTATGGAGATGGTATAGTTTCGCCAGCCATAGAGTAATTACCTATCCTATCCTTTATATCTTTCTTCGAATTCAAGCCTGCGACCAAGGATAATTCCCGTCAAGCTGATAAGTACTTGACTGGCGATTACGTAGGTAGTCTGGTTTACGCCGATTGCAACTACAACTCCCAAAATACCTACTTCAGGCCAGCAAAATAGGGGGCCACCAGTAATTCGATATCTCCTAACCAGACTACTTAGTAGATACAGTATCTCCCTCAGCTGTAAATCAATAGCTAGGAAGGTGGTAAAAAGAAACAACTTATCGATATAGGTACTCCTGTACCGTACTACCTCGGTGCTAGACGTCGACCCTCAAGGCCGAAGACTAGAGTATAGAGGAGGTCTCTCTCTCTCTGACACAGGAGTGTTTTATACTGACCAGACTACTGACAGCACCGTAGATTTTTGCCGTAGGCGTACTCGGATTGCAGGTGTATAGAGTCTCAGGCCTGAAATTTTCAACCGACTACGAATCTTCTGTTATATTGCGGGCAAACTCGACTGCATAGCTTGCAAAGCCTTGAGGCGTACCTTCGTACAGAGCATATTCCTTTGTATAGTGGAGTACGGTATATTTTATTGAGCTATGCGTGAACTTAGCTAGCAGTGGCTGACTAATCGAGCTAACCGTGATCAACGGATCGACCAGCAGCAGAAACAGTTCCCATTTGATAGGATTCAGCACTCCTGACCAGTTGGCGTGCAGAGGAGAGGCTCTACGCATATTACTTTATTATAGCGAATTACAACCGGCTTACACATGGGATTGGGGACACAAAGCTCGACTGCCATCTTGGTGACCTTCCAGACGTGCTACGCTGCACGGATCAGCCCCTAAATTTGCCTCATCTCCGGAAGACAACTGCGTAGGAGGGAACTTGTTTCTTTGGATTTCACATCGACATCAGAAGCTCTTAAGCTTCCGGCTTGCATCAGGTATGAGAACTATGTCGCCTGTTCTTATCATGCACCCCCCGAGCAAGGACCTTCAGAACACCATTCCAATATGATCTCTTCGCGTCCAGGTCGCCGATCTTCACAGTCCGAGATGTACCAACAGATGAACGGACAGCAAAGTAATTACTACCAACAGCGCGACCAGGGTGCAATTAACGGTGAATCCCATCATGAAAACGGTTTGAATGGGCTTGATGGGCATGGCAGTGCGAATGGTTCCCGACAACAACATGCAGCACCCTTCGCGGGGCCTGTGGTTGCCACAACTGCGATAAGCCGTCAGAACTCAACATCTTCCACTGCATCTTCCGCCCTGAATGAATCGTCAGAAAACTTGCTGCGCCAGACCCTGTCGGCAAATGGCCAGCCTCTCACAGACGGCAGGCAGAGCCGCAAGAAGACTTTCTCGCCGACACCCACCACATCGAGAACAGGTGGTTTATTGGGACCCGCACATACCTCAGCAGATTTCTCAGGTATGGAGAGTGCGAATGAAGAGGGCTTTCAGGAATTTGATGGAGGAATTGCCAGGCACGGTTTTGAGGATGAATATAACTCTGAAGCTTATCTGGCATTGCTGGAGCAGGTAAGGGAATATATTGCTCCTCTTGTCCATGATGCACTAAGGATTTACATTTACAGGTATTTTACATGTACTATACGGACAAACGTCATGAGACGGGTGGGAACCCAAAGGAAGAGACACAGACATTTCCTCTTCAAGAGTGGCGCATGAGGGACCGCCTCAAGACTGTCTCGGCAGCCCTGGTTCTTTGTCTGAATCTCGGAGTTGACCCCCCTGGTGAGAGCGTTTCAGTGGAGCTTCGAGATTCTTGAATTAACTGTGTACTAGATGTGATAAAGACCAACCCATGTGCCAAATTGGAGTGTTGGGTGGACCCGACGGCCCATCCAACCCAAAAACCACTTGAGCAAATTGGAAAGAACCTCCAACAGCAATATGAGACCCTCAGCATCCGAACCAGGTACAAGCAATACTTGGATCCCTTCGTTGAGGACACAAAGAAATTCTGCTGTTCCCTTCGCCGAAATGCAAAAGATGAGCGGATTCTGTTTCACTATAACGGTCATGGAGTACCCAAACCGACAGCAAGTGGTGAAATTTGGGTTTTTAATAAAAACTACACCCAATATATCCCGATATCCTTATATGACTTGCAGACATGGCTCGGGGCACCAAGCATATTCGTTTATGACTGCAGTGACGCGGGGAATATTGTTACCAATTTCAACCGCTTCGTTAAAAAGCACGAAGAAGAGAATGCAGAGTTACGGACAAAGGATCAAAATGCAATTATCACCAATTATAGCGATTGCATTCAGCTTGCAGCCTGCGGGACCAAAGAGACTCTTCCCATGAACCCAAATCTCCCGGCGGATTTATTTACCTGTTGCTTGACGACTCCTATAGAAATTGCCATTCAGTTTTTCGTCTTACAGTACCCCCTACCGCATAACTATTCAGTAGATATGGCCTTCAAAATACCCGGCAGGTTACAGGAACGGCGTACGCCCTTAGGCGAGCTGAATTGGATTTTTACAGCTATCACGGATACAATAGCCTGGAACACCCTGGATAGGCCTCTGTTTAAGAAGCTGTTTCGGCAAGATCTCATGGTCGCCGCATTGTTTCGGAATTTCCTGTTAGCACAGCGAATCATGCGAGTCCATCAGTGTCATCCAATATCTTTTCCCGCGTTACCGGAAACCCATAATCATCCTCTTTGGCAATCTTGGGACCTTGCTGTCGAAATGGTACTTGCCCAACTACCCCGGCTAATGGAACCAGCGGAAAATCACGAACCTTATGAATACCAACACTCTTCCTTCTTCACAGAGCAGCTGACCGCTTTTGAAGTCTATCTAAGCCAGGGTGCTGTGGATAGGAAACCCCCGGAACAGTTGCCCATCGTGCTACAAGTCTTGTTGAGCCAGGTGCATAGGCTACGTGCGTTAATATTGTTAAGCAAATTTCTAGACCTGGGACCCTGGGCCGTTCATCTCGCGTTGAGCATAGGGATTTTTCCCTATGTGCTCAAGCTCTTGCAATCTGCCGCGGCCGAACTGAAACCTGTTATGGTTTTCATATGGGCCCGAATTCTGGCAGTGGATTCTACATGTCAGTCTGATCTGTTGAAGGACAACGGATACCAATATTTCATCCAGATCTTGTCACCATCCTCTGGAATACCTGTTGGCAACGTTTCCGAACATCGCGCGATGTGTGCCTTTATCCTAAGCATGTTCTGCAAAGACTTTCACCAAGGTCAGGTTGTTTGTATGAATCCGGGGGTGATGAATGCATGTTTGGCACACTTAGGCGAGTCTGATAATCCGCTTCTTCGGCAATGGGCCTGCCTTTGCATCTCGCAGCTATGGAACGACTTCTCCGAGGCCAAGTGGCAGGGTATCAGGGACGGGGCTCATCTCAGGTTGTGCGATCTTGTCAGCGATCCTGTCCCAGAAGTGCGTGCTGCGGCTCTGTTTGCCTTGACGACGCTCTTAGGCATACCAGACATAACATCCGAGATTATAGAAATTGAACAAGAGGTGGCAAGCCGTGTCCTCATCCTCACTGGAGATGGTAGCAACATGGTTCGCAAGGAACTTGTAGTCTTCTTTGCCCACTTCATCAAACGCTTTGAGAACAAATTCATCGTGAGCGCTTATGATCAGCTTGTACACGAAAGGGAGTACATACTCTCAGGTGGCAGATCTGTCCAAGAATCTGGGTCAAAATCCTTCACCGGCCATCTAAGAATTACATCGAACGGAAGCATGTCTACAAAGGGAAGCTCGGGGAATAGAAGAGATCAGCACCCCGGAATATCAGACAACTCAATATTCTCTGCAGTCTGGAAGGCCATTCTTCTTCTTGCTGTTGGCCCATTCCTGGAAGTGGCACAATGTGCAAGCACAGTTGTAGATGCCGTACATCTAGCATTGCTTGATTCACCGTTGGGAGCGGCCGCTCAGGATGTGATCGATGACATTAGTAAGGCCAACCTTCGCCCGATGAATTTCTCGATGGATGAGGCTTGGCCGGATAGGAAGACGCCTGATTCCCCTTCTTCAACGACTAGGCCGGATGGATATTTCACATTATCTCTCAGAAGATCGGCTAGTATCGCTGCATCCTTGAAGAATTTGGCTTTGGGATATGGAAACAACGACAGCAGCCATTCTGCATTAAAAAATCCGAGAAGTGCCTTTGCGTCGATACCACGGACACCTCCAGAATGGAATCGCCCCCCAGAAGAGAGCGACCACTGGAGTTCTTCAACTTCATATGCATCTGCCCAACATCCCGTTTCGCGGCATTTTCATTCCAAGGGGAGTGGGCAAAACCCGACTATCCCGTTGAAGAGTAAATTCCTTGAATGGTCTACCGAGGTTTGTACTAACTGAAACATTGTTGCTTTCATTATTGATTCTGACACTCAACAGTACTTCAGAGAACCTCAAATGAGACCAACTGAAGCGGACGAGCCTGGTAGTCTTGACTACAATCAGAGATTGTGGAGACGGACACGCAACGAAAAGATTATTATTGATACTCAGCCACAGAAGGAGCGAGCGGGAAATAGTCGTTGGGACACCCAGGCTGGTCTTTTCAACAATGGGAGTCAACCCATGAGGTTACTATACCATCAATTTGAATCTCATTTAGTAGCTGTCGATGACAAAGATAATGTGTCGTAAGTGTCACGCCGACGGTATATATTTACATTTCTCTTGTGCTAATATTATACCTTAGGATATGGGACTGGAGCGCTGGACATAAGATGAATCGCTTCTCCAATGGGAATCCCAAGGGAACTCGGATTACAGAAGTCAAGTTTTTAAATGAGGATGATGTAGCACTGCTAATGACAGGTTCCCAAGAAGGGGTAGTCCGAATATACCGGAACTACGAGTCACAGCAAAACATAGAACTGGTTTCTGCATGGAGGGCGCTAACAGATCTGTTACCCTCAAATAGAAGTTCTGGTCTAGTGGCTGAGTGGCAGCAAGGTAGAGGTAGCATGCTTGTCGGAGGAGACGTAAGAGTTATCCGAGTGTGGGATGCTCCCCGAGAGATGTGTCTTCAGGTAACTATTCGGGCATGCCTCTCATGAATTAGCTAACAAAGTGTAGGATATTCCTGCCCGCTCCGGATCCTGCATCACATCACTGACTTCAGAGCAAGTCGCTGGGAATATCCTTGTGGCTGGGTTCGGTGACGGTGCTGTACGGGTGTATGATCGCCGTTTGCCGTCCCGGGACTCTATGGTCAAAGTCTGGAAGGATCAGAAAGCATGGATTGTCAAGGTTCATATGCAAAGAGGTGGCCTGCGTGAGCTCGTGAGTGGCAGCGTCAGTGGCGACGTTATGCTCTGGGATATCCGCATGGATTCCCCGTTGCGGCAGTTCATGGCTCATCGAAATGGGATGCGGTCCCTCTCAGTTCACGAGCATGCCCCAGTTATGGCAACGTAAGTACCCCTCCTCTGGTACCAACATGAAAGTACTTACTGTCATGCTGTAGCGGATCTGTTCATCATGACATCAAAGTATGGAATATGAACTCCCCAGTTATTGAGCCATTGTCAACCACTCGCCCGTATTCCAGTTTCCTCCATCAGAACCGATCTTCGCCAATAACTGCTTTAACCTTCCATCCCCACCGAATGATGCTAGCATGTGCCGGGATCGGGGACAACCATATCAACATGTTCAATTGTGATTCCAAAGGGGGAATATAATTTGTTCCTTAATGATCGTAACGCGCCATGTTTAGAGTATCAATTATCTATGCACATGGAGGGAAGGGTGTCCCGCTGTAAGATACGGAGGGGCAAATATCTCTATCAGCGATGCTTCATTTTTTCTTTTTACTTTTTGTCCTGTTGTAGAGCCATATGTTAAACGAGCGATGCTGGCATGGGGAGTCTATGGGTTCTGTGGGTTCTGTGGGTTTTCATTGATTTTGCGTACGTACATGTCTTTCTTATTCTGCCTATTGTTTCCATTAACCTATACTGTGTCTACTTAACGTGCTATTACAGCAATCTTTAAACCAAGGGAGACTGCATTAGAAATATACTCGCTGAGTATGTAGGTGGTCTTGGGTCACACTTCTTGTCCACCACGTGAGGAGATTTTGCAGCTACTGTTTTAGCGCGACAACAAATAAAAATTTCCTCGATTGTAATAATGCTTCGTTTGCTTCACGAGCATCCACGACCTCCCAATCCTTTCAGCTTCCCCAGCTCTGTATTGTCTACCTGATATACAGTCATCTAATAAAAGGTTGTCCCCATTCCCCACACAATGTCAGACACTACAGAATTGCCCGAGAAGACCGTTATTGGTATCTCATTTGGCAACACAAACAGCTCAATAGCATTCACTGGTCCTGTTAGTTTACCCCCACACTTTGAACTATTTCCTGAGCATTGCATGACCAAACTGAGATCCTAGGATGGAAAAGCCGAGATCATTGCCAACGAGGAAGGAGGTACTATTACCCAATAAATTGTGGCAAAATAGTTTGAATAGTGCTGATGTTACCCCACGATCATAGACCGACAGATCCCCTCCGTTCTATCGTATGTAGAGTCGGAAGAATACCACGGAGCACAAGCAAAATTACACCTTGTCCGAAATCCTACGAACACAGTTGCGTACTTTCGTGACTACATAGGAAAGAAGTAGGGAATGCATTCTCCACCGGGTGGCGTGCTGAATTTACAGACTGTGCCAGTTAACTGACGTTTCCCTTCCCGCAACAGGTACGCAAACATCGATCCAACAAACTCTCACGCATCCGCTCACCCCATTGAGGTCGATGGATCAACCGCATTCAAGATTCAAGAGAAAGATGACGCTGAGCCCACAACCGTATCTGTGTCAGAGATCACCACCCGCCACCTCCGCCGCCTGATCACCTCGGCCACAGACTTCTTGGGCCGCGATGTTAATGCCGCTGTTGTCACCGTCCCAACGGACTTCACTGATGCCCAGAGAGAAGCACTCTGCGTGGCTGCAAAGGCAGCGAACTTAGAAATTCTCCAATTCATTCACGAGCCCGTTGCGGCGGTTCTTGCATACACCGTTCGTGAGGAAAGTACGATAACAGACAAGAACATTGTGGTTGCGGACTTCGGTGGAACTAGGTCGGACGTTACCATCATCACTGCTCGTGGTGGAATGTACACAATATTAGCTACTGCCCACGACTACGAGCTCGGAGGAGCGAGGCTCGACGATGTACTTGTGCAGTACTTTGCGAAGGAGTTTCAGAAGAGGAACAAGGTCGACCCATTGGCTACCCCCAGAGGATTGGCTAAGTTGAAGCAAGAGGTTGATTTCACAAAGAAGACTTTGAGTTTGAGCACCACTGCTACTATCTCCATCGACTCTTTGGCTGAGGGTTATGACTTTCATTCTAACATCAACAGGACCAGATATGAGTTATTAGCCAAGAACGTCTTTGACCAGATGGTCAAGCTTGTGGAGGGTGTTGTCACCAAGGCTGGTTTGGACTTATTAGACATTGACGAAGTCATCCTCGCTGGTGGTGCTTCCCACACTCCCAGGATTGCTCAGCGCCTCGCTGCCATTTTCCCTGAGTCTACTCAAGTTCTCGCCCCAGCAACCTGCACTGCCTCACTCAACCCCTCTGAGCTTGCTGCTCGAGGTGCTGCCATGCAGGCCTCATTGGTCCAGGACTTTGAGAAGGAAGACATTGATCAGGCTACCCACCCTGCTGTCACTATTGCCCCCCACCTTGCCAAGACTATTGGTGTTGCCATTGCCAATGGCGGTGAGACTGAGCATTTTTGCAGACTTCTTGAGAGTGACACAGCTCTCCCAGCCAGGAGAACTGCTCAGTTCGAGGTTGCTCAGGACGGGGATGTGCTAGTGAAGATCTGCGAGGGTGTCAGGGAGATTGTTGTCACCAAGCCAGAGAAGGCTGAGAAGGCCGAAAAGACTGGAGACGATGAGGATGAGGATGAGGATGAGGACGAGGAGGACGAGGAGGAGGAGGAGGAGGATGAGACTAGGGAGATTGTTTGGAAGGTTGAGAGGGTTATTGCTGAGGCAGCTGTCAAAAATGCCAAGAAGGGTAACAAGGTTGAGGTTACTATAACCGTTGGTAGCAACTTGGAGGTCACAATCACCGCTAGGGTCGTGGGCTCAAAAGACGGTGTGAGGGGTATTATCCCGTCTCCTGAGAAGTAGTAAATTGGAGTAGGGTGGAAGGGGTGGAGGTGATGGAATTCTTAACGAAAGAGATGGGAAATGACTCTCATGGAGGTTGCAAGTAGACATTCTGGTGCTTTTCTTTTTCTTTTGTGGTTTACAGGATGGCTGCGAATCATAGACGTACTACCGTGGGCGGGGATTACTTACCTAAGGGGTCGTAAACATTTGTCTTTTGGTCTGTTTAAATTTTCTGTAGTAGATATATATCATCGTGCATGATTGTGCCCCAGAAGAATGAAAAGTATGGATATACTGAGGGATGCTAGACGGTTATGCGTGAGCAACTCCCTCCGGTACACATCACCACTACAGTAATTACCACCACTGGCACCTCCTCATGCCACTCTAGAAAGAAAAAGGCATAGGAACAGGAGAGGTTGCAACTATCGGTCCTCAGGAAACAGTCTCGTCCGCATAGAACTATGCATTAGAACTATGCGGTGGGGTAGTCCGGGAGTCGGGTCCAGCACAGTTTGGAAGCGATTCCATATGTTTGGCGGGGGAATTGGATGCACATGGAAGCTTATTTGTGACGAGATCATGGAAACCAATGTGGCGTGGCGTGCCTCCGACCAGGTATTCACCCATAAAAGTAAAAAATATATGAAACTAATATAATACAGTAATACCAAAAGCCCCCATTTGTTGTCTTTTCTGTTGCATATGCATGCATGTGCATACACATTAGTACTATAGTACCTTATAAGTAGAAGTGAAGAGTTCTTTTTTCTATATTTTATTAGCTATAGTAGTAATAAATTAAAAGTTATTATAATTTTTATTACTTTAAATATATACTTTAAATAAATTAGTTTGAAATATAAGAAATTTATATTTAAAATAATTATATAAAGAAAAAATTAATTAATTTAAGCTTTTTTTTTTTTTTTTTTTTACTTTAGCATTATATATTTATTAATAAAATAAAAATAAAATAATTTTAATTATAAGTTATAACTTAATTTTAATTAATATAAAAATTTTCTCTAAAAAACCTCTATTTTACTTTTATACTATCTTTTTTATATTTACTACTATTTTAAGTTCTATTTTTTTTTTTGTTTTCTTTAAATCTTTTATTAGTTTTTGATAATATAAATAATTCTAATATAAATAAAGAAATATAACCAGTACATTATTTATTTCTACTTCTGAAATTCTATCTTTTATCTGAAAAAAAAAAAAAAAAAATTGAAAATAGTTCTTCTGTTAGTTTTTTTTTAGTTTTGCATTATCTTATTTTCTTTCCATTCTTTCTATTTCATTTTCCTTTTACGGTGAGGTCCGGTTCTAGCGTGAATTTTCTCTAACATCACGATCAAATCTAACAAAAGTTCAGCCTGCATAGATCGTACATGAAGCAGAGTAATGTGTGAAATATACTTACGGGCATATGTAGGTAAGTATCTCACTGTCCCACTCCCACCTCCCACGTTGTCCCCCCCCCCCCGCCACACCGGACACATCATGTACTCTCCGTTCCCAGAATGCCACCAACCAACATTTCAATGCGTCGAACATATACCTGGAGCCTCAATACGGAGCGGACCTAGGCCTACAGCTCATCCACAGCTTCTAAAGGATCCCCATTCCATCTCTAGCTCAACATCACCAGGGTAGCCTCACCGAACAAGCTCTTGTACGGGAACACGTATTTAGAGCCGCCTCCGGGCTTTCTATTTTACCTGCTCCAGCCGGCACATATCCGGGTGTGCATAGCGTAGTGAAGACTCGCTCCTCTGCGGACCAGGCGTCGCATGCGCTTCGCATGTACTCTACAGTGGCCCTTGATATCCGTCTGTCGGGTTCCGTTGCGGAATGGCTTTGCTGAACCCTGACGGCAATGCTGCTCTTACGCCCAGAGGTCGATAAAGAGCGTAAAGCCTAGGTGATGCATGTCATGTCAATCATCACATCCTCAGAGGTTGGGATAAAGCCCGACCATTCCCATGTCCACAGCCCCAGCCCCAGCCCAATTGTTTATTTTTTGCAGTGTTTAATTACATATCCCATCCTGTCGAAAATGAATTTAGCACCCTGCTGTTTCGCCTCCAGCAGATTCCCTTTTTAGGTCCCCCGCTCATCCCTCCTGAAGGACGCCGCACCACCTTATTTGTCTGCAGTGTCTTGTGTGTGTCGTGGTCCTGCGCTGCGTGTCAAGCTAAGTCAATCATCTAACCCAATTTCCCCTTAGCGAGATGGGAACGAGGCAAGGATGGTCGAAGCGGAGAACCCTGGTAATAAGGATCAAAACCACAATGCGGCGCACATGTTCTTATTCTCGAATAAAGTTGATTGTCCCTCAAGCTGGTTTACTGCTATAAGAAGTATACAGCGTCAGATACCTGCCTTTTGCTGGCCTCAGGCATGTAACTACTGTACGACCTGCAGTCAAGTAGAGGGAATTAAGCCATTATACCGTCCAATTATCTCACCGTTGCTTTTGTGATCTGTCGCGGTCGACCGAACCGGGATGAGAATCCTGATCCGACCGAGGGCTGGGGTGTGGGGGCATTTCTTCCGGCTTTCTAGAGTCCCCTCCCAAGTTAAGCAACCCACTCACTCTTCACCTACCCTTCCTGGGTCGCACGAGGCTAATGTCCTACTTAAACCTGGGGATATGCCCACCCTTCTGTTCACATTGAGCCAAAATCTCTCCATTCGAACAATATAGACCGAATCCTCACCGCCAAACGAGGCCGGTGATCACGACCTGGAAGGCAGCCCCGTCACGTGGTGGATTGATTATCATTTAGAAGCACCATGCGCAACGTTTCGATGAGTCAAGATCAAGTCATGCTGAAAATAGCCCCGGAGATGCGCTGTATCGAGGTACCATTGAGTGGGGTCATGCTCTCCACTGTACGTCATGTAAAAGGTCCATGGGTTTCGCTTCTGGTCATAAGCTGACTTGAGAGTCATTTCAATATAGAGCCTAATAAAAACAACCGAGCAGTTGTATTCAACTGTCAGTCCTGGTTGGTGCTACACTAGCTCGTCCACTGGGTTCAATAATACGAGGATAAAGATCTTTCATGAGAACGGTGTGGAAATCCCACTGGGTGCCTGGGAAGATGTGGTTCATGCGGGCATGGTTGCCGTGATTGAATTCATCCCAACTGTGACTGATAGGCGGTGGAGTGAGCCAGCTTGTTTGGGTATGTCTCAGTTGTCCTTCTTATATTATAGCGCCTTCCGGACTGATTGCCTTCAAGATAGTATTCCTCAAACCCCTAGTAGAGACACACCACTTAGTCGCGCAGAAGAGATCCAAATTTCCCCGTTCGCAATGAGCTCACCACACAAATCTGTAAGCCTCGAGCGGTACCCCTCTTCCAGGCGTTTCACAACAAATCGACCAGGCAACATCCGTATTCATAACCTCCCCTCAATCAGTGAGCACTCAAACCAGGTCGTGGATGAAGATCAGCATATGTTTCCACGGTCCGTGACACCTTTGCCTTCTCCTCAACCGTGGAAACTACTCTTCAATAGAGCCAAATTACGAGGACCGGAGAAGGGTGGGGGGGATTATTTCTCGAACCGACCAGTCCAGCCAACATTATCCCGCCGCTGGAGTGAACCATCTTGGGTATCTGCGGAGGATGTCACCGTTCAAGCGGGGGATTCTCAACAAAGTATGGATGGTACCATGGATATTGACATGAGTGGGGCGGAGGATGCCATCGAGGAGAGAACATATGAACGCCAGCCAAGTCACGAAATGCTTGCCTGGGGAAGCTTTGAGCATCAAACAGCAACAGTACAGCCAGCCACAGAACTTTTTACCTTGCAATCTCCAGTCAGCTTCACTAGCAAGAGAAAGCGCAATTATAGTGCCGAAAGTGAAGATGATGCGGAGGATGTTTGCAGAAGAACTGTCAAAAGGACAATGGCTAGCTATCACCGGCGGCAGCTCCATGGTGTGCTTCAGGCTGTGTAAAAGCAGTGCCCACATATTCAGAAGTCTCATTACAATCCCAATAGAACACCTCCGCCCAAGCATGAATCGTACCTGGCGCTCGATTCATGTTCCAGAGCTTAGCAGAGATATATTGGAGAAAGGGAATGCCCTTTGCTTCAGTTGGAAAAAACTGAGATGGGCATCCCCACAAACTCCTATCCATCATCCGGTCGGCTTGACAGAACCCGCCTGTCAAAGATTCGCTGGGCCCAAGATGGGCCAGACCCACCATCCAAACAACACCACAAGAAATAGACTTGATTTCCTGCTCCGACAGCAAGGCCCAAACGCTGGAGCACCAAAGGGAGCTTCGTAGGAGGATTAACACCAGGTACATATTAGGGGGGTATAAATGGTTAGCAGCTATAATCCATAATTGTAGTTTCTTAGGAATCATGCACTAGCATATCCCTGTGCAAACAAGCGGTGGGGAAACGAATCAGCGTTAATGCTATGATTCAAGGCTCCAGCGGAGAAGGTCTGGGGAGGAAGCGCATGATCTTTTGTGGGAGAGTACTTGGGTACCTTAGTGGTCTGGTTGGGGGTTGGGAGAAGGATATATAGGGCCACTGAATGAATTGAATGAGTCCCAGACTTGGCAAACGCTACTTCCTAATTTGACTTGAAATTGTCGGACTATACGGGAGATACCACCTAGATACCACGATGCCTGGTTCAACACCATGAACTTCAGGTATCAAAGCCTACACGAGTTGGGGTTCAAAACAAGATCTCTATAGCTGAAGCGACTGTCTGCCACCCAAATGCGAATGGCAGAGTAATTGGAAGTGTTATTGGGGTACCCTGGGGGGATTTGGGGGGGTGTCTCGTTTGGGTCGAGACATTGGTAGATTCAGAAACAATATTGCGAAGTTACCCAATGGAATCTGTACTATTCCTGAACTTGCAAAAGATGTCAATGGCAGAAAGGATTCTCGCATTTTACCGCGAGAGCGGCTACATTCCATGGTTACAGTTTCTGAT
Organism: Terfezia claveryi; assembly: GCA_015179025.1. Lineage (NCBI taxonomy): Eukaryota > Fungi > Ascomycota > Pezizomycetes > Pezizales > Pezizaceae > Terfezia > Terfezia claveryi. The sequence goes on along the minus strand of WHUX01000018.1, from coordinate 311,768 downwards.
GCCATCTCCGTAACCGCCAAGACCACGGCTGTTGATCTCCATATGTAACAAATACGAATAGTCTAAATAAACACCACGGATCGCAAGCTTCCAAACGGTCACCCGCAATCCGGATTCCAATCCCGCAGAATCCGTCAAATCATACCCGTGTGACACGCTTACCGATACCAACCACCTATCGCTCCTAAAGCTCAAAGCTCCAATTTGCTACAGTTCACCCCTCCAAGCATGTCCGCCGAGGCTGGTTCAGCAGTAGAAGTACCTACATTCTCCTCTGCCCCTCCACCAAAACTACCGCCGCTACCACCTAGTAAGTGCGACTGCTTCTTCAAACACACAATCTTTCCCCTCCTCTGCTCTCTCTCTTCCTATGCCCCTCGATTGTTCTACCCTCATAGCTAATTAATAACCTTCACTAACCCTCAGCTCACACGCTCCAAAAACGCCCCCTCCTCCATCCCCCAATCCCCCCCGTGCACTCCAAGCGAGCCCCACAAACAGTCTATATCTCCGCCCGCACCCCGTTCATTTCTGCCGTCAAGCGCGTGCGCAAGATCCTCTCTGTGCAAGAAGCATCCCTCTGGTCCACTACATCCACCCTCGATGACGCCTCGAACGAACAACACAGGCGCCAGCGGAACTATCGAAATAATCAGCGACGGCGAGGAGGAGGAGGACAACGTGGTGATTTTCGAAATGTCGCGCCATCCCAGCCAATAGAGCGGGGGGAACTAGTCGGTGAAGGGGTGGTACTCAAGGCAACGGGAAAAGCGATCAATAAATGTTTGAGTCTTGGGGTGTATTTTATGAAAGATGATAGAGTTTCTGTGAGGGTTGGGACAGGGAGCGTTGATGCCGTAGACGACGTTGTTCGGAAACCCGGTGCCACCGCCAAACAACCGCAGTCAAAGAAAGCCACCACCACCACTACGACGACGCAGGAGGAAATTACAACCCAACCAGAAAACCCTACAACAGAAACATCACCATCACTCGACCTCCCCCTCCCCAACCCACGCCCCACCACTAACACCAAAAAGCGAAAGTCCGCCGAATTGGAAGCAGAGGAGACTAGCGAACACGAAACCCAAGGCGGGAAGAAGGCCAGAACCGAGGAACACACACCTACCGTACTACCCTTCATAGAAGAAGGATTCTCAGATTCAAACCCACCTACAATACCACCTAACCTACCATTACCTTCATCGTCGGATGTACCCATGGTTGATACACGTGACCCCCAAGGTGAAGGCGACGGCGAGGATGACGAAGATGAGAGTGAGGATGATGACGATGATGACGGTGACGATGAGGACTATATGCGGATCCGAAAACTCAGCATGATTGAGATAAAAATCACTCTCGTGAGGCCGTGATTTGGGATCACTATCACAATATGGAGGGCGGACAGAGGCTATTGTTGTTGTACCCTGCATGCATGGAGAATTGGTAGAGAGTGCGATTACGAGCTGCTATTGCTTTCGTTAGCTTGCTTTTTGGGGGGTTGTTTTGTTGTTTTGGGGGGGGGGCGGGGGGGGGGGCGTTTAGAGGTGTATCAGGGTGTTTTACATAAATACATATGATGCATTCTTCTTGCTTAGTAATACTTTCATCTGGGTTTGGGGCTTTTTTTAAACAAAATTAGAGCAACTGGGTATAGATAGAACTTGCATGAGCTTCTTTGAATATCTGCTATGGCAAGTATCACCATGTACCTCTGATGTTTTCGCAAGTTTTGATAGTAGAACATTTGCGAGAAGGTTTGTACTAGAGAACCTCACACCATATATTCAGGGTAACTGCAACTGCACCCTTTTAGATTCCATCTATTTACAGTAACTAAATTATTACCTCACCCTAGCCATCTTCATCACTAATAAATCTATAACAAGATATCGATCTAGAAGGGATACCCGAGTATATCCGCAATCCCGTAACCGTACCCGAACATTTACCAGAGCAATCAAACCAAAGTAATTTTATAAGGCAAGGAAAATTAACATTGAGCAGGGAGTATTTTTTTTTTTTTCGAATGAGCCTTTGGGGGTGAAAATAACCCTCAAACATAAACAAAACGGAAGAAGGAATATATTGTACAATCCCGCCAAAAAAAAAAAAATCGAGAGGATGGTTGATAAATCTGTTGAAAACGTGATCCTTTAACTCCGCATGCCCCCTGTGATAGCTAGCTCTTTATTATTCTGCGCCAAAGGTTCGGAGAACAACCTCATACATGCCGAACATGATCGCTGCTGACGGTACAACTCGGAGCTACACCGTGACCATTAGCTTCAGCTCCCTACCAGGTTCGGTTAAAAGTGGAAGAGTACTACTCACCAGATGTGGACTCAACCCCCCATACATGCTAACTAAGCCTTCCTCCTTCCAGATCGTCCTAAAACATTGCACCAACCCGGTGTACTTCAGCTTCCCTCCCCCCATCGGCCTCTGCCTCAACCTCGTCCTGACGACCTCATGTGGATATGTCAACATCGCTGCAAACAACTTCGCACTTCCAGCCGCTCCCAACCTTCCACCCCAATGCACAACGCTATCCCAGCTTGTCGCCTCCATACCACTAGCAATTCTTCGCTCCTCCCTCCTTGCAAGGTGGCTCTTCATCTTCTCGTACAGAACCCACTGCAGAGTGGACTCTGATACACCGAGATATGAAGCAGTCAGGCCCCGGTAAAGGCCCCTGACTCCTTCCTCTCGGATGACTTTCATGGCGCAATCAAAGGAGTTCTTATACTGCCGCGTTTTACCAGCGGCGCCAGACTCTTGTTTGTCAAGTTGGAGACGGGTTTTGACGAGCCAGATGGGGTTGGTAGCAGTAGATGTTACAACACCTGCGGTAATAGCTGCGGAGAGGTGTACCCAGGTGGTGTCTTGCTTGCCATGGTTGAAGTATTCAGCAATCAGACGTTTGCCGTTACCATAGGTATAGAAGTTGATGGATCTGAGTTGGGCAATGATCAGACTAGGCTTTGGCGGGCATGAATACAGTGAACATACCGTGCGGGCACAACACCACTAAGATTCGGACCTAAACCCTTGAACAAGGCCCGCCACCCTTCAATCTTATAGACATCACTATTGCACTACCAATTAGCTTTCTATCCATCTCACCAAATAATAACTGTAGGATTTTATACCCTAATATCTGGAATGTCTCAGTAAAATGCCTCAAGCCCTGCCTTACTATGCCATGTGAATGGATATTCAACCCTGAGGCTTCTCTCCTCGCCTGAATCTGGCTTCGGTAGAAATCACTCTGCAACCTCGTCTTTACCACATCTAGCGGAGCTGTGAACAAGGCTGCTGTCATTCCTCCGGCTCTGCAAAAGTCACATTCGAAATTAGCTACCCTAGCTCTAAAGTTCCATGAAATCATTGAATCTTATGTTACTAACCCCCCAGCAACAAAATGCGCCCATGATTTTGCAACTGGATTCCCTTTTATCTTTATCGGCTCAGTAGTCTTGTCTGGGACCGCAACTCCAACTTCCCTGGATGTTGGGAGCAAATTCGACTCTGGAGCATGGGCATGATGAAGTTGGTGAGCAGCAGAGGGGAGCGGATTTGAGCGAGCAGCCTCGCTCGTCGCAATTACCATTGCTTCGGCAGATATGTGATTAGAGGGGGAAGTTGGGTTGAAAGAGTCTTAGGCTGGATTGATGTGAGTTTGATATACTTGAGAGATACTTAGTATGTTGCGATTGGGCTATTTGGTAGGGTTTGTGTGGGGTTGAATTGTGAAAAAAAAAAATGTAAACGGTTGCGGCTCAAAATGGAAGTCTTGGCACATCTCGACAAAACAGGCTTGTTCACGCCCGTTGGGGCGGCTTGGAAGCGCTTTCTTCATATTGTTTGGGTGCTTATGCAGCAGATATAATGGACATTTGAGGAAATCACAATGCATCCAGGTGGAATATGACGGAAACCCTAGGACTCTGAAGGCCATCTTCGTGGATATTAGATTTCTCCAGTATACATGGCACCGAGTAATCGAAAATAAAAAAAGAAATCCAGACGATGACGGTAATAAAAAGGAAAAGCGCGCCAAAAAAGTCACCCATTTTAACCACCGTTGCGAACCATCCATTCAGTAAATCCTAGAAACCCCACACCAACCCACTTCCTGCCCCGTTAGGGATCGTGTATTTTTTCGATTCCTAACTAGCCCATGCCCATCAGCAAACTTGGTCGATGTCCAGTCGAATGGGAGTTATGGCTGGCATAGGCAATGGGCGCTTCGACAGAAGAAGAAAGAGACAAATGAAGCAACATGATGAGATGTGCACCATACATTCGATTGAAATATATGTACAGTGTATATCGGAATTTTTTTGGTTTAGATGGTAGTCTCGTATGGGATAGGAGTGACTGTCTCTGGAAGATTGTCCTTGACGGTGACGGTGCGAGCCTCACGAGGCTGGACGGGTTGCCTCTTCAAGTGCACATGATTCCCAGCAGCCTTTGCGGCCCTCTTCTTCTCGGCGTTGGACTTGACACGGTCGACGAACTCCTTTCGGCACTTGGAGTGCTTGACGTGCTCAATGCGGATGTTCACACGCTTCTCGATGTATCGATTGCCGACGAGCTTGTAGAGGATTACTCCGACGGCTGACTTGGTGACGTTGTAGACAATACCGGTCTTACCGTGGTAGACCTTGTGGGGCATACTATTGTCAAAATATCAATCAGCTTGTTGTGCCCATCCAGATATGGAAGAACCGAAGATCAACTAACCCCTTCTGAACAGCACCATTGACCTTAATGTCGACAATGTCCCCAACACGAAATTGTGTAAGGTATGTGGACATGTGGATCATACCCTTCTCTATAGAATCGTCAACACATGTCTCACACCGCGGATACCATGGTTTACTGACCCTTGAAGCCCCTGGAGAAGGCATATCTGGTTCCTGCTCTGAGACCACCTATATTCCACCACCCATATTAGCAGTTTTCTCCGACATTTCCCAATTCGATTTCCCATACCGGAGTGACCCATTGTGTATGTTGGTTAAATTAACGTCGGGGTGGTCGTAGGGGTTGCTGGTGCTGATTGGTATCGTAATTCGTCGTCGCTTGTAAATTTCGATGATACATGGTGTTGCGTTTACGATAAGTTAGTGTGGGCTGTGTGTAGCGCCGAAGGTAAGGGTTTGCCCTATGACTGGTTCTAGCGCTCCCGCACACCACAACCCCCACCGTAATGCTCACCACCAAAAGATCAGTGTTAATTATCTTGAACGGTAGCAACAACTTCACCAACAACAAACGACCTACGGCACCACGGTCCATTCGACAAAAAATCAACAATGGCTCCACGCTCCTACTCCAAGACCTACAAGGTTCGTTGAATTTTCGACAGGAAGTGCCCTCAGTTGCTAATATTCTCCAGGTCCCAAGACGTCCATACGAGTCTGCCCGTCTGTGAGTACCACTGAGTCTGAGCGTGCTCATTCTCATGTCTCCAATTACTTCTATGCCAAATGGCTAGAATATCTACGAACATCCCGAAACTGATTCCTTTTTCCCCAGCGACTCTGAGTTGAAAACCGTTGGTGAATATGGTCTTCGCAACAAGAGGGAGGTCTGGCGTGTCCAGCTTACCCTTTCCAAGATTCGTCGCGCTGCCCGTCAGCTCTTGACTCTTGACGAGAAGTACGGGCCCACCACTTCAGACGCATCAATAGTCATATTAATCCTCTCCTTAGGGATCCCAAGCGTCTCTTCGAGGGTAATGCCTTAATTCGTCGTCTTGTCCGTGTCGGTGTTTTGGATGACTCCCGCATGAAGCTCGATTACGTGCTTGCCCTCCGCGTCGAGGACTTCTTGGAGCGCCGTCTCCAAACCCAGGTATACAAGCTCGGCCTCGCCAAGTCCATCCACCACGCTCGTGTCCTCATCCGCCAGCGCCACATCCGTGTCGGAAAGCAGATTGTGAATGTCCCATCCTTCATTGTTCGTTTGGACTCCCAGAAGCACATTGACTTCGCCCTCAACTCGCCGTTTGGTGGTGGCAGGCCCGGCCGTGTCCGAAGGAAGAAGGCTAAGGCTGCTGAGAAGGGTGGTGATGAGGGTGAGGAGGAAGAGGAGGAGTAAACATTTAGCTCTTGTTGAAGCAACAGTGATATCTCGGTTCATAGGCTCATTTCTTTTATCTCTACGGTAATTTTCTCTTCAAGATGATTGGGAAGGAAGCACGTTGAGCTACCAAGGCTGCAACGTCGATCGGTTATGCATGGCGGTCTTTTTTTTTGTCACATTCAGGAATTTGATTCTTGACAAAAATTTAACGGCGTTCAAGATTTTTTTCTGGGTTATCCTCACTTGCTTCAATTCTTATCTGTCTCCTGTGATGTCAAATTACATCTGTGAATGATCCAGCTCCATCTCCGCCCAATTGTAATCGAAAGAGAGCCTCCAAAGCCGCACGATTAAGTACCACTACCCTCACTCGAGATATCATTCTACTAAGTCACTTTTATCTAAAAACTATGCCCATATTAACATAACTATGAACTGTAAATGAACTATGAGAACCCATCGACTATTTATTTTGAAACAATCAGACACTACAAACTAACGAAGCCTTCCATATTAATCTCTATTCACATAATCCTCTCTAGGCCCCTGCATTATTTCAACATGACATCAGAAGCCGGTGGAAAATCAATACTCTCCCCTTCATATTAGCCAAAAACCGCCTGTCTAAAATGCTAGCGTTACTAGAAATTCACTGGCTAGCCGCCTCTGATCAATTACGGAAATCATCGTCAAGATGCTTCCCTGCCAACACCACCCAACTTATCGATACCGAAACAGCAAAACCTTATACTGTAGTTGCCCTACAACCATCAATCAGCAATATAACTAGCACAATACACGATATACATCTACATTGATAGAAAAAATTCATTCTCCGTAATTATTGAAAAGATCATGAACCTTCTGAACGGAATTGATGATCCCCCAGTATTCCGGGTTTAAAAGACTGCTGATGCAACAACGGTGGTAATTATGGTAAAAATCTAGTCTCTAGGATTACCTTCGATGGTCCTATGCCCTGTAATTACATATTTCCGATCTTTTGTTGGCGAACAGCTTTCCCGAAACTCTGTAACTGTCGTTCCACTTAGAAAACCGAAATCGTTTTGCACTAACCAAGGCGTATATTATTCCTGACAGTTATAGAACTTATTCCGAGTCAGTAGGTATCAATGATCTAGCGATACGATTTACCGTTCATGACAATATAATACATCCCAGGCCTCAATACCTGTTCGTATTCCTTCATTAACCAACCATACCTCTCTTGATGTGCCGCACGCAATACATAATACTTCCACCATCGAATTAAAGTTTGCATTCGTTACACCATTTGTAAGGATGAGACTGAGTGATTATTCTGTAACTAGATAACTATGACTAGCTGAGTACAGAGAGCAGTGAGAACCTTATGCAAATTTAGAGACATGCATGTAATATATGTAAACACTAAAAAAAACTTACTTAATGCCTACCGAGTCCTTCCTAAATAGGCAGGACACTAACTCAGTACGGTAATTACAGGCACCCTTCTGGTAAGCTGATAATCCCCAGGCCCACACGCACTGCCAGACCGGGTACGAGAACTAAGTCTGTGTTGCGCACGAGAACATGTTGCTGTAATTACATTGGAAAGCTGGGTAGACCTTAGACCTGCATGCATCATCCAATTGCGGTTTGCATCTGACTCCACCAACCATTAGGTACTAACATATGAATGAATCAGTTCAATTATCCGCATGACCCCTGAAACTTGCATATACCGGTCCGAATGATGGGTATGTTATTCCCGTCTGCTGTATGATCCCCCCCCCCCTTCCCCCCACACAACGGCGAAGGAGAAGTCTTGTGTTCAAGTGCATGAGAAAACACCGGTGAGCTTTTCGGTTGCCTATATATGGTATGGTGTGGGGGGTACTAACGGTGAGAATCTGCCTGGCCAATACGGAAGACACGATGTATACACAATCATTTGAAACCTTGCAAATGACAAAATTTAATTTTATATATAACAGCAAACGGTGAAGTTGGATAACAAGTGCTAACTATACGGAGTATAGAGCAGCAAAAGCTTTTTAAATCTTATAGGATATCTAAAAATTATGGTTGATCTAGTATAGTAGAGAGGAGAGGCTCATGCTACCCTGCATAGCAACAACTCGACAGTTTTAAGATTACGGAATTCGCTCTTTTAGCAATAAATCTAAAAATCCACCAGGGAGGCCTTGGGATGAGCTAATTGGAGTGAAGTTTCGAATTTTGGGTTTCTCGCCAACATGGAATCTCATTTCGTAATCGAGAATCTATGTAGCAAGTAGATTCCTTTGCCTCTTGTCTTGTCTCTCCCCTACACGTTCTCAACACAACGCCGGTCGTTTTTGAACTCGTGCCTTGCAGGCATTAGTTAGTTTGAGACCCGGGGTAGTTGTATATTTCAAGCTTCTTTTTCTTTGTCCAGTTGATGACAAGTCTAGTTGAGCGCTACCAAACAGGCGGAAGGAGGTGGGAATGTACAGACAGTATGAGGGAAACCCAAAATGAGTTCAGGGTAACCTATACTCTTCATGCTTGGGGGATTCGCTATGTGTACTCCCCGGAAGAACAACAACGGCTTTCAGGCAGAAAGCACTTATGCAAGCACAATGCGAAGTAACCGTTTGATTTACCTCTCCTCACAGAATATCTCAGTAGACATCTTCCCTCGTTGCGCAACGCTTCTTCCACCCCTACAAGGACATACACTAGTAGTACACTTCAAGTCTTCCCAAATCTCAACCATTCTGCGCTCATCAATAGCACGATTAAAGAGTTGAGATCATAGGATCTGCGTATATCATTAGACCTTTGGCTAAATACACTCAACAAAAAAAAAAAAAAAAAAAAAGAGACGCAAACATAAGAAATAGGTTTATAGACTGGCAAAGATATTGACAATTAAGGTAAAAGGAAAAGTGAATAACCAGCACCCCTATATGGCTTTTCCCACCGTCGTATTATGACTCGCTCTCTCTGCATAGCCCCACAGTTTTATGCAAAGGTAGGCCCCGAGACGATCAGTTCATCCCAGGTGGGCATGCATACTGACGATCCCCGAGGAAGCAAGGCAAGTATGTTGCGCATGTTGTATGTAGGTTCATGTAGGTAGTAAAGTCAACAGCAACTTAGAAATCTCACAAAAGAAAAAAGAAAAACCAGCTACTTAGAAAGTAAGTACCCAAGTATGCAAACCATGCAGGTCCGGTCCCATTGGCGAGAAAGTTGAACGGTATAAGAGAACACAGAAAGGAAGCAGGCACCAAAATAACAAAGGCAATAAGCAAGGCCAAGGAAGAGAGTAGAAAATCCCCATGCCATAGTTTAGGGATAGTAAGAAAATGCCATGCATAAGGATAGTACAATATAGGGCTCTTAGTGAGAATACGCCAAAGAAAACCAGGAAAATAAAAACTCCCATCCTTTCCTTATCCTCCTATTTCCCTGGACACCTTGTTTCCCACTACCCAGTACCGTACAACCAAACCTGAAGCAAGGCGCCCCCCCTTTATCCAAGGCCCCTACTTATCCCTTCCCTGTGGAACAGTACTCAAACCAATCTCGCCCCTAACGCGAAAGAAAACAGAATTTTACATATATATCCAACCCACCAGAGGAAATACAATGACAAATGGAGATAGTGAAAACCAAGACGTTGGTAAAAACAATGTAAAGTAAACAAAGAAACAGTAAGAATACGAAAAGTTAAGAGAAACACAACGAACATCACTGTACCCAGAGACACACACTCATGACACCTGAGTTCCTGCTGCATTCGTAGTCAAAGCCTTATCAGGACGCAAAGAAAGGTATATAGCACATCTAGCTCGACCAAGCCACAAACCCATCCCACTTCTTTTTACCGTTCCCCCTTCTGCCAGCTATTCAGTATTGCCATAATACTCACTCCTATTACCACCACTCCCACAATGCTTACATATGGTACACTTTCTTTCACCATACTCCTCTTCTCACCAGGCTTCTTCACCATTTCCGTTGATAAATTCTGTAACTGTTGTTGCTGGTTGCCAGGATCTCGGTGCCGGTTTTGCATATGCTTCCCCCCACTAATGACCAATGGCCCATTCACAGCTTTTACTGTAGCATTGGCGATTGCGCCTGGGAACACCTCGCCTTCATTGTCTTCATCCTGGTCCAGCTCTGTTTGTACACCACAGCTAACCATCATGGGCTTTCCTCTCAGGAATCCGTCTGCATTCTTTCTCTCAGTCTGCACGGTAGTCTCCTTCATTTCTTTCTGCCTCTTCTCTTCGTCCGCCCTTATTTTTGCCACCATCTCCATCAACGTGCGTTTTGACTGTTGTCCTTCTTCCTCTGCAGTCTTCCAACGCTTCTTATAAGTTTCAATCTCTGCCTGTGCAGCCTTCAGTTGGGCCATCATCTCCTCTAACTTCTTTTGCCACATGGCTGCTGCCTCAGTGGCAGCATTAGCAGCGGCTGCAGCGACTGCGGCCGTAGATTTCTTGTCGCTCTCCTTAGACTGCTCATGTTCCTTAGAATCGATAACGGTGATATCAGAACCCGCAATGGATACATCGTCAGGAATATCGACCTCATCCATATTCTCAATGTTATCAGTACCTAGCTCATCGGTGGGCATGTGAGCAGCCACCTGTAGCTGTGCCTCGGCCATTGCTCGTGCTTCTCGTTCCCGCCGTAATAGGTCCTCCAAATCTTTCACCCTCAAAGACTTTGCTTCTAGTTCCAGCCGGGCATCCCTAAGTTGGGCAACTAGTGAGAATAAATGTTGTGGAGGCTCCGTCAAAGTATTTTTTGGGGATCTCTTTAAGGGCGGTGATACTGGTGATGGCGGTGAAATATCGTGCACTGGTGGTTTTACGTCAGATCCAGATTTTTCAGCTTCGGGTGTAACCGTGATGTGTTTAGCAGGTGGGGGCAATGGACGATGTGGGATATTTTGGAATTGCCCTGCATCTAATGCAACCCCGGAGTCGATCATTGGTGACTGTCCGGCACTTTCTACCTCAGCTTTTTTAATCTCCGGTCCCTTCCTTACTACCTCTAGGTTAAGAAGGTGATCGAAGAACTCCTGAGTCCGCTGCAGTTCCTGGGCTTGCTGTTTCGCCGCGTGAAGCTCAGACTGGACGATGGTTAGCCACATTCGACTGTCCATAGTAATGGGAGCGTACATTGAGTTTTTTCACGATTTGCTCAACCGAGACTGATTGAACGAACACTGGTGCTCCTCGTTGCATCATGCCAGCCCCTCCAGCAGCTGAGCCAGCTCTAGAGTTCTGAGAAGTCGAACGCCCTCTGGTAAAGTTGTTGTTTGCTTGCTTGAATTGTGGTGACATTAGCCCACCTCCCATGATTGAGTCCATGTCCCCCAGATTATTAAGTTCCAAGTTCATCTGGCCGTTTTGAAACCCTGCATGTTCCACTCTAGCAGCAACTTTGTGATGGATGATGGATCTATTATCTTCCGAGAAGATGTCGATACCAAGCTCCAGTATATCCTCCGCTCGCAGCTCATGAGGGTCGCTATCCTTATTCTCTTGCGATAGTCGAGTGCCATTGACAAATGTTCCATTCGAGGACTTGACATCTCTTATCCAAACCGTTCCGGTCTTCGGATCTGCCCATACTTCTGCATGTTGTCTCGAAAGAACTTTCGAGTCAAAATACCCATTTGTGGAATTTGGTAACGTCTTGGCGTTTGTCTGACGTCCGATGCGTAGCGTATCCGGATAATATGGAAGGGGTATAAGCTTGGTTTCGAAGCTGTGGTTCAATGGCTGTAACATCAGAAAAGAGGTTCCAGAGTTGTCGCCTCCAGTTAGGGGCGTAGGTTGACCAACCCGATGTTGCGATGGAAGTATAGGTGCCTGTTGATGGATGCCGTTCATTGCTGGTGAGGATGACACTGATGATGAAGCAGAGTGGGAGCCAACGCCAGAAGTTCTTAGAATATCACCTTTCGGTGGCCAGGGTGCTCCACGGGTTGTCTTTTTGTTTTTAAGGTTACCTACGCCTGCTTGACCAGTATCGTGGCCTGTGGTTCCTCCACGTATCTGACCGTTACCCCATACCCCACCGCCTTCAGAACCCTGGGAAGAACCTCTCTGAGAGCCTTTTCGCGGCATAAATAGTCGCGCAACTTCATCGGGCGACATCTGATTGAGGGTGGACTGTGATGCATTAGGCCATCCCGATCCCGCCCTTGGAACCGATGGAAATGTAGCCACGGCGGTCATAGGTGTTTACCGCGTTTACCTTCTAGTTATTTGGCGTTTGGTGTAGGACGATTGTGTCGGGGTGGGCGAGGTTAAAATAAGCCTTTTTTTTCGCTTGTGTCTTGCTGAAAAGAAGGTAAGCCCAGGTTGAACCAACGTGTCGCAGGGCGCCGTGCGGGTCGGAGGTGTCCGGAAACTGGCGATCGAGACAGCTGGGAGGGGAGTTGCGTTAACTGTTGCGGTGGAATACCTCAGTAATTTTTATCCGCAGGTATATGCGCAGCTGCCTTGGTATTATTCCAGCACGTTGGATGTGGTGATATATTTTTCCCTCTGGCAATTTAGGCTGGGGGGCTCGTTCGAAGTTGTAGAATTTCGAGCTCGGTCGTTTCGTGCTAGTGGGATTAAGGAGCTGCTTGTGATGGGGCCACACTCAAACTAAAAGTAAGCCAGGGGCCAGTAGACGCACACCGCACACCACAAAACAGAGCCAGCAGGAATCCCTGAATGCGAATTATTGCTTAGACTTTGGCACCTTGCGTGTATCTCGTGTAGTTGTCGTTATAGGCCAGCAGCGGCGCGAGCGAGATGGAGTTGGGTTGGGGGGGGGGACGAGGGGACAAGGGGACGAGGGGACTAGGGGAGGAGGGGAGGAGGGGAGGAGGGGAAGGGAGGAGGGGAGGATGGGAAGTGGGATTTCGAGTGTACGTACCTGTAGGAAGCCGATGTCGAAGGGCAGGGCAGCTAGCTGATTTGCTAGCTGTGCTGTGGGCGCAGCCAGTCGGGGGCGATGGCCCAGGTCGAGGCAAGGACGATTGGATTCGAGGTCGAGGCAAGGACGATTGGATTCGACAACGGGCAAAGCACGGTAACAAAGTGACAGAAGGGAGAGTGTGTCCTGTGGGGCGGGGCGTGTTTGAAGTCTGGGGAAGATCAAGATCAACGATGGCAGAGGCTCCGCCCGATACGATCGATAGAGTCCTCCTGTTCAGAGAAAACGGCGATGGAAGCGGGTCTCAATGATGGCGACAAGTGCGGTGATGATGCTGCCAGAAGGACTGGATTTCTTCAGAGGCAGAGATGCAGAGAGAGGCAGATGGTGGGTGAATGGAGACCGAATTGCTGGACAGATTGGGTGCGGGCAATCGCCCTCAGCCAACTGTGGCTTCCTGCTTTATCACGAGTGCCACATTACAGAATACAGGCACTGCTACAGCATCAACACCGGCTTCACCGCTACAGCATCAAGACCCGGCTTCACCGCCAACTTTTACTGTGGCGATCGTTGGTACTGTACGTACGCTCTGCCCCTACCGGTGATTCACATTGACTTAAAAGTAGCCGGACCTTACCCAGCTCGTGGTCCCCAGCATAAGGTCTTGCAGCACGCAAGCAGCAGGGCAAGCAAGATTTCAGGTGCAGAGACGCACCTCAACGGCAAAGCACAAGAACACACAAAAAAAAAAAAAAAAAAAAAAAAAAAAAAAAAAAAAGTAAATGGGGCCATGGAGGCAGGTAACTCCGTCCTGTATCCGGCGTGCCAGGCTATGGCTATCCTCACATCATTTGCCCTTTAATTTACATTATCTTACATACCTTATTTTTTGATTTGCCTCTTCTTCCAAATACACCCTTCTCGTCACAGTTCTTGCACAAACCCACTGCTGAGTTCTTGCTTTACGAGACCGGTCACTATGCCGGTACGTTGCAAAGCAGGCTGAGGCGCTCTCAGATTGCAAGAAGCAAAGTTCAGAAAAGGCAAAAATAGCGGCAAATTACTATACTGTACTCTGATAGAGGATGGGATGGATATCCACTGCTTACCGAGCTTTAGAGCTTCAAAGAGATGCCCACTAGGTGGGATGGGATATTACACTCCCGCCCCAAAAAATGTGTGTAAATTCGGCATTTATATCATGTTCGCCCACCTTTGGTCGCCTCAACTTGAATCCCTCCAAGTCAACTAGTATGGTATCTTGTCAAGTGAGATATCAGGCTGTCTGAAGACCCTGGTTCCCTGTTGTTCTGTTGTTTTTGCACTGCTCTGACCCTGCAGCCGAATTCAAAAGGCCATTATATCTCACCCTCGGTCTTTGATGGAGTAACCAGACCCATGTCCTCTTCTGCTTGATGCAGATCCATCCATGGGGGCATCTTTTGCTTGCAAACAACCCACCCTGGAATATTTCTCGGGATTGAGTGACACAGAGTGCGTACCTGATATGGGTACGAACAGTATATGTTTCATCATCGCCCAAATACATGCTTGTTTAATAGGGTGGTCAAATTTGAATAATATATATATCGATGTAGACATGCTTGATAGATCACATTGTGGCCAAACAACCCAAGTGCGGGACGCCAGCCGATTGATTGGCTGCGCTAGCTGCAGATAGCCCTAGTCTGCGCCTCCCCCACACGCTACGACGTTTGTGGAACGACTTTCTTGAAGGCGTCGTTTGTGATATTTTGGCGTTGGACAAGTGAGAATTGAACCTCAACGCCCAATCTTCAGACGGACGGCCATACCCTGCTACTTGTATCAATCTTGAAGAGTTCCGATCTCACAGATTCAATCGCCCGTACTTGACTCCATTTCTAGTAACTTATACAAAAAGAAGCAACAATGCCCCCCCCACCTCAACACGGCGGTCAGGGTATGTCGACCTTCGACAAGAGTAGGTTTCTTCGGCCCCAATTGCCAATGTGCCAGCATAGGAGGGGGTCTCCCGGGTGGCACATTACACAGGTCATGATACTGACAATACCACTTGAATTATAGTGAAGATGGGTTTCATCATGGGGACATGTATGCCATTCCACTCCTCCCCAATTCCCAACCCCAGCCTTTGAACTTCACCTACCATCTGCATGCTAGTGATTTCAAAGTCCCCAATCAATTCAACACACCAAACCCTCTCCTTCGGAAAAGCCACCTCATCTGGATATGGCTAACCCATCTCACCAGGTGTCGGTCTAACAATGGGCTTCATCTTCGGTAAGAACATCTGCGTTCCCTATAGCGGCCTCCCCCCCCTTAGCCCCGGATTGAGCCTTGCTAACATCATCCCCGCAGGCGGCTACACAATTCTCAAGCATGGAGCCGGTCCTAATGGTGTCATGCGCAGTCTGGGACAGTACATGCTCGGCTCTGCAGCTACGTTCGGGTAACCCACCCTACCATTCTCTTCGCCGAAACCCGTCCCCCTGGCCTAGCTCACTGACTGAAATTCTACCAGCTTCTTCATGTCAATTGGGACTGCCATCCGTACTGAAGGCCCTGAAGGAACCGAGAAGATGCGAGTATATCATGCATTACTGCAGAAGGCAAGAGAGGAGAGGAGGGCAATCCCAGTGGTGGTGATGGCGAGGCCGGCATTGAGCTCTAGGTGGCCAGAAGAGAGGGGGAGGGAAGCGTAAACACACCAAAAAAAAACTCCGGGTGAAGGAAAATTGGTTGAAAGAGTGAAGCCGGTAGATGAGATGAAATGAGAGGTTTTTTATTGAATGCGGCTAGGCAAAATGCGGGGAATGGGTATGGCGTTGGCAGTGGGGTGGGAGTGGGAGTGAGGTTCAAGATGTAGGAGTATTATGCCATATGACGGTGGCCAACTCAAGCGGAATACGTATTCCATGTCTTACTGTAAATAAGTACTAGCCATAAGAAAAACTTGCATATGTTTTCTATCAAATTGTTCTGAAAGTAAGATACCTCCGTATTAAGTATACTGGTAGATGAGAGGATATCACATGACCGTATCTAATTTTAATGTTTAGCAGCAGTGTTTTCACATTACCCTCAACTATGAGTTTGCCCGCATATGTTTTCACCTACTCTACATTTCCCTTTCCCTTTCAACAAGTACATTACAGTACAGTAATGTGCATGAGACAGAAACCCCTTGCCCATGAAGGTGACAAATATTCAGACGTGTATGTAGCTTCCAAAATCCAACGGACATGCATAGCATTGCAACGGAGTGGGGCTTGCCGTGCTGGTTGTTGACCTTGCCCAGTTGCTGACCCTGTTTGGGGCAGTGTTTCATTTTCACAAGGGCAAGGATAACGTCAGATAAAACCAAGTAGCTAGGGGTAACTTCTCGGGACGGGCTACTTTGATCAAGTTGAGTGCTGTTGTCGATATTACAATGTAGATAATAATTAATCATATAAAAAAGTAATGCTTAAGGGTATATAGATAGACATGTAAGAAGATGCAACATCGCATTTGTTTATTGGTTTTGGGTATAGCTGTTCATATCCAATCATCAGATCGGGCATTGGCATCGGCATGGTACAGTACCGGACGGACTGCAGAAGTTTCCTTAGTCGGGCCATTCTTGAGGAAGAAAGTTCCTACGCGCCGAATTAGGCTCAAAATTGTCTGCTGCAGGAAAAAAAAATGCTAGATTGGTGGGGGTTGGGGGACGGCGGCCGATCGCTTCTGGAAATTTTTTATTCGGAGCGGGGATTGGGATTTCTGTTGGGTGCCCTCGAGGAAGCTTACCTTTTTTTTTCTTCTTTTTTTATTTTTTTTATTTTTTTATTTTTTTATTTTTTTAGATACACATTAGTTACTCCTATTCGGATGAAGCTTACCTAGGAGGCCAACCAGACTACCTAGGAGGTGAGAAGAAAATGGGTTTGCCCCCAGCTCGGAAGAAAGTTGTCCAGCTCCGGGCGGGGTAGGGCGGGTATATAGTTTAGCTCTGATAGAATTTCGAATGCATTGAGAGTGTTGGAGTAAGGTACTGTAGGTAGCATGATGGTGATGCAGGAGGGCACTGGGAATATGCACTCGGTTCCATTGGGGCGGGGAGGAGTTGTATCAGATTCACACGCTCTGTACCTAGGTATTTTTTGTCGGCCGGCCCTGTTTGGCGGGGCGTGCAGTGCAGCAATGTGGGAGCACTAGTACAGACCTACAGACCCTACAGACCTACAGAGAACCTACACAGAGACCTACAGAGACCCTAGAGACCTACAGATCTAGGTACAGAGACCTCAGACCTCCAGAGAAGGGCCATCATAATAACCCCCTGCTGGCTGCTGTTTCGCTGACGACGCCCCCCTACCTACGGTACCCCCCCCTGCGGAAGATCCCCACTCGCTCCCGGTCACCGTGTTGAGAGGCCTGGAGAGAAAAGACGGTACCGCAGTGTGCCGTTCTGGCCAGAAATAGAACCCCCGCGAACAGGGGTGGAAGCGAGTGCAGAGGGGAGGGAGTGTTTGGCATTATTGGGCCAAGTGCTGTGGAGTTCGTTACACCCAGATCTAGGCCTATTAAGTGCATCCAGTCCGTTTTTTCTGAATTCAACCCTTTTCATCCATCCGCTGAGCGGCACTTCGTACATTCAGCATCATCTTAGGCCCTTCCCCCCGTACCCCCGGTTTGTCACGACTTCGTGCTCCTTTCGATTCCACGACTTGGATGTGAAATCCCCCCCACCCCGAGACTGCAATCCTCATCCCCCAGTACCCTACTGCAGAACGCACATACATAGTCACATCGTCACGCCCTTCTCCTCCATCGTCGTCATCGTTCGATTTCTCCGCCCAAAACCTGGCCCTTCGCTTCCTTGCTGCAAGGAACAGCATCAAGGGGCTACCGTCGCCGGCGTCATCACACTGAATCCGCATTATTGGGGGAGAGCTCACTAGAAGCGCGGGCGAGCATTAGCAGTTGCACGCCGCCGGGCATTAGTATCTGGGATAGCAAAAGAGAAACTTCTTTTGAAGCCCAGAGACAACCGTGGGGACGACGGCAGGAAAAGAAAGAAGGGCCGCCTGACCTTGAGCTGCTCACGGATTGGATTCTGCAGGCGTGACACAACGTTGCGCTCCTCGTGTTTGTGCTATTATACCGACCCGGAACTTTACATTCTTTGCTACAAATTATTTCCATCAATATTGCCGCCGTGGCTTCCCGGTTTTCTCACACTGCTCCTTTACGCTTGCTTGCATACCGTCATATATTCAAACTGTTTGCACCCGCTGATATCCATTTTTTCCCCCTCCTAAGTTTTGCCTTGTGGAAGTTATCCGCAAAGTGTTTCGATATTTAAACCGCTTTTTCTGATTGCGTTTGCCTCTGTAATATTTGTCGCTATAAGCTTGTGGCTCTTGTGGCTTACCGAAATCATACTGTTTTGGCTTCACAAATTTCCAACAACCAGATTAATAAGAGCAGGTGTGAGAGCCGACACAACTTTTTTTTTTTTTTCCCGTGCCGCAAACAACTCAGAAATCTACTAGCAAATCGTCGTGGACACAGTTTGACCACTTAAATAGGATTGTGATCGGGCGGACTTTCTCCGACCGATTCAACCCCCACTTTCCAAGCTGGCGGAGTGAGCAATCCCCCCAGTTCTGTTCTGTGTCCAAGCTTTGGTTCTAATGGAAGTCAAATAGCTATCTCTACCTTATGCACAGCGAACATCGTCCCATGCGCGGCCGAAGTTCAACAAACAGCTCGTCGATAAGCTCGCCCCTTCGATCGCTATCGAACACAGGCTCCCCGAGGACAACCACACCCGCAAATGGGCCGACACCAGTGTCGCCCGGAATCGCTGGATTTTCGACGATAACGATTGATCGAAACCGACATAATGGGACCTCGCCTGGCGCGGGTGACATTAATGGCGATCCCTTATCTCAGCAGGCAAGTAACGGCTCGGCGACAGATTTAAACCAGGAGGTCGCTGCTCTCAGTAACAAGCTGATTAAAGCCATCAACCACCAAACGCTTTTGGACGACTCCCTGGCCTCGACAAAACATGAGCTGGAACTATCAAAGGCGCGGATAAAGCAGTTGGAGGCCGTTACAAGGGACCATGAACAGATGATGGCGAAGGGTTTACTGGTCGATAGGAAGGACATGGAAACAGAGGCTGAGCAGTTTATGCGACGGCTAAGAGCAGAGAGAGATCAGAGGAGCAAGGCGGAAAGGGACAAGCAGACAATTGAAAAGGAACTAGAGCATCTAACTACGGCGCTTTTTGAAGAGGCTAATAAGGTTGGTACTTGGAGAAACACTCAAATTTCGCATGAGCATGGCGGGATATACTGATGTTTGGGGAGTAGATGGTCGCTGCCGCACGAAAAGAACGGGATATGGTGGATCGAAAGAACGAGCAACTGAAGGCACAACTTTCGGATACGGAAATTATACTTCAATCGCTTCAAGATCAGCTGTCGGAGCTTAAGCAGGTTATGCAGCAGATGACTGCGGAACGTGAGGAGCAGGCGGAGATTAGCTTCTCGATGCCACCAAGCCCTGCTTTAGCGAATCGGCTGAGCAAGGAGTCTTTGGGGCGGGGATACGATACCGTGAGCGTGTCACCGAGCTACTCTAATCACCCAGATGAAACATTAGCACCGGCCCATCCTACATCGTTCTCACAGCTTATTACACCGGTGCTACGATATGATACTGCTGCTTATCAAGATTTTCTAACCTTACTAAGGTCACCGAAGCGGCAATCGCTGCCACTACCACAGATCCAGCAACCACCACCGGTGCAGAATGGAGGGAATAGCATGTACCGACTGTCAAGTGGCTCAATGGCGTCTTTCCAGCTTATGAGTATTGGGATGGGAATTGGAGGGATGACTTATACACCCAGTCACTCACCTACAACATCAGTTTCAAATGCCCCTTCCTCACCGTCGACGCCGAATGGAATTCTGATAGTGGCTCTGAAAGAAACAAGGTTTTTCAAACGGGCATTGGTGGATGATATTGAGCCTACTTTGAGGCTAGATATTGCACCTGGGTTGTCATGGCTGGGAAAGAGGAATACCATGTCTGCGCTCTCTGACGGGACATTGACCATTGATCCAATTCCGTCGTCGTCTAGGATAAGCCTTATGGTATGCACCCTGTGCGGGGAATCTCGTAACGAGGAACCCCTTCATGTTCGTGCCCATCGAATGCGGACTTCGGACACAGAGAATGCACAGAAATACCCTCTGTGTGGGTACTGTGTGAATCGTGTGCGTGTGACGTGCGACTTCGTCGGCTTCCTGAAGCTTTGCAAGGACGGACTGTGGAAGTGCGATGGGGAAGCGGATGAGAAACATGCATGGGAAGTATGTACTACCCATAGGGAGAAGATGTTCTGGAGCAGGGTTGGCGGGGGCGTAGTTCCCACCTCGCATGTTCACCACTATAGTGGGTACTATCAGGGCAGCGTTTTTGGCGGCAGGAATAGCATTGAATCTGGATTGGGAAGCGGAATGATGAGCCCGAGGAAGGTCAGTGGGATGAGTACAAGCACGAGGGGATATAGTATTGATAAGAGAAGGAGTTCTATGGAGTCTCAGCAGGAGGAAGCACCAGCACCAGTATCATTGCCTCAAACTCCGGGGCCTCCAGTCCCCATGGTAGCGAGGGCGGTTACGCCACCTCATGGGGGACCGAAGGGGGCGGATGCTACTCCTACTACCGCTGCGCCAGTCAAGAAGGACCCACCTTTGAGTCCACTCAGACGGCTCTGGAGTATGGGACGGAACGGTGTCTTGGGTGACCGCAACAATAATGCCAATAAAGGGCTGCCTTTACTCACCACCCCACCTCAAATTGACACGCAACTCAAAGGCGTCTCTCAAGGGAAGCCCTCTGTAACTGAGAATAAGGAAAATGTCGTACCACGGCCAGATACCCCAGCCAACAAGGACACCCCCGTCGAGACGCCCTTCACACCTGAACCTCAAACACCGGCGTTTGAGCGGGAGATTGCAAACGTAGCGGCCAGGAGGCTGGGAAACATTGGTGGCATTGATAGTCCTTCAAGCACTCGGGCGATGTTTGGACGGGATAGGGGGAATAGCGTGGTCAGTGTCGCGGAGACGGTGATTGTGCATAGAGAGGTGAGGGAGAGGGGTATTGAGGAGCAGGTTGTGGTTGAGGAGGATGAGGAGGAGGGTGAAGAAGAGAAGAGGATGAAGAAAGAGGCGGAGGATGTGAGGAGGGAATTGGAGATGGAGGCGGAGGCCGAACGGAGGAAGGAGGAGGAGCAGAGGGTGAAGGCTGAGGAGGCGGAGAAGAAGGCGAAAGAGGAAGAGGAAAAGAGGGAACAGGCGAAGTTACTGGAGAAGGAGAAGCTTGAAGTTGAGAGGCATCGTGCAGAAAGCCCGACTCTCCCCGGTGGCTGGGATTAATTCGAGGACCCATACGATTTGACCACGGGGCACCATCGACCATCCAACGACTTTATTTTCTTGTATTTCCTATCGGCTAACAAAAGGTTCAACGGGCTAAACATAATCATAAGTATGCAAGATATCGATATGCTGGCAGCTATCTATCTCTATTTATTGTATATATTACCTCTTTTTATTGAATGGATGGCATGGTATATGGCACGGTATGGATAGACACATTCATCATGCATTATTATTTGGTTGAGACAAAGGGCAGAAGGGGCTTTAGGTGGATGGGGTTGTTTCTATCTTTTACTTTATCTTTTCTTTTTCTTTTCGGGTTCTATTACCATCTCGTTGATGCATTGATTTAATCCTACTCTATCTTTTTTTCCCTCTTTTTTTCATTGTGGAACAATGGTTTGGTGGGATCGGCGAGGTGTTCTTTCCCTTTCTTTCTTTCCTTGATATATATAGTATTACTGTGCCCTCGTATTCATTTCGGTTATGTTGCTTATTTTTAGTCAAGTCTTGTTCATGGGTTGCACTTTGTTTCTTTGTTTTATTTTTTTTAATTTTTTTTTTGTGTCCTAGGGTTCTACGGCGGGGCTTGGGTTTGGTGGTGTGGGTGAGTTTATGGAAAGTTTAGGAGTAGACTGGTGGTGTTGCGGATGAGGGTAGATTATATATGCATATTTTTGGGTTTTCAATTGTTTGTGTGATTGCAATGCTCATGGTAATGATATATTGTAGTGATGATTTGAGTGAGTCTGTGTTTTTCTTGATACCTATATGGTTTCCGGACTGAAAACTTGAGTATCAGGGTAAGTAATGACCGAAATTAAAGCAATACAGAATTATAAAAACATAAGGATTTCTATAAAACGCCATAAAAACATTCCCATCAAATGCCCCCCCCCTTTTCTTTTTTCACTCTCATGGGGTGGTCGATGTCGGCGCCGGCGCCGGCGCCGCATCCATCTTCATTGCATCCCCAATCTCCTTGTTTTTCTCCCTCTCCCTCCTCTTCTCCGCCTTCCTCAGTGCCCTCATATCCGGGGGAATCACCAGGCCCAACCTCGCTCTCAACCCCCCCACATCACTCTCCAACTCCCTCTCCCACCAAACGTTTATCAGGCTCTCACACTCCAGGCCCGCCTTGATCGCCCAGGGAAAGTAGATATCCCACACCCTCTCCCTTTCGGCCTTCTTAAGCGTGACATAACTCGCTGCCGCCAGTCCCGTCATGGGTAAACCCAGATTCATAAATTCAAAGAGTTTGAGGGGGACTTCGCCTTCGCGGATAGCGGGTAGCCCGGTTATGGCATGGTAGAAGTCGTGGGACTGTCTGTAGCGGAGGAGGACGTATGCAAGCTCAGAGGTGGGGACGTACCGTACGGGAGGGCGAGTGAAGGGGGAGAGGTGGTGCGTTTCAAGCCATTTTGCGTATGTAAATCCTAGAGTGGTGGGAGGGTAGGTGAGGAGCGTGGCGACGGGAGGGATGGAGGTGGGAGTGATTTCGGGGCGGTGACGGAGGATGGCCCGCCCGGTGGGGTGTGATTGCATGGTACGCAGAAGGCGGGGCAGGAAGTACGGCGTGGAGGTGGTTTCGCCGGCGAGGGCGATTAGGTCGCCACGGCGCGGGTTGAGGAAGGAGCCGAGGAGGGAGGTGAAGGCGAGGAAGGTCTTTTCGAAAGAGTTGATGGGGATGTGGCCGGGGTAAGAGGGGGGCGGCCGGGAGAGGACGGAGAAGGGGCGGCGGGGTGGTGAAGGGGCGGGGGGGGCTACGGGGGCAATTGGCGGTGGGGGTGGTCGCAGGAGAGGCAGGAGGCCCCGTGCGAGGGGGCCACGGAGGTGGTTCATTGCTTGCTGCGTGCGCGGGGAGAGGGGGATGATGGTTGTTGCTTTGTTGTTTGTATCTGAGACGGGGCGATTTCCAGGCGCACAGCACAACACATCACGTGGCGCCCACCGCGACGATCGCGACGTAACACGGCGTCTCGTCCGCCGCCGCCGTCTCGCTCTTCCCCACAAACAGAAAACACAAAACAACAACAACATCACCGCCCCGCACCACACAGACATGTCCACAGCGATATACCCGCCCATCGCTGAGGCCGCCCTCCTCCGGGCGGAGCACGCATCCGCGGTATCCCCAGGGCCCTCATGCAGCTGCACAAAGGCTTGCGCACCTCCGCTGATCCACTCGTAGGCACGCGAACTCTCCTGGCTCCTCCTGTCCTTGCAAGATACGCTCCTCTCTCTACGCACCGGGCTGCAGGAATGCATCGCGCTTATCCATCCCACGGAGCCGGCGTCTACACTTGTGCTGTCGAGCTCGAGAAGCGAAGCGCTGAAGGGATATGTGACCCGCGTGGGGGACCGGATAGTCAAAGGGGTATTCCCCCCCCCCCATACACACACTCTTCATATCTGTTACTAGGATATCTTCTAACCCCTCTTCTCTCCCTCCATCCTTCTGTAGGACATGCAAATCAAAATGTACGGCCTTCCCCCACCGAAAGGCCTCTCAGCATTCCGCCTACGGCTCGCCGCGCCGGTCTCCTCCATCGCCTCTCCCAGCCTCAACCACACATCCCCGACGCCCCCAACAACCACAGCAGCACCCCATCCAGCCTCAGCCCCAACCCCATTGCCCCCTCAATCGAGATTCCCCCACACTCCCACCACCCCTCAATCCTACTGCCGCCCCCTGCAACCCCCAACCCCCCAATAACCCACATTACCACCTCCCCCGCTCACCCCCACCCCCTCCTCGACCACCGCCGCCAATCCTTCGGCCACTCCCCGACCCCAGGCCGCTTCTACCTTCCACAGCTCACATACCTCCGAACCCACCTCCACAACGCACTACATATCCTCTCCCAGCCCCCTCTTTCCCCGCCCCCACAGGCCACACTTTCCACAGACCCAGACACGACTCTGCGCCTCACAGCGCAAACAACGCGACATTTAACGAACCTGTTAAATGAGATCCACCACGCGAAGGCTGCGCTAACGGCACCACATCCGAAGGCTACATTCCCGTATACATCGACCCCTGGGAGTATCTTCGACCCAATGCTGCCATCGCACTTGGCGTTCGATTTGACCATCCACGAGGGCGCGCTGGTCGCGGAGTTGAGGACAGTGGAGTTCCTCAGCCCGCACCAGCATGGCCCACACCACCACAACAGCAGTAGTAGCGAGCTTACATCCTCTGTCCGCAGGGGGTTCGCGTCAATCCTCAATTCCTTCGCTGTAGCCGCTGGGGGCGGCGGGCCGGGACACAAACCAGGGCTGTATGAAGAGGTGGATAAGGTGGTGGTGTGGGACGGGAAGGGGGAGGTGAGAGTG
Organism: Terfezia claveryi; assembly: GCA_015179025.1. Taxonomy (NCBI): domain Eukaryota; kingdom Fungi; phylum Ascomycota; class Pezizomycetes; order Pezizales; family Pezizaceae; genus Terfezia; species Terfezia claveryi. Next base: position 286,959 of record WHUX01000018.1, on the reverse strand, counting down.
AAGGATAAAGTGAGGGTGGAGAGCCAGGACCCGAGGCTGATGGCCGTGATGGTGAAGGTGGGGGGCCTGGAACATGGGATTGGCGTTGCCATGGGAGGGTTGGAGGTGGCTAAGCAGAGTTTGGGCATCATCGGCCCTGGGGGGGAGGTTGCGACGGGAGTGGTGGGGATCTAAGAGAAGAGGGGGAATCTGGGGGGAGGGGGTGTTTGTATGATTAGTGATTTTTTCTTTTTGATCTTTTTTTTTTTTCTTGGATCCTCTCTTTTTGATTTTTTTTTGTATTTATATCTGATTTGTTTATTGTTTTATATAAATATTTTGGTGTATGAAAAGGGAGAAGGAAGTATCTGCTGTTTGTTACCCTCATATGTACTCGTACTCATACTACATTACCTACTTTCCCAGCTAATCTAAGCATAACTATAACTTACGGAAATATAATCCAATATCCCCCACTCCCCCCCCTCCTCCCCCGCCCTTGTTGTAGGGTTTTTGGGTTTTAAACAGAAATGTAAGTGGTGTTTGTGTATGGCTTGTGTGCTGGTCGAGTGTGCTAAGGAGATGGATGTACAGTACTAGTACTGTAGGAATCTATTATTAATGCCGAAGAATTAGGAAGGGAATCTGAGCAAAATATATTTAAAACATGGGAGGTATGTTGATTGGTTGTAAGTCCACCTCCAGCTCCCACTTACCCTTCCTCCCTTCCTTCCCCTTCCCCCCTCGCAGCAAACCTCTCCTCCCACCCCACCCCCAAAACATCCTCCACCATAATCACCTTGACGCGCCTATCCAACCTCCTGGCCATCTCCCCCACCCACCTGCTCCCCACCTGCTCCACCCTTGGCAGCACGCCTCTCCCGCCCATCTCCCTCTTCAAATCCGTGACACCCCTGCCCACAATCCCACAAGCCACCACCCTTCCCCACCACCACGCATCCGTATCCACATTGACGCCTACCCCATGATTCGCTACAAACCTCCTGACCCTCACGCCCACCGCCGTGATCTTATTCTCGCCGACCCAGACCCCCGGGTGGACACTATCCCTCCCAGCTGCAACAACCCCATACGAGTGTAATACGTCGATCGTAATGCTCTCGAGCAGGTCGACCCAGTTCCGCACCCCGACTCTCCGACCCTCTTTTCCCTCTTCCTTCTCCTCTCCCTTCGGCGGGAGCCGAAGCGCCCGTAGATCGACAACGGGGTAGATCGTGCACTGCCCCTTCCCGTGCCAGGTAATCTGGCCCCCCCTTCTCGCTTCTATGAATTCGGCGTACTCGCCTGTGACGGGGTGGGGTGTATTGGTTAGGTACTCTTTCTGGGAATGGGGGATCTTGTGTTGCTGGCGTAGGCCAGAGGTGTAGACTGGGGGAGAGAATTCGGAGGTGATTATTGTTGGGGGCGGCAGTGGAAGCAGCGGGGGGAAGGTGGTGGTGGCTGCGGTGATGGTGGAGGTGGGGGGGTGACGTTGTTTGAGGAGGTGTGTTTTTTGTGCGAGGTGCAGAGAGACGAGGGATTCTTGGATGAGGGAGGCGCGGGAGTAGGTTGTTAGGCCGAGGGGGAGGTGGTAGAGGAGGGGTTTGGTTGCGGCTGCGGTAGACATGGCAGCGGAGTCAACATCGGTGGGTCGGGGGGAACCCACGGGCGGAGGTAAGTAACGCGGATTTGAAACCTGGGGTAAATATTCGCTCGGCTAAGACTACAATAATGTAGACAAGGGACCTTGCAAAATAAATAAAATAATTATCAACCTTGTTTTCTTCTCTATCAGAGGTTTACCCCATTACATCCCATTACATCCCATCCAATCTCTCCATGATAGTAGATACAAACAAGATACTCAAAACAGCCCGCCCAACAAGATGGTTCTAGTAAAACAATAAAATACATCATGAAACTGCATAACACCCAGTCTAACCCGGCCAACAAAAAAACATCACAGAACAGACAACGCAAACTCTGGTATCATACGACATACGACATGCCCAAACCCAAATCTAGAAACCAAAAAGTCTCATCAACCCTATACCACTTCGGCCCTACGCCGCCGCCTCCTTCTGCTTCTCCCCCCTCCCCATTGTTGGCCTAAACCCAGCCTCCCTATCCGCCTCCCCGGTACTATACCTCCTCCCCCACCCCCTCATCGGCTGGGTCCTCAAGAACGCCCCCACACTACCCAAATATCCCTCATGCCTCAAGAAGTACGCCTTCTTCGTGCCCTTACTCCAAAACTTAATCGCATAACTCAACGTATTCATCGTCTGATGATGACCCCTAATAAACGACCCCCCAAAGTAGATATGTTCCAGATTATGATGCTGGGCCTGTAGGTATGCAATCTGACCTATATTGTTTGATATTGCGTAGAGAAGGGACCGGGAGATATCTTCCTGTCGGAAGCGTTTAAGGCGGTCGACGGCGGTGGTGGGTGGGATGGATTCTGAGGTATTGCCGTCGGTGAGGGCGTTGCCCTTGTTGGCGATGAAGTTGGGATCCTCGTGAGATTTCTTGAAGACTTTCCCAAAGCTGCTGGCAATAGTGGTGCTCTTGAGGCCGATACGTCCGTAGTCCGTGCCGTAGATGTCACCAACGAGCATGTCTACGGCGGTGTTGTCGCCGTGTTCGGCCATTCCGAGCATTTCGTCGAAGGAGCTAGCTTCAGTGAGGAGAGATAGAAGGCCCCATAAGGTTCCACCTCCGAGCTAGTACAGGTTTAGCATACAAGGAATCCACCAATTAGGATTTAGAGAACCTACCGAAGAACCGCCTATCCGTTCAAATTGTTGTGGGCCGGAAACCTTAATCATCGAGACACCGGACCCAATGTTTACCAATAAATAGGGGTATATAGCTGCCCGTGATTCGGCGAACTGCATAGGATCGGCTTCACTATATGTAAACACCTCTTCCGGAATCTCCGTTACGAAGAAGTCGAGGCCTGTGATTTCTTGTATTAGCATGGACTGTCATTGAGTTTTGTGACCCCACTCAGCAAACTTCCTTGCCCTTGCTGCACTCTACATAAGGTTCAAACAGATAGGAACGGAATCAGGCTGACCAACTATTAAGCATTCCATCTCATCCTCCCTGTATATCTCCACACCCAGCCTATCCTTAAGCTTATCATAAAACTTGTGCGCCCCTCCCCCAGTCGCCATGACATGTAGTCCATCCCGTCGCCTCTTCCGCTTAATCTCCTCTTTCGTGGACTCATCCTGCTCCGGTAGCAACACTGACTCACTCCCATTCATCAGCCTGTCCATAAAGTCGATCAAGTCATTGATACGCTCAGTCTCGAAGTTCTTGAAGTTGAGCTTCCCGCCGTTGCCATTAGGGTCGCGGGAGAAGTAGACTAGTTTGGCGAGAGATCCTCCAATCTGGCTCCTGAGTCAGTTGATGCACAAAGTCAGAGATGATTGTCACTCACATCAACCGCAATATGCGAAACCTGGGTCTTGTGGTATGGGAGCCGGATGTCCTTGGTCTCAGAATGCTGGCGAGGCGGTGAGCCGGGAGTATCGTCGTCGACTATAAACGCTCCTTGCACATTGATCTATCAGGCATGTTGTTAGCTCAATTGCTCCATAGGTGATCACGGAAGGGCGGTTTCCTGTACCCTCACCGAGCCCGGTCGCTCAAAGGTTCCCGCCCTGGGTCGGTTTGTACTTATATGTGGTAATGAGGGAACAACAGCTATCGCTGGCGGTTGCTTCTTGGACATTTTTGATATCAAATACAGAATCAAACAATATGGTGTAGAGATAGGAACGCAAACAAGAGCAATGTTAATAATGAGAGCGTTTTGTGCTCGTCAGACGGTAAGCCAGAAAGTGATATTTTTCCCTGTCCTGACACCGACAGAGCGTAGTTTCCCAGCCCTGACTTGTCGCTTCAAACGAAGGCAATGCGAGTTATACAGAGCTATTTATTATTCAAACGCCGTAGATTGTTGAGAGAATGGCTGGTTCGGCAGCAGCAGTATCTGAGTCCTAAAGAGCTCTCAGGGCTAGAGGACTAGAGTACCCCCACACTGAACAACACCGAGGCACGAGATAAAAAACACCTACGGGAGTATTAAATGTCAAGCACACGGAGGGATCGCCGCGGCCGACTAGCAGTACCTAGGGACTGGCGAGGATAAGAAGTACGGTATCCTTACTCTCCGTGAAGTGATGAGGCCACGACCTTTGCCCTGTCGAAGCTCCAGAAAAAAAAATATATTGGACTCATGCATCATTACGCACCTCGTCGGCGCAGCGGCCGCCGAGCTTGAGACTCCTTCGGCCCGGGCCTATCGGCTTTTGGCCAGCATGGGAAAAGGGGAAGCGGCGGCATCACGAGACCAGGCCGAGACGTTGATTCATCCAATGCGAAAATGGAACGAGTTGTAGCCGTTTGCATCTCAGAATTTGTCGAGCAGTTCGCGCCTGCGATGCGCATCGCCGACTGCATACATCGTGCATTGTGTGACGTGAGGGGTGAGATGCCAAGACATCGACCGCCTTCAACAAACTCAGCCACGGGCTTTCGCACGTGACCGGCGCTTGCTTCCTGAGGGCACAACCCTCGCGCCCACTCGGACGTTGGCAACCTCTGGATTTCTGCCAAGCCCCCGTCACGCACACACCGCTTGCGGACGATTCCACCAAAAGAACATAACCAAATTTACCAATTTGAGAGGTCACCGACGACGACACTATCCGCCAACGACGACCCCCAGCCACAACACCAGCTACGCCTAAAAATCCAAGATGACCAAGGGTACCAGCTCTTTCGGTAAACGCCATGTGAGTATCTCTCGACCTGAATCTCTGCCGGTTTTCCTCGAGGAGGATTGAGTAAGCACAGTGCGGCAGGGCATAGACATCGATCAAGCCGAGAGGGTACCGAAGGATTGATTATGTCTGAAATTGCCGCCGTGGGCAGAATTGCTGATGGGTTGATTATGGGGGAGTATAGAACAAGTCGCACGTCTTGTGCCGTCGTTGTGGTCGTCGATCCCTCCACGTCCAGAAGCACACCTGTGCATCTTGCGGATACCCAGCTGCTAAGACCAGGAAATGTACGTACCATCTAAGCCCCACCTTTTGCAGGAAGAGGGGGAAACCGAGGGCAGGGAAAGGATCCGATTGGCATTGGGAGGAATGGTGAAGCAGTCGACGTCAGGAACGAAATCAAGAGCTTGGAACATCATGGAGGCAATGATATGGGTGTTGAGGCACAAATTTGGAGACTGCATAGAGATCTCAGGCTCACACGACTTCCCCCTCACAGACAACTGGTCCGAGAAGGCCAAGCGAAGAAAGACCACCGGTACCGGCCGCATGCAATACCTCAAGCACGTCACCCGACGATTCCACAACGGCTTCCGTGTCGGCCCTCCCAAGGACGCCAAAGGGCCCCAGGCTGCTGCCAGTGCCGCCGCAGCCACCACGGCCGCGTAAATAGCCTTCGTTCATGTTGCGCTCTCCTGTTGTTGTGTGGACACATTCCAAAAAATTCACCAGCTTCTTCGGGTTCTCATACGGATTTCTTTCATCTCTTGTTCCTTGTTTCTTCCCCGGTGTTATTAAAGTTTTTCTTTTTCCGTTTACTGGACGTGGGGATGGGATGCGTGGTGCGGATGGGCTTGTCTCCGGGTTGATTGGGTTTGGGGAAACGAAACGGACCTCATCAAATTAAGGAATATTATGAAAATATTCTGTCTTGGGGGCCCGGAATAATAACTCCCACTTCCACGGATGAGATATCACCATATGCATTGCTATTATATGGCTGTTGTTGCTGTACTACTAATCCCCGCGGCGAGCACTATACTGATTTTTCTCATTGTCTCTCATGGCACTGTTCATCAATAAAAGGCCTCTGGTTCCTGGGGTAATACGTACACCAAAAACAATTTCGTAAGTCTTTGTAGAGCTCAATTAATGGGCACCCCAGTACCCGCGCAAGTAAAGATATTTCCCTACACAGCCACTTCCCCAGTGTCAAAATTACCCCACCGTAAACTACTATCATTCTCCTGGTGACAACCCCACAATGCGATTTATATATGTGTACAGGAATTTCTTTCTTTATTCATTCAGCATCTATAAACCTCACTCCCCTCAATCCTGCATTCCACTCCTTTCCATCCATCAACCATTCTAGTCATGGGAATATCTTTGAAATCTTCGAAGCTCAAACCAGGAATTTAGTGAGCAGCAGGTGGAGCCACAGCGGGCCTCTGGCCAGACTTGACAGCTGGGTGGCGGGCGTCATTCCTCCACTCGTCGGCTATTGATGTGGGTACGGGGAATTTGTCAGTAAGAGGTTATATTTAATATTACGGCTGGGAAAAGAGAGAATCCCCTATGGCGCAACTTGGTAAAAGGGGGTAGGAAGAAGCAAGAATGGAATGGGGTTACTCACTCTCCATAAGTACACCAGCGAACTTGTAGACACCGACGGCCACGATGATACCTATAACATCCCCACGGCCAAAGTAAGCTACAAAATATAAAAATCCTCCCTAGTCCATATGCAACCCTCATTCTCTGCTCCCACACCTTGACCCTCCTCCCTTTCCTGATTTTAGGCCCTGGATATCCCACCAGTAGACCAGTTATTGCTGTGGTAGTCTTCGTTCCTGAGATTCCCTGAAACTCCCTTCCTACGCGGGCCGGGCATATCCATTGTAGATCTCCCACTTCACCCTTCACCGCCTGGGCACAGTAGCCCTCTCTCCCCTCATTTTCCACCCACCCCCTTCTATCCCCCAAAGAATTTTGGGATCTCCCTTACCGGCAACAAAGAAGGGGCCCATTGGCTTCACTATATCCCCGCGATAAATCAGCGTCGATTCTAGAAAATAATCTCATCCTCTTCCGGTTGAGTGGATCAGAGCCCCAAAAAAATACGTACAGACAGGCGCAGGCCACGCGCGACCGAGCATAGTACCGATGGGTCCGGACATCTTAACGTTCGTGAGCGGAATTTAGGTGTAAGTGAGGAATTGGGAGTGATACGTTTGTTCAAAGGTTATTTGGTGGGGGGTTGCGATGGGGTGATGAATTGCGGACTAGGTTTTTCGCTAGCCCCGAGAATTGCCTACATCGGAATAGTTGCCGATTGGTTGGTGTCATCAACAGTTCATGTAGTCATTTAGATTGATAATGTAATATAAACGAACTATGAAAATTGGCAGCCGGTATATGACTATATGAAATAATTTCATGCAATTACTCCAAACACGACCAGCCGCTATCTAGATGTCCTCTCGGAGTACAACCAATTCATCTCCATTTTAAAGAATTAGTTAGCATAAAAAACAATGTGGTGATGATCAGCTACATTGCCTTGAGTAGATTTCCTCGCAGATCAAACATGTCTATACATGCAGTTAGCGCAACTCTAGTACTTGAATTCCATCACAAGAACTCCACTTACACCCCATCATATTTCTTCATTTGTATAGTAGCATTCCATGTCCCCAATACCCCCATTCCCCCTCTTTCCCGGACTATTCGCCTTATGCTCTCTTCATAAAGCATCAAGGCCCTATTTCCCTGGCTCTGCTCCCATTCATCAAGCTTCTCCTTGCCGGAGCAACGCGGGAAAAAAGGTGGTATACCGGAAAGAGTTGGGCGGAGATAGGGTAACTGCTCAATTATATGGTTTCAACTGCCGTGAGAAAGTTTACAGTCGCATGAATATCAAGATTCTGCGAGCAGGTGTGAGTATGGTTGATAATGGGGAGGGGGGAGGGGAATCCTACATTCCACAAATTCATTCCATAGACGAATGCCAGTGGCTTAGTGGTTTTTTCAGTACCCAGAGCAGCAGAAAGTCGCTGAAGCTCTTCTGGAGCAATTGGATACCTCACCTAGAAAATGTCCGCAAATGATTAGGTAGAACTACGGTCAGCAATTGGTAGGTACCATCTCCTCAACTATACGTGTGCTAGCAATAGCCACTCATATTCTTGGATTTTCGAATTCCAAACAGGGAGAGGTACCAAAGACATTGACTGATTGAGCAGGACAAACAAGGGATCGCGGGTCATGCAGTTCCACATCAGCTGTCTTGAAAATACCTTGAACCGAACATGATTTCACCTACTTTGCTTCCTAACACACCGCTTGCCTACTTTTTACGTCGAATAGTAATACTCACATTAAACTGTGTCAAGTAAAAGCATTCATTTTTCTCCTGTTGGTTAAAATTCCAATTGGTTCTATTCCCTGATTAGCAGAGCGCCTTGTACAAACTTCAGGGTAATTCTCACTCAGCACCATAACCCAAATCCTTCCTTAAGAAGACATTTAAGGCCCCAACAATATGCCTAATCATACTATCACCCAAAAATACCACTTTGCCAAACCTCCCTAAAATACCACAGATCTCCTCCGTGGCGCATCCCCTGGATATATATGGTCCGTCAAAGCCAATCCTCCCCCCGCCGGACGTTGCTTCCAACATCTGAGCTCTGGAGCTGCAGAGGGGGGAGTATGGAACATGAAGGTCCAGAGAGCATATATTACATTCTGACCGGTACTTGTAGTCTGACAACGAATCTACTGTGTCTGGTGTGCGGTACAAAGGTAGGTCTGCGGATGGCAATGAAAGGCTCGGAAAAGAAGCACTATGGATTGCCTAAAACTGGTATCTTCAGTTTGGCCACATCCTAGTGGGTTTACCGTACAACCTGAGAACCTACCCCAGGATCTCGGACCATAACTATGTCACGAAATACCACGTAAGGTGGTAAACTCATGTAGAGGATAAGGGGAGTGATTGCTAGGAGAATTATCAAGAGTCGTCTCGCGTTGCAGGCAAAAGAGAGTCGTGCACGATACATCTTTGCTGGGAAAAGAGGATATGGCTTGCCAGCGATGTATTGGCCGTTAATTTAGTAGTAATGAAGCTTCTAGAGACTAGAAAATCACCGTGATAAGAGTTTGAGTAGTCTGGCGATTTTAAACTTGTATGCTCTCTTGGGGGTTGCCAAATTCTAGGTCTGGGTCGACCAGCGCTACCAGAATAAATTGCTACGCTGTTAGGTCTAGCTCTACTCTTTGATATAACACCTATTACTAAGTACCTAGCCATATATTATAACCTGTGGGCATGGTTGAGATGGTAGGTGCATTATATTCATGAGGTAGAGTGTGGTTCATGCGAGGGAATTGTGCTTAGTATAGATGGAAATTGATTTTATTCCACCATGTCAAACATTTGCTTCATCCCCTCTATTACCGCCTTATTCCATCTCCCTTCAACATTTCTATCCTCCTGCCCCTTTTCCCTCACCTGCTCCCTCAACTCCTTCTCCTGCTTCACTACCCCCACCAGTTCTGCATAATCCATCTCCATCGGCCCCAGCTCCCTCCCCAGCTTCTCCATCTGCTGTTTTCCACCGAGTATCACATTATTATCAAGATGCCTAATCTCTATACCCAACGCTGACTTCTCCAGTTCCAACTTGCGAATCAACGCCTCCGTTTCATTCAATGGCAAATGCATCGTCTCATCGTCACCTTCAAACCTCGCCATTTCCTCCTTTATAGCCCTATCAAGCTCACTCAAATCCTGCGGTAGTTTCTCAAGCTCACTGAGGTTCTTTTGGTTTTCTTCCCATCCTTTTGTGACCCTCTGTACTGCTCCTTCAATCTCCTCAAGAAGTACTCTGATCTCATCTTTCAGTTCCCGCAACTCAGTCTTATATTCCTTCAAATACTTCTCCTCAGCCTCGATATCACCCATCTCCATATTTTCTATGTCGAAAACATCCCGGAGATAGAGCAGCTTCGCCTCTTGCTCCAGATACTTGAATCGAAGCTTAGGATAGAGCTCTAGTGAGGCTGCTAATTCGTCTGTGACTGCGGTGAGGGTGATATCTGAGTCAATTTCTAGGCCATCAGAGTTCCTTGGCCGAGATTTATCGTTGGAAGAGGAGGTGTCGTCCGAGACCTTAGCGGTAAGGACAAAGGCGCGGAATTTGAAGGCGTATTTATCAAAGATGTCATTGAGCTCGGTAAGCGCAGTCTCGGTAGTTGCAATCGTTAATGGGATGTCAACAGTACTGGGCTTTTCAATATCCAGGTTCACTAAGGTTTCTGCCATCGTGAAGAGCTGTTGCTGTAGGAGGAGTTCCTGCAGGTTAGTTTGGTCGGTTGGAGGATGTCTTGGCAGTCAACATTGTCCCAAAGGGTGACAAAGCACTTTCTTGCATTGATTTAGGGGAACCTTTGGCGGATCAACAGAGTAATCGTCTCTTAGCACATATGGGGACGCAGTTTTCCAAATTTGGAGATAATGTCACTGTTGAGGGTAATTTTAGCCTAGTTGGGCAGACACAATGAATAGTCGCTGTGCTGCACTAGGCACTAGAGCGGTGCTGTACATAAGAAGTACTTCTTGTTCGGACTAGGACGGAAGTACAGAAAAAGGACATAATAATGAATTCAGGCAGGTCATATATGGTTGGACACGATATGTTGCAGTTGAATCTGTAATTAGTCAAATGATAGCTCAAAATGTGGTCCATTCAACCAGGTCTGGTTACGACGAAAGAGCTAGCAGATCATCTTGTTCTCCCTTTGCGAAACCTAGTATATATAGGACATCCTTGAGGGTGGGGCTGTTGAGCCTGCAGGGCGCCTCGGCCTGCACTTTCGGCTTAGCATTGAATGCAATTCCCAATCCAGCTTTCCACATCATGATAAGGTCATTAGCCCCGTCACCTATGGCAACGGTTTGCTTGAGATGAATGCTCTCTTTCTGAGCTATCTCCTCGAGAAGTAATGCTTTGCGCTCCGCGTGGACGATAGGCCCAGTAAGTTCTCCAGTCAGTTCTGTACCATCCTCACTGATGACCAACTGCAACATCACAAATCTATTAGGGCATGCTGGTATGGGTTTCAATGAGGGCACGAACCTGGTTTGCGTAAGCGTAATCCAATCCAAGCTCGCTCATTACATGATTTGCCAAGGGAATGAATCCCCCACTCAACACCGCGAGCTTAAAACCCAAAGCTTTGAGGGCCTTGCATAGTTCTCGCGCACCAGGAGTGAATGTGATGACAGGTTTCAGCTTTTCAAATACATCGGATGGTACGCCTTTGAGCAATGCTACTCGCGCTTGCAGGGATTGGGTGAAGTCGAGTTCCCCATTCATAGCACGAGCTGTGATGGCCTGTAGAATTGGAGTCAGGATATGCTCTAAATATGAAGTTCTTGTGGCACTTACAGAAACCTCCTTCTCTACTCCTACAAACCGAGCAATCTCATCAATAACTTCCTGCTCAATCAGTGTTGAGTCCATGTCGAACACAGCGAGCCTCTTGTGTCGTCGAAACACATCGTGTGGTTGCAGGACGATTTCAATACTCCATTTGGCTTCATATTCCGCTAGCTCTTCATGTCGTCGAAGATCCTCCAGGCTCAGCATTTCAGGCATGAGCAGAACTAACTGAACAACCCTAGCTTCCTCAGACCTTTCCAGACACTTATGGGAAGAGTCCCATCTTCGCCATGGAACCATCAATTTGTCCCATCTAGAGATGAAGTCGAACAACGCAGCTTGCGAAATAAATTGGCCATACTGTGAAACCTCTTCGGTCGTGTTCTTGGTGGTGTAGGTGGTATAGAACAGAGTCGCAACAATCTGCTTATAACCTTCGGCTGAGGACTGGCAGTTTTTGTGATTAATTGAATGAACAACGCCGCTATCTATCACGGTCACAATCTGACCATCCCCGGTGGGGCCGACCTTGGCCTGGAACTTGTCGGTGTCACCATTCCTATTGACATGTGCGTCATGTGTTGCGGGAGCTCTGAAGCACCCTGCATGACTGTCCTTCAGAGACAAATTCCTTTGGGGTTTTGGGCGTGTAGAATTGGTTGACATATCTGAAATCCGTGTTTTGGTAGCAATTGTTCAATGTCCTAGATGCGATGCAGATTAAATATCGAGGGGCTTGTGCCAACCAGACTATCTCGTAGCTCACGAAATTTCAATTTGTGCCTGGTCCAAGCAGGAACGCTAGCCCCCACGCACGTGCGGCAGGGGTGGACGATTATTCAGCGAATTTGTACAGATAACTACACTCCAGGCTACGAGAGAGCGAGACCGTGGGTAGATCGCGGGCGTCAGGAAAGCAAAGTTTGTCCGACAGACAAGCGCTTCGTACCGATTGCAATCTTCCTGTCTTATGCAAACAGCTTTAAGCTTGAGATTAAAGCACCACATAACTTTTATCTTCAAGCCAAATCGATATTCAGGAAATCCTTGTCTGTAACGAGATCGACCAATGTCGGTGCTTACTGAATCGGATGTGAAAAAAATCATGAGGACGGTTACTGGGAGATCAGTGTTCTCAAGTCCCTCCGAGTTGGTACCTGTCAAGCCACAAGCTACTACATTCCCATCTACGCTTGAACTCGTATCTGGCGGTCTGATATTGGAGCGCCATGCAAGGTCCCTGATAGAGAAAGCTATATTTTCCGATAGAGACTCTAGTAAGTAAAACATGCCATGAGTCCTTGGAGGCCGGAGTTTTTTATGTATACTGACTCTTGCCTCCAGGTCGAACCACACTCCTTGAGTTGGCTTCGTTCGCAAACCTCGAGGTCAAGAAAGTTGAAGCGCTTCTCCCACCTAACGATGAACCTTTTTGGGGCAGAGTAGGCAATTTAACTGTGGTACGGAAGCAGGAATATATTACCTTGCAGGAAGACTTGCAACGGCGGATGAAGGACCAAGTCTTGTTTATATCCGTGTATTGCAAAGAGAAAACGATAGATACCCAGTTTTTCAGGAAGCTTCTGGGAGGATCAGTACGTACCTCTGATACTGAATGGATTGGGTATGACCGAGATATGGTATGCACAAAGGCTTTCTACGAAGAGTGTCAATCTGCACTTAGAGCAGACCTCGAGCAGATTTCGACGTAGGGATTCCTCGTAGACCTTCCATCTTATTTTACTGACAGGCAGGAAGGCCAATTGAAATATCTACACTACTTCCGAAAAGACAACTACCAGTCACATTTATATCCTCTTTATTGAAAATTATGTTGAAGAAGGACGGAAATCCGCTTGGGGCACTTAAAGGAATAACCTACATACCTCATAGCTTTGTTGAGGCAAGGAGGAATGGTTTCATTGAGCAGCTGCATTGCGACGGTATTCTAGGTATTTAACCTATTGGTTCGGCCTTTTACGGTACTACGAGAGGATTAACACTATGTTTCTAGGCTTAGAGACTTTTCGAGCAGAAGGCCTGGAAAAACACCCGGATTTGCATATTCTCGAAAAACACGTCGTTACTGAAGGTTACATAGCCCAGTTGAAAATTTCAATGGAGGAGAGATTCAGGACGGAAGGCTGGGCCGAGGTTAAGGTTTGTGATTGGACATCCAATAATCTGGCCGTCTATCGCAAAGCTCACAGTCCAGGATACCCGCTATCCATTAAGTTCAGGTGATGAGAACGCCTTGCGGCTGATACTGAGAAGTCGCCAAGGAGATTATGATATCCATGCAGGACGACTGGTGTCCAGGGCACTGAAACAGTCTCTGGTGGAAAAAGGGGTTGATTTTGCTCTGCAACAAGCCCAGCTTGCATCGAAGTCGAAGTCGAAGGGGGATATTCGTTCTAAGGCACTCAAACTACAAGATGTGAGTCTGGACTCTGCGCCACTCCAAACGAGGGAATTTGATAGTAACTGATTATGCGGGGTTCCGAAGCTACTACAATTTTTATCCGAATCAAGTTCAGTACCACGGCCCGTATTAACATCCATGCTTGACACCATTTACCCAACAGCGCTTGATTCTTTCAACGGCCGAATCGCAATTGTGCAGGAAGAAGCCGCGAGGAACATCCGAGGTATCTTTTGGGAGAAGGGTTATGCCCGATTCCAAATACACTACGCTGCTCTACAAGGACTTGAAGAAGGACCCCTTCGTTTCAAATTGGAAGCAGACTTGGTAGTCTATGCCCGTGAGCTGCTTCTAGGCCATCTTGACACATATGAAGCCTTTATGGAACCAGATGTCATTCCCAGTAGTATCCTCGACTTTAGGATAGCTCTTCAGCAGACTGCAAGCAGCACTGCTAAGCCTGAGCAAATCCTCAAAAATATTGATATGGGCTTGCAGGGTGTCATCGTGAAACTGGTGGTAGTCTCCACGTCAGAGACCATATTAGAAAACCAGAAGAAGAAGTTTACCAGCGACCTGAGGGCACAGCTCCAGAAGACCAATGACGCTTCCATAGCCCTGACTTTAACTCTGATACTACTACATGCGGGTCTTGGCCCAGGGGTCCTAAAAGCTTCAGGGTAATTCCACCCCACCTCGCTTCAATTTCCCTACTAAAGAGATTGGCAATAGGAAATATGTACCAAAGCTTTTGAAGCTGCTCCAGGGCAAAATAGACCAGCAGACACTGGACGATTTAGTTAGACTCAAAGATGCTGTCCTATCTCGCAAGAAATTCACGCAAGAAGATTTCAACCGTCTTAAGCAAATTGGAGATCGATCGCACTGATTCGCAAATTGAGTCTAGAAGGTAGGTCATCCCTCAATGCCTGTTCGTCGCAATAGTGAACCAACTTTATACCCCTCTTTTCTTTATTGCAGAGTCTGTCTCTACTAAGCCGTCTTGTAAATGCTTTTTGAGTCTATGATGCACCAGTACCGTTCTTACTAAGAATATACCACCACATTCTTGCTGTGGGCACGACTTCCCAATATGGACATTCTGTGCCAAGAAAGCTTAACTAAGCGAGTCAAGATTCAAGCAAGAAAGTGTACCATCTTAACGATCTGTCAATCTGTAAGTTTTTACTATTCGACTTAGAAATACAAAAGTTGGGCTACGGCCGGATTCATAATCACACCTTACCCGACGATGTCTTGGCCAACCACATTAGTTGCTTTTGGCGTCTCGCACGCCATTCTCGCATGAAATTTTATCATCGAACCCCAGCAAAACTAAACACATGAACAACACGGAGGGTCGGATGCCAGGGCAAAAATGGAGAAAGAGAGGCATCGTAAGCCTTACACATATATGGCTCCTCATATACCCCATATACCCACCTATCCTCTTGATTGTTCTTTATTCTTGCATCATTCATCTCAACTCAGTCAATTTGTATTCGAATTTTCAGCTCTTTTGCATTCTTTCTTCCTCATCATCGGATAGACCTCCTGTTCTGGTTTTTACCTACATAATAGAAAAAAAAAAATGGAAAGGTCTCGTTCTCTCTCCATGGACAAGCTCCAGGACTCAGGCTATGCTACAGCCTACGGCTTCCAGGCCCTCCCTGAAGTTTACTTCACTCCTCCTCACCTCAAACATCTCAACAAAAAGTTGAAGGATCTCGAGCCAGAAGGTGAGCTATAGATCGTAGTCCCATCGCGGTTAGAAATTGATCTAACATTTGGTGAGTAGATATTCTGAGATGGTGCCTAATTACTCTACCTGGCCTTTTCCAAACCACTGCCTTTGGCCTCACTGGCCTTGTTACTATTGATATGCTGTCTAAGATTACCGCCGGCACCAACCAGAAGATTGATCTTATCTTTCTTGACACCTTGTATCACTTCAAAGAAACACTTGAACTAGTCGAACGTGTACGAGCTAGGTACCCAGATGTCAACCTCCATGTCTACAAGCCAGATGGAGTCGAAACCGCCGAGGAGTTTGAGAGGATTCATGGACAGAAGCTATGGGAATCAAGTGACAACCTTTATGATTACCTGGCAAAGGTTGAGCCTGGTCAACGAGCATATGCTGAGCTGGAAGTTAAGGCAGTTCTCACTGGAAGGAGGCGGAGTCAAGGTGGTCAGCGTGGTGACCTTGATATCATTGAGGTAGATGACGCTGGACTGATCAAGATCAACCCACTTGCCAATTGGTCATTCCCTAAAGTCAAGGAATATATTACCAAGCACAATGTTCCATACAATGCCTTACTTGACCGGGGTTACAAGAGTGTAGGAGACTGGCACAGCACAAGGTGAGATAGGAGTGAAAAAATCCACCCTTACCGCTGATCAACATGCTAAATCCTTATACAGTCCCGTGAAAGAAGGCGAAGACGAGCGAGCTGGCAGATGGAAGGGCCAGAAGAAGACCGAGTGTGGTATTCACAACCCTCGATCAAAGTACGCCGAATTCTTGAGACAGCAAGAGATGAAGAAGCAGGAGGAGGAACTCAAGAAGAAATTGGAGATCATTCAGCTTTTTCAAACTGAGGTGGTCCAGGCAGAGGCGGTCCATGCTGATGCGGTCCAGGCTGAGGCGGCATAGATGTGAAAGTGTCCTTTTATTCTGCATGTAGGGGTTGGGGAGCTTCTGGCTTTTGCTGTACCTGGGAGACTTTTCCCTTCGTTATACCAGATGATTGGGCTATTTCATTTCATTTTCTAGTTTGGGAACTGTTTACACGTTTGGGGGGTCAATTGGCGTTAATTGTCATTTTATAATATCTCTTGGGTTGGCCTTCGTTAATGCTCAACTTGTCTGGGGGAAAGGATGCTACCGCAGAGCGGAGGAATATGTGTTGTTGATATAGACGGCAGAGATGGATCTATGAGTGCTGTACAGCAGGTAGTTTTTTCCAGTCGGACGCCATAGATCAAAATATAGGACTTTGAATCCCATGCATTTTCGCCGTTGACGAAGTGAAGTCAGAAACCCATTGATTCTGGAGCTGCAAACTGCAGGTGTCGGCGCTGATCCTACGCAAAGTGCGGGCCGACCGAACGAGCCCCACCAACGTGACGTCGTGCGCTGCAGGAGGCCTTGTTCCTTCCACTCACACCAGACGTTTATACAAACAACGCAACGACAAAATATCCCATCAGGCCTCCAGTGCAGCGGGGCCTATAACTGCCAACTATCCTTTGCCAGCAACGGCTTCTTTATTCTATACGTACGCCAAACAAAGATAGTGTGGTTTACCAACCTCGCCCCGAACAGAGAACCCTAAAGCTACCGACAAAGCTGGGATCACAAAGATAGAAAACAGAAAGTTAATCGAAACACATGAACGATGTTTGTTCGGCGCCGCAGAGTCGTTGCTGAACAGGAATATCCAGAGGACTTGAAGGAGTTGGGGTATATCCTGTCCAGTTTCATATTCACCGCGTGCCAACCAGATTAATTCATTGTACTTTGGAGCTTTAGATGATGGCAATTTGCAGATGGAATTCAAGAAACATGAGGCTAACTTCACGCCATAGGCTTTTCTTCAACGACAAGGATGAGCTCAGGCAGATTGAGAAGCCAGACAAGTCGTTCGAGTATAAAGTATCCAAGAACCAAAGGCTCAATGAACGACGCAGAGAGGCAGTTGTTGGTACGTCTATATGAATTCCCCTGATTCTGGGATAAGGGCATGCAGAATCGCAGTTTCTATATTGCCCATGTCCTTCTAGGGGGACCCAACAAACCTCGGTACGAGGACAAAGACACCCCCACTAACACTCTATTCATTCTCACATTAGCATGTTTCCGGAAGCTCATCCACGAGCGGCTCTCCGCCCTGGGCCTCCGCACCCTCAAGCTCTCCCAAGGCACCCACCACACTCACGTCCCCATCCTCTATTCTGCCGACCTCCCGCAGAACCCAGAAAAATGCCTTATACTCATCCCTGACGACAATAACAGCTTAGGCCTCTGGTCTGTTCGTGCTATCGACGGGGAAAATGGAAGCTTCCGCACGGGTTCAATGGAGGCTATCGTCTCCCGCGCAATATCTGAGGGTTACTCGGTTATCATCGCAAACTCCGGCGCGTTGATTTACGACCCTGAGCTCAACACTACCGTGCCTACACAGTCATGGGGTGCGAGAGAGAAACCGTGGAAGCTCGGAGGAAGGATTAGACAATATGATCCTACGTGGAACGTGGTTGCCGGCAGCGAAGACCCGGAGGCGCATATAGAGATGGTCTTTGAAAAAGTCGTCAAGAACCTAGTTCCCAAGACTACAAAGATATTCATCGCGGCAGCCGGCACCGGCGCAGGGGGACTTATTCAGTACCTTGATAAAACCTACTCCACCTGGGCTTCCCAGCTTCAATCCTGCGTGTTCTCGGAACCGGCATACTCCGTCGCAGCGCTTACATCCCCCCAACTCAGGCTCTTCTTAAAGAAACTCTGCAGAACATATATCGTAAATAGCGAGCCTACAGGGACTCAGGTTGCAGATTTGAGGTTTGGCTGTAGTACTTTCTCGGCGGCTACGATGTATTCAGAGTGTATCATCCCGCTTTTGTGGAATGAGATCATGGATTACTTTGTGCATGCGTTGGAGGATCCAGAGTGGTGTGACCCGGATATAGTGATTAAGAGTGAAGTTGGGGGAGAGGAAGGGGCGAAGGAGGCGTTGGAGAAGGTGAAGTTGGCGGAGGGTGGGGGGAGAATGTGGGGAGATGGAAGTGTGCCGGGTTGTGGGTGGTGAAACAAAATGGACAAAGTCACACCTTCTCTGGAATTTAGCTCCAGTGTTGCTGTTTCATAGTTTTACCTTCTCTTACTCTTCGTGGCATGGGATGGGATAGGCAATATATTCTTAAAACCTTCCTTTTGAAAACCCTTCACAGTTGGGGACCATAAGCTCCAATTGCTCATTCGAGGACGGAAAATTAGTGACGACTTTTATATACCAAACCCAAAATATCAATATACTCAATGTACTCCAACAAAATACAACAGGATATATATCGTACACCACCGCTCCCATTCTTTACTCCTCCATCTCATCCCCCTCCCCATCCTTCCCACCCTCCACGCCAACTTCAACCATCCACCTCGCCTGCCTCTCCCACAACCCCTTATGTAACCCCACAAGCTGCTCATAACTCCTATGCATCCTCACCAACTCGCTCTCCAAATCCTCCACCCTCTTTCTTGGATCAACCCCACCTAATCCACCGCCTATAGCTGATCCAGTAGATGAGGACATTTCTCGCGCGCTAGAGAGGATTTGGGAGAGGCCGTTTGCAGGGCAGAATGAAGAGTATGAGGTGGGTTGCTGAGAGGGAGAGGATATTTGGGTGAGGAATTGGGTGGTGACGAAGTAGAAGGCTTGCTGGGGTGAGGAAGTGGTGGAGGAGGTACTAAGGGATTCGTAGCGGGGTTTCAGGGGTAGAAGCGGCGGGTGGGTGGTGGGTATCGAGGAGCGGAAGAGGAAGCCGGTGGGGGGAAGCAGTTGGAGGGCTGTTATTGGCGCTTTTGAAGAATTAGTTTAGTGATTTTCCAAAGAGCCTAAGAGAGTATGCAATGGCAAATTGAAAGCCCGGCCGCACCGCATTTACTCCCTCAGACAATGCTTACCCCAGCAATCGTGAGGGAAGCCACAATCGTATGGGAACTGATGAAAAATACCTTTCAGTCCCACTACCTTTCTATATAAGCTCCCAGTAGCCACATCCCATACACACACCTCTCCTCGCTCATTCCCCGTGACCACAAAATTTCCTTCGTATAGCACTGCAATCGCCGTTACCGGACTGTCGTGGCCCGCAGATACCCACTTCCTACCATGTCGTGAATCTTCACCCGCTCCGATAGTAATTGGGACGTTCCGGCCTTCCGAGCCAAAGAGCCTGTGTGATGTGCTAGATGGTGCTGGTTGAGGGAGGGAGTTCCCGTGGAAATCGATACATTGTATCGAGCCGTCCTGAAATCCAGCATAGAAAGCCCGGTCGACGGGGTCGAGGGCAAGGGTGAGAGGGGCTATTTGGAAGAGGAAGCGTCGGAGGAAAAGACCTGTTTGATAGTTCCATACCTAGGAATATTAGCTCTATGATTAGTTAAACGGGTCCTTAAAAAGTGGAGACCGTGAAACTTACTATACAAGACAGATCTTTGGATGCGGTGATGGCAATATTTGCTGGCCCGTTTGCCCTTCCAACCACTATAGTGGTAATCTCCCTCTGATGATGATCTAATATTCTCTCTGGTTTTCGATCAGCTGAGCTTCTCAAATCCGTGAGCTGTGCCACGGACCAGACGTAGGCATTTGAGTCGGCGGAGCCCGTGATGATGAATGTATCTGTAGGGTCGAATGCTACGGTTGTCACGCGCTGTAGGTGTATATGCCCTGTGCTAATGAACCTCCCCGATGCAACCTATCCCACAACCAATACTCCAGCATTAGGATCCACTCCCTGTTTTCTGATTGGCATGATACGTCCAAAGAGGCCACAAATAGGGGTCGACCACATACCTCCCAAATCGTCAACCTTCCATTCTCTGTTCCTCCAGCAATGAATGCCCCCCCAGGACTCGCTGCCAGCACGGTAAACTGCTCGGTAAATGGAACAGTGGATGCTAGAGTGCCCTTAGAGCGGTCATAGACATTGATAACGGCTTTGTCTGCTTGGGCAGCGTAGATGTGGGATGAAGTTACTGCCAGACCCGATTTGGCCGTAGAGGAGCGCTTGTAGGTTGTGAGGTGCTTGTAGGTATGAAGGTCGTAGATGGATAGGGTGGATTCAGAGGTGGAGGGGTCAGTGGGAGAGTGGAGGGTACCAACGAGGACTTGTTCGGAGAGCATAGCAAGGAGGATAGCCCAGGTATGGTTTGTGGGTGGGGGCCGTTGGGCGTATGGTACTCCTAAGAATGGGGGTTGAAATATATGACCTCCCTTGCGTACGTATTGGGTCCTGTAGTTCTCCAGAAGCAGTGTGCTTTTTGCTTTGGTGTTCGTAAAGATCAATACAGATGGACTCACAAGGACTATGGCACGAAGTGAACCAGGCTTTTTATCGCAATGATAGTGTCGTCCCTCTCACAGTGTGGAGATTGTGAATCCCTCCTATTCACTTCCAATAATCTTCAAAATTCGCGATATCCGAAACAATAGCTAAAAGTTGTAAATCTTGGCATTAACTGAACACCGACCGACGTCTTGGCGCCCACTTAATCGACAACAATGTCGACAGGGCTGCAATTCAATTGTTTAGCATTACTGTAACTGTCTGCTCGAAGTAATAATGGTTTCATTGAAAGCCAACAAGCTGATCATGACCATGCGGAATTTCATCTGGATCTTGGAACCTACCTAGGCACTTACCCACCTCTGCGAGGTATTCCAGCAGTACATACATGAGATCAATCACAACGACCACAATCGAGACATCGGAAGGTTCCTCACATGAACCCATGGCAAGCAGGTCTCCGCGAATGGTCTTGGTACGACTTGGCTGAGAGCCGAGGGTGAATCACGCCGCTCGGGATGGGTGCCAGATGAGTTTCATCCTCAAAAGATGCAAAACCCATGGGATTGTCCACGTCTGATATTCCCCCGAAGAGCTAGGTATGTGGGGAGCTACAGTGCTAGTATGAATGAAGCTCTCTGATCCCAATTATTGCAGGCGGAGCAACTTGACATGCATGGCCTCTGTCTTGCCTTACACTCGTCTTCAGCTCTACAAATCTACTAACGTAAACCGTGAAAAGATAATATAAAAAGGAACGAACACAGAAAAAGCAAAGAAAGCGGAGAAAGGAAGTACAGTAGTAAGTGGCACTACGATCTCCCCCCACTGTCACTCCTGCCCCGCAGAAACTCACCCAGGCAGTCGATCCCCCAACCCGTTCTTTCATGCCTCATAGTTCCGAGCGATCCCTCCTACGAATTGACATCTGTCCCGCCATCTTCCATGCATCAATTGATCAAATATAGGGAGTGCTTCAAGCCCGCCAACAGGGGTGTACCACCTTACCTATTATAGTATCAGAACAACACGGATATCAATTTCACATAACTATACTGAATGTAAACAGAAAATAGAAGTCATTTTTCTACAACTCCCACCACTGATTTCTATTGGCAATATCCTCTGCACGCAAACTTGTCAAGACTATCCAACGTTGCCTGTACATGATTCACCCATTCCTCCATTCGCTAACTTCGTACGGTGTTATCCAGGTCAAGGTGCGTATGGCACGCTGTTCAATTGCCGAATCATCAGTCATAATATATCGTGGTTGCCATTTAGGTAACCTATATATATATAGAAGTTCACATAAGCTAGGTTCCTCATAGGGCGGGTTCATATGAATGGGGGGGTTCATATGGCAGCTCCATATAATAGGAGGGTTCATATGACGGGTTAATCATGATACCTAGGAAGGTTTATATGGGCAGGTTAATACGATAGGAGGGTTCATATGGGCAGGTTAATTTATTGGGGGGTTCATATCGGAAGCTCTCCTTAATATCGTCAGTATGTACGGAGTATATGCGAATCATCAAGTCGCTTGATAGTAACTGCTGTGCCATCAACAGGCTTTGAGAACATGACACGTGCTTATCCCGGATACTGCTATGCCACTGTTCAATGGTCTTGCCCTCTATAGCGACTCTTGCATTTGTTGTATAGCGGTAATACTGTGGAATGTTACGAATGTATACGTTACGATTACCCATATCCTGCTACGCCTATTTTCTCTTCGCAGTCAGAATAGTTATATGAAATCTACTTGCTTATATTGAGTGTAGTTGTGTCTGATACCCTAGGTAGTCTGGTCCGTGTTGCTCTGATACTATAATAGGTAAGGTGGTACACCCCTGTCGGCGCTTCCTCAAATATATCGATAATTTTCGTAATTTCCTCCAGCTCCCCATGCACGACACCCTTGGTTGCAGCCTGATTGTGCCTGCAACACCGGGAACTAATTTACAGATGCGTGTCACACTACACAATAATACCAGTATTGCCTCTCCAGATTCAGGCCTTCATCAAGAGTTTGCCCTGGATCTACACTTAGCTAGAGCAATGACATACATCTGCTATATTACGTTCACCCAAGATGGGTGGCCAATGGCAGACTGCAGGGAACTACAGTAAGTATACTGTGCTGAAACGTATGTACTTGGTATTTAGTCGTTCTACATTTACTGCTTCAGTCATGCAAGTAGCTAAAAAGAGAGGATGCTGTTCCCCTTGCATCCAGTATGCAGAAGCGAGGAAACTCAAAAGATAACTTCGAAACGCCCTTGCGGCAAGGTGGCTACCAATTGTCCTGTCTCTGCCGTCTCCGCCCCACCCTTTTCCAGTTCTTAACCAACCATTTATTTTGTTTTGGTTGTTTGCACTATATGCAAATTGTGGAAGGTGGATCTGATTGTGTGTCATGTCGTGAGCCGTACCGTACCCTCATGGCAAATAATAAAATATAAGAAGGCGGTTTGCAAAGATGTAACTTGAGGGGCAGGTTCTGTTTGGTCTTGTGGACGTTTTTGGTTACCAGCATTTGATTTCGTCACAGTCCATCCTTACAGTCGTTCCCTCCTCGTGGTCCCTCCTTTCTGGTCATCAGTGAGATAATCCACAGGGTGGAATTGAAAATTTCACTTTTGGTTCTGGAGTAGCTATACTCTGATACCCGCGTTTCGTTTCGTACCGCCCTACCGCCTTGCCGCCCTATACTAGCTAAGTACAGTTCTTAGTGCGGACCCTCTCACGAGGATATAAGTACCTTTCTACTTCAAAAGAGGTGGCATCTGCCAACCATTTTTGAAATTGGACAGCCTATGATCAGAGCACTCTTGCAGCACACAAGCAGATAAACAAGCATACAAAAAATGGATCCCTCGATAGAGCTCATTGACGCCATGCCCAATGGGCTGGAAAACATTCGCGCCTCGTTGGTGCACTTGTCATTCGACATCCTGGTCACACAAGGCGATACCTACGTCAGCCTAGGTTTACTGTTTGAGAACATAACACTACGAGCGCTGGAGGATGCAGTGTTCAGCGTGCGGCTACCGGATGGCACAAATGTCAGTCTCGTAGAATGTGAGGTGGAAAAAGAGGGAGGAATGATACTTGGGGCGCCTGAGACGCGGCTTGAGGGCCGGCACTGCGTAAACACATTGACCGATGGGCCGTTCTTCAGATGCAACATTGGCAGGATTGAAGTGGAGAGAGATGTCGTGATATTTATGAAGTGGGTCTATTTTTCATTGTTTTTGGGAGATTTGAATGTTAATATTAATCGACTTTAAATGGTACTGAATGAAGCTATGAAGGGTGTTTTGTATTATAGGCGTTGACGGTGTTGTTGATCACGTTTTGGCTTATTTTTCGAATTTGCATTCACATTTTATATGCTGTGCTGCAGGTACAGTTTCCGTCCAACACAAGAAGACAATGCGATCCACATGTCTCTACCACTTCCAGGCAAGCAACAACCCCCGGAGAATGCAACCCGCCATAAATGTGGCATCAACCTTGAGTCCAAATACCCTCTCTCAGTGATGCAAGTTAGTTCTTCATCACATAAAATCAGGTCACGATTTATAGCTTGCAAGACGCGGATTGAAGTTTCTGACCCACTGGTATGTATAACACTACCGAAAACAACATACCGCTAGCTGCATGGAGGAAGGACCTGTTGGCGACGATCCTGTTCTGTGTATCTGACTATATAGTAGGGACAAGGCGACCTTGATCTAGCCATCATGACGGCTGACACCCCTCGCTGTCCACCAGCTCCACGAACAACTGCTCAGACATACAACAATCTGAAAATGATTTGTCGCCCAGCAGCGCTTCCACAGAAGTCAGGCGAAGTGGAATACGCTCCTATGGCTATCTTTGAGGAGTACTGTAGAGCAGAAGAGCTCCACCGGATCCGTGAATGCAAGCGGTTCTCAAAGTATTCTATGACTGGTAGGTTTTTCTTTCTTCTTTAACAAGTATCATACTACTTATGCCTCGTTTCTATTACGTAGCATATTCGCCTAGTCGAAGCTCGGGCACTTCTGCCCACTCTTTCTTCCTCTCAGACAGTGAGACAGATAATGAATATGAACTCGAAGATGATGCCAACGACAGTATTGAAGAGGAAACAGAACATGACGAGGTTCCGAATCTAGACGACGACTTTAAGTGGTTTGACTTTGGTGACTATTCCACACGAACTCCTCATGATCTCGATGTTTCCTTTGAGAGTGAAGGCCAGTGGCTTTCTGGTTCTCACCCCCTTCGTTCGCCGACCAGCTGGTTAGAGGAAGATGCCGATGACGAGCATGAAGTGTTACATGGTGATGCAGCGAAGGCTGAAAAGGAGATTTTCGACCTTATGGACGTGAGTCGAGGGTACCGTGGAGCAGCCCTGGTAAATTTTCTTCTCCCTGTTCTATCAAATCAACATAAAACAGGTTAGTGACTTCATGTTAAATTATAGGCGACCGCCAGCATCATCATCTCTAAGGAACGTCCAAAACTCGTGGAAATCTCCCAACGGCCTGGGCGGCTACTCACACAGGCATCACGCGATAGTATCCCTAGCAGCTTTGACTCTGATTACACCCGTACCACGCCTGCTACCCCACCCCCCACACCCAAGCATGGCGAGTCGTTATCCCCCATGGTTGAGTCTGTGGAACTAGCAGATAAGCTCTGGGAGCTGGGAGGACAAAACCTAGATATGCCCAAATGGCTGGAGGCTGCAAGTGCAATATCGAGCGCAGCGTCATTAAGCACATGGGCAGCGACTGGGGCAGCGGCAGGGAACAAAGTGAGTGCGGTATTACCAGCCCACGCGATGTCTACTCCACCAGAATACACCAGTGGTAGAAGGGGGTAGCCACTAGAGGTGGGTGTAAACATAAAGAGCTGTAGTAGTCAGGGTTGCATGTTGGATTGGTATTGGTCTGAGTTTGGAGGACGGAAACAATGTATTTTTGGGAAGCATATCGGAAGATCTATGGCAGGAAAATTGTCTCCGCGGCAATGGTATATATCGCTATTTTGATTTGGGCATGGTAATTTCGCTCGGTTTTGATTTTCGCGGACTAACGACTTTGCTATTCTGCTAATTCTTCCTCCTCCTGGTGTTCCTGTTCCGGTCTCGCTCGACTACCTACCTTTTTCTTTTGTTTGTGGGGGGTTGGTATTTGGTTTGGCTATTAGCTGGTGGCTCATGTCTCTTTTTGTTGGTTTCCTTGCAGCAGTCGTTTGATTGATCCTACACTTATTTACTCCCTGGCAGTCAGACCACACTATGTGCGGCAGCGAGCTTCCTCGCTTTTCGAGGTTTCACAGTACGCATTTATTTCACTTGCTTCGATCTACGTTGACCCTTACTGCGCTCTTTCCTTCCCGTCCATAGTTAGGCAAATAGCTTGATATCATTTCTGTTTCATCGGCTGGATGATACTTTGGGTACTTCCTAAACAAGTAGTCCCACGTTTCCCGCAGCGCCTTCCCCAATGTGGTATCCCTGTCCATAGCTCTGTAATTTCACCTTCAGCAATAGTAAGACGGAAAACAACCCTGTGGCCCCATCCGCCCGCAACGCCCTCCGCCTGGCGTGCGCTCCAATGCCACAAAACACCCCCACCTCCACCACCACATCTCTCGACCAACCCGCCTCCACAGCAACATCAACCTGCGAACCCCCCCCCCGCACCGCAAACGCCTCCTCAACATACCTCTGCATCGAATGCACCTACCCAGTAACCTCCCTCTACACACCCTACAGTAACGCTGATGATAGAGCACTAGGGAGGGGAGTGCGACTCACGCAGTGTCCAAGGTGTAAGGGGTTTGCGGATAAATATGTGGAGCATGATTTCGTGGTGCTGTTTATTGATTTGGTGTTGATGAAGCCGCAGGTCGGTCTCCGAGATGCTTCTTACCCTGTGCGCTGTGGGGCTGCGGACTAACTGTTGTGTAGGTGTATAGACATTTATTGTTTAATAGACTAGGAAGGGAAGATGATCAATTCGATCCGTCGATTTTGAGATTGGGAATTCTACTGCTTCTGTTTGATGTCTACTTAACGTGGGCTAGAATCGAGAAGGAAGCCCCTCTGAATGCCCAGATGAGGAGTAACTATAAATTGCTCACTAGGCAGCCGATTGTTCTTCAGTATCTCTTTTTCCGTACGCCCCTTCCCCCCCACAAATCTTTTCTCCCCCGATTCCACTTGATGACTGACACTACTTAGTTCTTCTCTGCACAACCGAGTCCCTCCTCTCCCACCTCCTCATCCGTCTCCTTACCCGACTCCTCTTCTCCTTCCCCCGCCCCAATGCCGTCAGTACTGCGCTCCTCGTCTCCTCTTGTACGAAATTATTCCCAATTCTCATGGTGATTTGGGACTATGATGTCCCTGCTGCGGCGAAAAGTGTGGGGTGGGCGGTGGTGGTGAATAATGTGGAGGCGTTGAGGATTTTGCTTGGGGTGGGGTATTTTTGGGCGGCGGGGCTGGCGTTGGTGGGGGCGGTTGTGAGGGCGGGTGTGGGCGGAGGCGTGTTGTGGTGGGTTGGGGTTGGGGGGGGTTGGGTGGAGGAGGGGGTGGGTGGAGTGGGGAGGATGGTGTGGGCTTGGTTGGGAGGAGATCTAGTGGATACTGTAGGCCTGAGGGGATAGCTATTTTGATATTGGGACATGGTAAATAGAGCGTTTTTTGGCTGGCTTGATGAATCTCTCTGCGCGTCATGATGCCAAGCCGCCCCGCCAACGCCCAAGAATCAGCAGTACTTGTACGTTCATACTTATTCCCAATCACAACCACCACTCTTGTTCCATCATAACTATCACACAAGTCGCTTGCCCACCATGAGCGGCCTCCCCGACATGCCCGTCAACGTCCCTATCGATGACCCTAACGCGGACACCGAATGGAATGACATTTTACGCAAACACAAAATCATCCCGGAGAAACCCCCCTCCCCCGCAAAGTTCATCGAGGAAGCCTACGTCGAGGCCGCCAGACTCATGCACGAGAATCGCCTCGAAGGCAAAGATCTCGACGAGCTCGATGAGCTGGAGGACGAAGAAGACGATGCGTTCCTCGAAATCTACCGCCAAAAGCGGATGAAAGAGTTAAATAGGATCCACATCTCGCCGCACGGCTCTGTGTACCCGCTGACGAAGGCGGAATATATGAAGATGGTCACGGAGGCGAGTATGAATGAAGTGGTGTTGGTGGCACTGTATGGTGCAAGTAGTGGGCAGCCGGAGAGTAGAGTGTTGGGGGAGCTGTGGAGGGAGGCGGCCGGGAAGTTTCCCGATGTGAAGTTTTGTGAGATGAGGGCAGGGTTGGCGATTGAGGAGTATCCGGAGAGGAATTGCCCGACGGTGTTGGTATACGAGAAGGGGGATATTGTGAAGCAGGTGGTGACGTTGAGGGAGTGGGGGGGTGCAGGGGAGACGAGATTGGAAAGTAAGTAGTCCTACTTGGGAATGGGGTGGAGGGTAGAGGAGAGTGGGGATCGGGGCTAATGACTGGGTACGGGATAGACATTGAGCGGTTATTGGTGGAGGTGAAAGGGATTAAGCCGGAGGATTATAGGCTGCGGAGGAAGGGGGAGGAGGAGGAGCTGGCGGAGGACGAGAGGAGGGCGAGGAGCAGTATCAAGTTTGGGGCGGCGGGGAGGAGTAAAGGGAAGGCAGCGGATGAGGATGACGATGATTGGGATTAGCTGATGGAGGGGGGGTGGGGTGTGAGGAGGCGGCGAGGTGGAGGCTGGAGGCTGAAACCTAGATGGTAATGAGACTTCAATATGGGGTTTGGGATGGTGCAACACCCCGCGGCGGTTGCTTTTCTTAGTTTCATGGCACTGAATAGGGGGATAGAGGAAATTGTTTGTCGTCAGATAGGGGCGTTTTGAGAGTATTATTCCCATTGGAAAAGCATGGCTATAGACTCCCTTCAGGTTTTGATTCTCTATCTAATCCACAGGCGGTTGATGGTGTTTACGTAGGAATTCTATGTATGCTCCGTTACATTGATGGTGTTTGTGTATTGCATTCTGCTTGTCACTCGTAATCACCCCTCATGCAACCAGAACAACAAGGTGAGGTAGGGTTTCTTTCCTTCTCGCATCCATGACCTTCGCCTCCATGACCTTCACCTCCATAACCTTCGCATCCATGACTCTACCCCAACCCTGCCAGAGCGAAGACAGCCCTTACCTTCATCTTGTTGCGTCTTCTCTGTGCAGGCTAAAGGGTAGCCTCCACCGCTTCCGCTCATCCATTTCTTCCCAATTGCTCCACCTCCGCCCAATTTCTTCCCCACGTGGACAGACCAGAGCTTGCCTGCCTGTCTCGATGTGTCTTCCGGATGTTCGGAATGTGGGGTCAACTGCATTATCCAATTTCACACGCCAAGATTGGAGGTTCCCTTTCCCGGTCCTGCAGTGGACGTAGTTGACCCTTGCCTTCCTCCCACACCTAACCACCCTACCCCCTCCAGTCCCAGCTACCTTTCTCTCCGCCTCTCGCAATCTCTTCCATTCCTGTCTGAACCCCCTTCCGTGATTTGCAGTGCTTCGGGAATCCTAACCAGCTCTCTGTGGAACTGGATACGTGGGTGTGGGAGAAGTTGTGTGGAAGAAAATCAAAGTTGGAGAGAGAGCGGGAGGAGTGGGAGGAGGAAAGGGCAGCGTGGGTGAGAAAGGAGGCAGAGTGGGTGAGGCAGAACATGCTGCAGAGGGACGAGAGGGAGAGGGAGAGGGAGAAGAGGGAGAGGGAGAGGCTGGCATGGGAGGAGGAGAGGGAGTGGGAGAGGGAGGAGAGGGAAAGGGAGAGGGAGGAGGGGGAGGAGAGGGAAAGGGAGAGGGAGGAGGGGGAGGAGAGGGAGGAGGAAAGGGCAGCGTGGGTGAGAAAGGAGGCAGAGTGGGTGAGGCAGAACACGCTGCAGAGGGAGGAGAGGGAGAGGAAGAGGCTGGCATGTGAGGAAGAGAGAGAGTGGGAGAGGGAGGAGGAAAGGGCAGCGTGGGTGAGAAAGGAGGCAGAGTGGGTGAGGCAGAACACGCTGCAGAGGGAGGAAGAGGGAGGAGAGGGAGAGGGAGAGGCTGGCATGGGAGGAGGAGAGATGCAGGTGGTATAGGATGCTCTCCGTGCTGGAGAAAGTGGTGGAGGAGCGCGCGGTCGGTTAAGTGAATGTTATATACTGAAGGTGCACAGATACACTTGCAGTTTTTCTCTGCTCGATTACCTGAAACTTTCGTACATAATGGATACATATGCTAAGCCCTATCATTCGATATCCCCTCCTAGGATGTTGTTCTATGTAATGCCACATGGTCGCATGAATATCGAACCATCTCACCTACGTTACCAATGCCAACTGCGACTCCCTCTCTCTTGTGGTGTAATGTAACAAACTGCATATTTAATATCTTAGGGCGCCCCTCTATGCAGTATTTTAAGCCCAACATGTTCCGTAGTCCCTGCATCATGCAAACCTCTAACCAAGCCCATATATTTCGATATACATACAACCTATTCGGCCTCAAGGGTCCTAGCAATCATAATACTAAGGCTCTCAGATTCAATACAGGTGTAGCCGAGACTTTTGAAGGCTCTTGATCTGCTTCTACGACTGGGGCTTTTGAGGGTTTGGGTACATTTTACAACCTCCGCCGGATAGCTTAATATTTAGGAACTTGTGATCTATATAGGATTGTAAGTAGGATGACGCTAGAGTATTTACAACAACTTAAAGGAAGGTTAAGAGGTCTTGACCAGGTTGAGAGGGGTTAACAGACTTGTACCAGCAACGCAGCAGGGCCAGCACAAGCACCAGCACTGAATAGAGGCAAATGGTAATGGTGTCTACCTTACACCTTGAGCGAATATAGGCATGATATAGCTTAATTGAACTTGAAGCTTATGAAATAGATGTGCCTCAATCCTAGAGCTGGTATTATGTGCACAAAACTCCTAAACCCTCAAAATACTTGACAATAGCATAGAGGTAAAGCCCCCAGTCATAGAAGGAGACATCAGGAACCAATCGAGTTTGCCTAATTGGCGTCAGACGCCCTGAGCGTCCCCGGAGGCAAGCTGCCATTTCCACGACGCCCTCCTCCGGCTCGTTGTCTCCTGGATGCCGGCCCTCCTCCGGCTCATGTGCGTCTGGATGCCCTCGCTCCAGCCTATGGCGTCCGGAGGACTTCGCTTCAGCCCATGGTGTCCAGATGCCCTCCGTTCAGCTTATGGCGTCCAGATGCCCTCCCGTTCGCCTATGGCGTCCAGATCCTGCTCTTGTCTCTGCTGCCTCCCAGATGCCAATGTGTCTTTAGCGAGTTCAACGACGCCCGTTCAAGGTTACCATTGCTAGGGGAAATCAAGTGTACTCAAGGTGGAGTGCGTACTTGCAAACAAACAGAGTAAATGTCAATAGTACTTCCAAATGTTATGTACATAAAAGCTTATCCGATTGGAGACAGTAATAGCATGAAACCCAAGCCAATATGGTGCCGGCCCCCAACTTGAACCTGCGAACAGTGGTCCCAAAAATACTGCCTCTAACTGGCTAATCCTGAATATCAGAGACCTGGCAGGGTTGATGTTGGAGGTACTGCAGTTCCGGCGTTGCTGAAGAACCCTGTGACATAGGTCAGCCATGCCTGCACATTTTACAGACCTAGCAAAGCTCTCACCTATATCCACTGAACTTACTCGGTCATGTACTTGCTCAGTCGCTAGAAGAACCCTGACATAGGTCAGCTATGTGTGCATATATTGTAGGCCTGGAAACGCTCCCACCTATATCCACTGAACTTACTCGGTCGTGTGCTTGCTCGGTCTGCTCGGTCGCTGGAAGAACCCTGTGAGATAGGTCAGTTATGTGTGCACAATTCCCAGTCCTGGCAAAGCTCTCACCTATATCCACTGAACTTACTCAGTCGTGTACTTGCTCGGCCGTTGGAAGAACCCTGTGAGATAGGTTAGCTATGTGTGTACATATCGGAGGCCTGGCAATGCTCTCACCCAGATCGCAGTTCCTGAATTTCATTGTCTGTATTGTGGATGTAAATTCCATTATGCTTCCGTCTGGAGAGGTGTGTATCGTGAGCCAGCAGCTGCTGCCGTCTTGACCTATTGGGGAGGGCAGGGGGGGGCAGGCAGGGAAATTAGGGGTGCACTACAGTGGACGAGCTTAAACGGAAGGTGGAGGATGAGGATGATAAAGACGATGCTTTGGCGGTGGAGGGGGCAATCAGATCGTTGACGGCCGGTGAAGGAAGGTCGAATAGGGAAATGTTAGTGCGGAGGTTAGAGAAGTTGTTGGAAGTGAGTAAGGCGGAGATGGTGGAGGATATGGATTAGGGGGAACACTTGTGGGGGTTTCCTTTGTTATTATTTACGCGAGTGAGGGAATTTTTTAATATTTTTCGGATGTTTTTGTTTTTATTTCTTTAGTAGATGTAATCTTTACATTGAAGATGGTGAGGGCAAGGATTTGTTGTTTCGAGAATTGGATGGATATTGAGGTGGCAATGGGGCTGCCTGAGTTTTAAAAGGGGGAGGGATATGATGGTTAGGAAGTTACTCGGAATGAGGGTAACATCAAAAGTTATTATTTAGACTTGTTAGCTTTGCTGGGGAATATATTACGCGGGTGAATTCTTGAACTTTTACACACTCATTAAGAAAATATACGCATCGTTTTTACGCGCACAAGAAGCTATTGATAGCCAGCTTCGTATGCCGCTATCGATTTGCTCTCCTTTTTCTCTATCACTTACGTGTATCGAGACACGCAAGTATTTAGGGTCGCTTATCTCTTATTAAAATTGATTTTCGCTTATAGGAACTTTCGACTTACCATAAAACTCCCTCGCGACGATTCCGCGAGATACCAGCACATTCCGCCAGCTCATTCGACTCTCCGGACGTCTGAAGACTGTATTAGTCACTCCGACTATTTGCGATCTTCTTCATAGCGTCTACATATTGGAGGTCTGGCAATGCTCTCACCTATATGAACTGAATTTGCTCGGTCGTGAGATACGTCAGCCATGTGTGCGCATATTGAAGGCCTGGCAGTGTCGATATTGGAGTTATCGCAGTGTAGACACTGCTGAAGAACTCTGTGAGATAGGTTAGTTACGGGTGCACCTGTCTCGAGCCTAGCAATGCTCTCACCTGGACTGCAGTTCATGAGCTTCGTTGACTTGTATTGTGGTTGGAAATCTCTATGCCTTTGGTGTGCATCATGTGCGAGTGGCAACTACCGCATACCTATTGGCGGTGGCAGGCAGTGAGATTAGGGTTGTCCTAGTCCACCCGACTGGGTATGATCAACCCCGCTTCAACCTAGACATGGTGAAACCGTTACCTCACGTGTCTACACTTGATCTGGTCGTTAGCTGAGAGAACCAACCTCGTTAGATCCAGGAGTAACCTTGGAGAGTCATCAGCTATGTTCGTAGGAAGAACTAGACATAGGCAGCTAACCTTACCACCGTCTGCTGCATAGGAGAGAACTAGACGTAGTTGGATCCAGGAGTGCCTAGGGGGGCCATTAGCTATGCTATTGGTACTACCAGGGCAGTTGATCTCACCACCATCATCTATCTGATTGTTGCCTAAGAGCCATGCCTTGCTACCTATACCACATGCAGCCGTCAGCGGCTTGCATTACTGCCTAGCTATACGGCTCGCAGCGGCTTGCACATCATATTGCGTGCTTCACACCTTGCTCGCACTCATATCGTGGCTTCATGGCATGCTTCACTCATATCGTTGCTTCATGCCTAGCTATACGGCTTGCAACGGACATGTGCTTCTCCTTCTCATTCTTCTTCTCCTTCTCATTCTTCTTCTCCTTTAGATTCCTTACCAACCGCATCTCCCTCGCCCACGATATCTCCCTCGCCCCATCCCGTATAGAGTTTATTGCCTAAAGCATCCACTTGAATACGCTCTGGGTATTGACGCACCATAAAGATGCTATTGCTTTAAATAGAAGTAAGGGCGGGCTTGGCAGATCGGTAGGTTTTTCAGATATGAGGTTCTCGTTTTTCTTCCTATTTACACAGACAAGGTCCATAGATATTCACACAGTTCAGATTCCTCACAGATCGTGAGTTGAGCTTCGTCTGAGTGTGATCCTTTTTATTCTTCCTCAGTGGTGGTACTGGAAAGACCGGTTACTCTATTCCTCTCGGTTAGCTGGATCTTCACTGCGGTGAGATCTTGGGAATCTGTCGAGGCAGACCCACTAGCATCGTTATAGCCGAGATAGTCTTCACTCACCTTCTCTTGCGTACTTTCTGAACTTCTTGACCCCCTGGCATCGTTGACCTCGTTTTGGTCGAGATAGTCTTCTGTGGCCTTCTCAACTTTCGTCTTCTCTACTCTATTGTGCTCGTTGATTGGCCTTCTACTGAGAATTATTGTTCCTGTTTTCTCATTGCCTTTACTGCCTATTTGTCCACTTTTATTTCCTCTTCCTTTTTGTCGGATCTCATCCATAGGGGTGACGAACTAGGATTCAAGTGGTTCTAAGTCCCATGTTACTTTCTCTATCCGAAATACTTTAGCAAATCTCCACCGAGGAACAGCTGAAACAGCCGGAATAGCTTATCGATC
This sequence comes from Terfezia claveryi, assembly GCA_015179025.1. NCBI lineage: Eukaryota > Fungi > Ascomycota > Pezizomycetes > Pezizales > Pezizaceae > Terfezia > Terfezia claveryi. The sequence continues at coordinate 252,598 of WHUX01000018.1, read as the reverse complement.
CAAATTTAGAATGTCTTTCTTTCAACTATTCAGACCTGAATGGTCCGGTAGGGAGGGGGGATACGATATGTATTGAAGATTTCGTGGACACTTTAAGGTTCTCCTTTATGGGTTTGGATGCCCAAAACTTAGACCGGACCATGAAAGAAGGAGCAAAAGTGTTGACCCTCTCAAAGCTATCTGGATGGAAAAGCCAAAATACTGGATGGCTCTGAAAGTGGATAAAAAGGCTACATTCGAGATTGCTGCTGGCATCCTGACGCAACGATTCACCTATCTGCTAGACGACCTTGATGAGTGGGTAGAGGAGTCACAGGCTATCTGGGATATGAATAATCTAACAAGATATTCCGTTAAGAATATTGTCAGGCAGCGGAAGTGGTACTAGGGTGGCAGAGATTGTTGTGATCTGGAGCAGAGGTTCTAATGGAGCAGCGTGCTGATGGTAATAGCAGTGGATGCGAAAATAGAGTGCAGAGTGTACTAGATGATAGTAAAACGATGCGGATGAAGACTTGCCTATTAGTCTCATTACAGAGCGGGACGGGGTGTCTTTTATATATATGAGGTTGCGGAAGCCAATGTGAGACATACCTGACAGGGATATTAATCAGCCAATGAGAATCAAGAGAAATACAAATAAGCGGAAGCAACGGAAGAATAAGCTGAGCTGAGTTGAGCTGAGCTAAAGTTGGATAAGCTTATTGTAGAAGCGCCAGTTATGGCGCAGGGTAATTATCCTACTAATTATCTATCGGCGAAGCCACCAATTATCCGGAATAGTAGGGAACTCGGGTGTGGTGGATGTGCGTTCTGACATAACCTGTCTCAAGGTTTGCTTACAAGTGAGAAATATATTGAAAGGGCAAATGAAATTTTTGCTATATTGGGAGCCGAGTATTCTTCGGTATTAGCTTCCAAGTTTATTGATGGACTTGACGACTATATCAAGCTCGTGATCAATTCTCAGTTTGAAGCGGAATATACCTTCCTGGAAGTAGTCAGGGTGTATACAAAATCTACCAGATATCTCCAACGAAAGGAGAAGCCACCCAACAATTAGAGACAAAGAAAGAAGTGATTAATCAAGATCCCCGTGTCCAAACAGTGGCATATATTGAACACATATCAGATGAAGAGCCAGGTCTAGCGTTGGCAACGGACCCAAAAGAGATGGTTAGTATATCTGCAAATATGGTAGAAGTGGTAAAGAAGGCAATAGAGGATGAAAAAGGGCAACAGATGAATTCTTATGTGGAAGGTCTGAATGAGGAAGAAAGGTCTTATTTGGTGGCAATGGCAGATGAGAGAGCAAGAATTTGAGGATGGAAAAGAGAACGCTCTACCAAAACTTGTTGAATCTCGGTCCGAAGGGTCTGATACTCAGGTTCAGTCTCCAATAGCATCAAAAGCTACTGAAAGACAAGAGAAATTGGTGGCCCCAAAGCAAGAGGTTCCGAGTAACGGAGTGACAGTATACATGGGAGTAAACAATAGCTATTCGTTTCCCACATCACCATTTATCAAATCTCAGTCTGAAGTATGTGATACTCAGGTTCAATCTCCAATGGCATTGAAGACTACTGAACGACAAGAGAAATTGGTGGCTCTTATGCATAAGGTTCCAAGTAATGCAAATGATGATGTTGTTATTCGAACTACAATTGATGAAACCCATCCAATTCATTTTTGCATGAAGGTTGACCTGAATACAGTTAGGTGGCATGAATTTGGTACCCCCCTTGCATTAGAGTCCTGCATTACCATACATTTAGCACACATATTATAGGTTTAACGCGTACTGCATACTCGCCCTCTGTTATAGGTATCTCCCTTATATCAGAGTCCTGCATTAGCACATATTTAGTATATATATTATAGGTTTAAAGCATGCTACATACTCGCCCCCTGTTATGCGGGGTACCAAATTCATTGCCACATAACTGTATCACCGGAGTGATAGCCGGGACTAAATTACCCCACACTGATTATACGAATATCGAGAAAGAAGAGCTGGGATTAGGGCAAGGAAAGATAGATGCCATTGTCAATTGCTGAGATGCAGTCCCAGACTCGGAAGTAGGAATCAGAGGAAGATAGTGGCCAAAAATGTGTAGAATGGGAATCGGAGTCAGAAGATCAATATACTGGAGACCGATCTGAGCAAAGGAAAAGAGTCATGGCAGTAGATACAGGTCAATCTACTGCCTCGAGGGAAGTACATGATCCTGGAGGGATGTGTGGGAGCGTACGAGTCTGGTTGATTTGGATGTTTGCGGCCGGAGTATCTCGTTTATGTTATATGGGGGATTTAGTGTTGAAAAGGAGGTTTAGGGGAGCTGGGTATCATTGGAAGAAAGAATGCGAGGTCTTGATATTCCGAGCGGGGTGAAGGAATAGTCTTTCTATTAACCATGCTGTTTAGTCCTTTGTTGCGAAATTTGCTATATGCTCTCTTGAGCTTCTTAGATGTCAGTTTGTTTCATGGGGGGTTGATATCGCACGTTGTGGTGATTTTTCCTCTTACGTTTCCCCTGTGCCGGAGCTTGGTGAACCATAGCAAGGAAAACTGGGGTGATCTGACGCGCCATAAAGATGCAATATTGCTTTAAATGGAAGTACGGGCGGGTTTGGCAGATCGGTGGGTTTTCCATATATGAGGTTCTCGTTTTTCTTCCTTTTTACACAGACGAGGTCCATAGACATAGACATTCACACAGTTCAGATTCCTCACAGATCGTGAGTTGAGCTTCGTCTGAGTGTGATCCTTTTTATTATTCTTCAGTATGTAATTATATACCAGGCTTTTGCCTCTGCCAATAACTCCAGCCTCACGCAGCTTCAGGAACCTTTCATGAATATAATTTTCCATTTCTGGGAAACTGTGCCATTCGACCTGTTGTTGCTTTCTTTTGTCTGCTCCTGATTGCAAGAATAAGGCCTTCATTTTTGATCCACCGACCAAGCATTCTCTCGGAAATATTTAACCGCTTAGCAATAGCATACTTCCTTAATCCCAACCCTTGTGGGGGGGTACCGAGTTTTTCCTCCAGGTAATTGTTGCTAGCTTAAATTCCTGTGATGCACTTGCTCGTTTTGTCGCTAAAATAGTGTCTAGGAGTGAACAGTTTGCCAAGATAGCACTTTGCTCTAGCTATCAAACCCCTGTCGGAGATTATCGCTGGCTCCAATTCCGTGTTCCATATGTTTCAACATTCCGGGTATCGGCCTGTTTATAGAAAGACCTTTTTCGCTTTGTGTATCTACAGCCATCTGAAGAAAACGAGGCATCCCGTCCGCTCTGCCATATCTAAGCTTCAGATTGCCAGGCTAGTATTATTTTGCCTAGCATTGCTTGATTACTGTTTTGGGAAGTCACACTAGCCAGTCCCGATTTGGCCCCTACCATTTCGAGTACTACTTTGGGAATCATACTAGTTCTCCTTTAGTACACACATGTAACGAGGTGCGAGGATATCGGAATAATTGAGGGATACAACAGTCGGGGTACGGGGTGGAAGGCGAGGGCAGACTAGTAATGCCGACACTCGCGTAAGTGGCTTATGCATGTGTGCAGGTAATGGAGGGGTGCGGTAGGGTTACAAGGCAAGGTCAAGAGGCAAAGTATGGTCGAGGAGCAAGACAAGGTCGAGAGGCAAGGTAAGGTTGAGAGGCAAGGCAAGATCGAGGGACAAGGCAAGGTCAAGGAGCAAGGCAAGGCAAGGCAATACCCAGGTACGTAAACCAAGCACAGTATAGTATATACAAGACGTTGGATAGGGGACATAACAAAGAGAGCAAAGAGAGGGGTCTATATACAAGAGTGCTCAACTTGAATTATGACGAAGGCTGATGTTTCCCCAAGCTAAGCGATTGTCCGATACCGCGATAACCGATAATGCGACAACACGGATAACACGATAATACGAAAGTGAGGAAACGAGAAGAACGAGAACAATGGTGTTGTGACACTACCCTCCCTTTAGGCAGGAGCTCCAGCGACCAGAATAGGAAGAACAGAGCGGGGCTTCTGGGGGTATCGCTTGTGTAACAGGGAAATAAGATCAGGGGCATTGTCCAAGTCTTTGGCCGGCTGTGCGAGGTGCCCAGGTTAGATAGAACAAGGTGGGAGAAGTGAGCTGAACTGTGTGAAGCAGAATGATGAGCCAGTTGAATGAGATATTCGAAGTGGATTGAATATTGATCTGAGTAGCTAGATACTGGAAGAGCGAGGACTTTAAATACATGCTTTGTAGGTAAAGACCGAGCTTGACACATGAAAGTGAGTGAATCTAAGCTAGACATGAAAGCCACATGCTTTTAAGCTATGAGCAGATTGATTGCGAGTATCATGCGAGTAAATACTGAAAAAAACTGTAAATAACTTTAACCAAGCGAAAGGTTAAACATATACTAGCTGAGCTAGTGACATTAGCTTAACGGAGGTAAACAGCTTAACTGAGCTTAACGGAGGTAATTAACTAAACAACAGCTTAACGGTCATTTTCTTGTTGCCGGCACCATAATCCCACGATTATTCTCCAGGAAATGCAAAACAAGAGGAAACGAGCAAGGCAAGAACAGAACAGATTAGCACGGTAAGGACAAACTCATCCCAAAGAACTTGGCTTTTCAATGAAAGGCCATGCCTTCACCCTGTGTTCAATATTCGGTCCTGTAGCTCCTTAGTCCTGTAGCTCCTTCTAATAACAACACATATTCTGCCTCTGAAACCTCCTCCCTGGACTCTCTCATATGTACATGAGTTTCCAGTCCGTCCCCCTCACGGTGGACTGCAAAGCCGGTGTTTTCATAAGAAACTCCACTGTCTTCCTGGATTTCCATTCTAAGACTTCCCTTGGAGACATTACGTCGAAAACGTGACGCATGTCTGCCACATCGCTTTCTGGCAATATCGTCATCCAATCGATCTTGGGCCTCTTCAATACGTTTTCAATCCCTTCACTTGGCGTTGTAGTCTCATGTACATCATTGCCTCGCTCAATTGCATATCGTTTGCATCGGTTCTGGTAAGGGAGATGCGGCGAGGTGGAGGTGAGCGTAGCAGGTATGCTGGTCGTAGAAGACTTGAACTCATTGGCGATCAAGTCAAAAAAGGCGATGCCCCTGGGCAAATCAAGCTGACAGGAGGCAATAGTGCCCATCTGGAACCAAAAGTAGCGCCAAATACTTCCTAAATCGGTAAGAAGCATAATAACTGGATACTCAGACGGAATATCTGCGAGAACCAGTTCCACAACCGCTTGCATGTCGTTCCTGGGTTCTACGTTCTTCTTGACCTCGATTCCCATGAACACGCCACCGGAGGGATACCCGCATCTTTCGTACTTCGCTGCCACAATCGCTAGATCTAGTGTTCCGTTGAAATTAAATTTGGTACTCGCACTGGTTGAGGACAAAAGATTAGAGTCTTTGGACGCGTTATAAAGTGTTTCATAGCTTGGAATAGTCACATTCTCTGTGAACCATTTCATGTACTCGCTGGCATGAGCATCCCCTTTCCTATCGCCCCAAACAAAGGGGTAAATACGTTTCTTTGTTGGTGGCACGTCAATTTCCATCACCCTTCTTTGCAAGCCAATTTCATCGAGAAAGCTTCTGTACACTGTTCGGCTGATTCTAGAAATCGAAATTGTCTCCTTCTTGTCATCACGCAAAGCTAAGAAAAATTAGACAAAATTGCAGTTGCAAGGATTCAATAGGGGTTTCTTACAATCGAGCTGTTGCATGATTTCATTATGTTTAATAGTCACAAAGGTTTCTAGGCTTATATTCCTATCCACTTCTAATAAAATAACAGAAGAAAGTAATTAGCACAGTTGTGAGGAACACTCTCGTATTGTTATAAGGATCTTTGGGATAGAAAAGACTCGGAAGGGTGACAGAGAGAAGCTCGGAGGAACTTACCCTGAAGTTGAGGTTCTATATGAAACAGTAACATCAGTATTGCTTGTCAATATGGAGTATCAAGAGAAGAAGATTTTGATGTGCATCCTCATGCCGTGAAGGCGCAAATATGCGTACTTAAGAAGGAAATGAGTCTCACCTACCAGGCTCAGGAGTCTTAATGATGATATGAACGCACGCTTCTTGAGGAGGGCCATTTTTGAAAATGCCATCAATTTTGACCATCGGATTCAGCACAGTGTTGCTATCCAGGTCCGAGTCTGTAACCATGTCGGGTTTATTCCATTTCCAGAGTTTAAGATCAGGCGCACGCATGTCCCTTAAACTGCTTGGCCCTTCGAAGATAATGAGCTTCTTCAGAGCCGCAACAGGCTCCTGTCTTTCGATTTTAACTATAAAAACTCCATTGAATGAATCCCCATGAACTAGACAGAAAAGGGAGACGAGATCGGACATTGTGTTACAGGGTAGCAGAAGAGTTGGATGCAAACTTGGGTTGTGGATGTTTGCGGTGAGTGGGGAGGGAACATCCATTAGTATTACATAATGCTAACTCCGTCCAGATTACATAAGGCTACTGACTGGTGACTGTAGTGTGACTAATATGATTCTAGCGAATGAATCTGTCACATGATTGTTTTATTTTATTTTGAATTTACTGTTTACCAAAAGTAACCTATTGTATAATTCTAGGTAGAACCTGCTTCGTTTTGGTTTAAATTTGAGGAATTGCAGAACCTTACTTAGCAATCTACATACTTGATAAATAAGTACCTGCGATTAAGAAAGTACCGTTTTGCAACTTACCTGGATCCTATAAGTAAGAAATAGCTGGGATATTTTTTCTACGGTAAAAAGAAATCGTGCAACAAGATATTTACAAAAAAAATATTATACTTATGATGCTCCAAAACTTCAATGAATCCCATATAGCGCATCGATATTCAGCACAAGATGGTCTATATAGCCTGAACCATAAGGCCCCGTCTATAAGAAACCCCGTAGATAAGAAACTAGTTTTCAAAGTACCTATTGCATAGGAAACGTTGTAGATTTCTACGGTAGCAATAAACGAGATGAAGGTGATGAGTTGTTAACTACACAAGCATGTACTTCATATTTGAAGGCCTTGAGATAATTTTTCCGGAATTCACCCCGTCTCCCACTAATCAACAGGAAGGGTATGTGATGTGGATGGGGTGGCCAAAAATGACTTCATATGGTGTTTTTTGAGTGTAGTAGAATGTTTTGTTCGATTCACATTTACCAAATTGAGGAATTATATTAATTTCCCGCGACCGGCACAGCAAGACGGAGGCAGGGGCAATGTCGTACGTCATGCAGCTTATGTTCCTGCCATGCAAATAAGTGACAACCAATGGATATAAGCTCTCTGTGAGTGGTATTCTGATGCATGTAGCCAGAATACCTACAAGTGTTGACTTGTGGTCTCTTCCCAGACTCTTACGCTCCTTAGCACTTAGCACCTAGCACCCAACAAACAATATTTGCCGTTTGTGGGAGAGGGATCTGGTCTGAAAAAATTGAAATTCTGCTCCTCCCTGTCCCAGAATACCCAGGGAAGGCTGCTTAACTTCAACTCATTGCCTAATCATATGGTACTGCTGTTCCGGCCCTTGTATCGATGTAGGCAATAGCCGGGCCCTCCGACAGTCCCATTGTATACCATATCGCTTCTTGTCAGGAATCCTTTCTCGCAGACCACGCCCCAGATAGTTTCAAGACCGTCGATTTCAGTTCTTAGAACTCTTTCACTAGCCCACTCTGCCAACTTATCTGCCGTTGCCCACTTCCTTTGACTACCCAACATATCCCTAAGTAATCTAAGCTTCCTTATATCAAGGAGCTGTGCACGTTCATTCTAAAGGATATTAGTCCAGGTTCCCTATAGCTGGGTAAGCTTTTCACCTACGCTTAAAGTGCCACAACTACCTCATTAAATGGAACAACCATCAAACACTTATGACACAATATTGCGGCTGGGGAAGGGGCGAATATATCCAGCTGCGGAAGGGGCGACGGCAGGGTTTACACTGATTTCGAAATGAGACATTTTTTGAAGATAAAGATAGGGATTTTGGTCCACACTGAATTGCTTAAGTAGCCGCTGTGATATATACTTTCTTACTTTCTTGACAACGATCAATGAGGAAGTGCAAGCAAATTTGGGCGGTAGCTCTAATTGTGCAGAATAGTAACCATTGCGGGAGGATCATACATTCAATACCCCTTCCCCTTCGCGCCTTCCATGATCTGTACTCCCGATGATGTCCCGATCCGATCCGCCCCCGCCTGTAGCATCTCCAAACATTTCCTAACACCAATAAAACATTAGCCGAAGGGATACTTTTAGCCTCATTTCTCATCTATTGATCAATACTTTTTTTTTTCCCCCTAACTATGCCGTATGTCACCAAGGGATAAAGTAAAACTCACCAAAAATCCCTTACTGCCGCACTCGCCTTTACCATTACCTTTCCTCCCTTATACTCAACCGCCTTCTTCATCAATCTCACATCATTGACATTCGCTCCACCCCCATTGAACCCCGTACAAGTCTTAACAAACACCGCCCCCGCCTCAGCGGCAATATAACATGCTGCTACCTTCTGGGCGTCAGTCAAGAGCGCCGTCTCGATGATCACCTTGACTGGGTATGGCGCTGCCGCCACAATCGTCGCAGCGAGGTCGTCGAAAACAGCAGGGTAGTTTAAAGATTTGAGGTGTCCAACAGGGAGGACGGTGTCGATTTCTCTAGCGCCATTTTTAATTGCTGTGGATGTTTCACTGCAGTAGTGCGTTCAGGGTAAGTAAGTATACGAGACTAACAATGTAGAAGGCCGGGGGAAGTACAATGCCTTCGCTTCACTAGCCATAGCCCCGAGCGGGAACCCAACGACGACACAAGTCGAAACACCCGAGCCGGAGAGATTGTCGGTGACACGCTTGGCCCAACTGCTATTTACACAGCAAGACTATATCCTACCGAAATTGCTTGCAATCATTAATCATCAGCATTTTCATTGACCCAGCGGCCCAGACTACAATGACTAGCTTCCACAGAGCCTTCTCCTTTCGAATTCTTTCTTAAAATACAATCATCCCTACCTTGAACCCAAATCTCCTCGCCTCATCACACAACCCATCAACCTGTGCCTCTGTCGCATCCGGTTTCAGCAGCGTATGATCAATAGTTTGTGAAAAGCCAAGGCTGGTTGGGGATGTAATCCCAGGCGCATGATTCACAGAAGCTGCATCCTCTTGCTGAAGAGCAGTTAAAACTTCTGCAATTTTCGCGTCGATAGCGTCGAGGGTTGGGCAGGCCGTAGGTAAGAAGGACATGTTTCTGGACAGTCACTGGATATTGCACTTAGGTATCGCAGTCGTGTGCCTATAGTAAAGGAGAAGAAGCACTGCGGGGGGGGGGGTTACCTGAAAACCGTGGGAAGCCGATTGAATTGTCGAGCTACGTGTTAAGCCACCCCGCTTTGTCTTGGCACGCGCGCATAAAAAGCAAAAATAAAAGCTTCCTATCGCCGAGCAGGTTGCTTCTGTGGCCTTGCCCTGGCAGTTAGAGTACCTATAATAGCCCTTCGCCCTAACCAGACTACTTCGCCTTTAAATCTACATTATAAATGTACACTAGGATCCCCAGCAGAAGCACCGGCAAAACCACTGGTATATGTACATATATACAGTATATAGTTAGTTTGTTAAATGTGAAGGCGACATCTTGGTTCGTCAACTTTTTGGAATTGACCACAACACTACCGTAGCTCTGGTAGTAACTTTGCAGTCAGGTTATAATAGATGAACTCTCGTATTTTTGACATCTATGACCATAGACTGAAGAAAATGAGGCATCCTGTCTGCTCTAGAGCTTCAGATCGCCATGCTAATACTGAGTAAGTAATCATGCAGGAAAGTCTCCCAATGTAGTACGCTTCTTGTTTCGGTAGCGTTGGATGAATCAGACTCGTAGAGGCATAGTCCTTAGTCTGATTAGCCTATCCCTTCGTAGCCACCCTAAGTCCTCTTTTGGCTTATACCTTTTCCGGTATCTCTCAGTCTACCCTTTTTGTAATTAAGCTAGTCCTATCTTAGTAGTCTCTCTACCACACAATTTATAGTCTAGTTATCATTTTTAGTCTCATATTTGTTTATAACGTTATAGTTGTACACACCTCCAGTGCTTACTCACTTAAACCTTACGGACTCAGCTACAATACATCAACTTTATAGTGCTATCAGCAAATGCGATCGACTAGAGTCTTGGCATGAGACTTTTTTTTTTTTTTTTTTTTAAATTTTCTTGGAAGTCTGTAGCCTATAGACTCTGAAGCAACAGCCACTGACAATGCCTTCAACCTCCACCCTCCTAATCCACCACATACCTCCCCCGCCCCCTTCCGCCTCGCAGCAGCAGATTGTTAAACACTACCGCCCGCCCACCCACACCACCTCCAATGCCTTACCCACCCCAGCCTCACCATCGCCCTCTTCGCGCCATTCCTTGCCCCCGGCTCGCCTCGCTCCGCATCCTGCGACCGCACGCAGAGGATATTAACCGCCATATACTCACTTGTAGCTACGTCTCTCAGGGAGCTAGGGAAGACTGAAGGGAGTAAGCAGAATGGGGGGGACGTAGATGTTCGAGTTGTGTTTTATTGGGATGAGAATGAGGATGAGGATGGGGAGGGGGAGGGACGGATTGGGGAGTGGGGGCTCGGACCGGTGTTTAGTGTTAGGTTGATACTGGGCCCGAAGGCGGGGAGGAGGTGGGGGAAGGTGGTGTATGTTGTTGGAGGCGAAGGATGGAGCCGCCCGAGTTGGGTGGGGAAGATGGGGGTTAGTGTGGAGGGGGTAATGGTTGTGGAGTTTACGCCGCCGGGGGGCGCCCAGGGGGGGAAGGTAGAGGGGGAAGCGGATGGAAAACATGAGTCGAATGAGGAGAAGGCGAGGAGGCATGATGTTGTTATTGGTAAATAACTTGCCCTTTGAATACTCTCTCTACCGTTGTATAATAAAAGCTCATATCCCAATGAATAGTCGCAGGAACCTTCGACCACCTCCACGCAGGTCATAAGCTCCTCCTAACCACAGCCGCATTGCTCCTCGATCCCCCTGCGCACCTTCCCCTGGCTCGCTGCCCCCATCACCACCCCGCCTGATCGTAGGCCTCACGGGCCCTAAACTCCTTGAGAACAAGAAACACGCGGAATTCCTTCACCCTTGGACTCAACGTGCCCACGACACACTCACTTTCATCACTAGCATCTTGACCTTCTCCCCTGCGGCAGCAATTGAAACTAAGGAGGAGAAGGAGGAGGGGCTAAAATTTTTCTCGAGAATCAAACTCTCGGAGGATGGGGGAAGGTGATGGTGGAAATTGTGGAGATCAATGATGCGTTTGGACCAACGGTCACGGAGGAGGGGATTTCGGCGTTGGTCGTGAGTGAGGAGACTAGGGGTGGGGGGAGGCGGTTAATAGGGAGAGGAAGGTGAAGGGGTGGGCAGGGTTGGAGATGTTTGTTGTTGGGGTTGTAGAGGAGGAAGGAGGGGGAGGGTTGAAGATGAGTAGTACGGATATCAGGAGGAGGAGGGGGAGGCAGGCGAGAAGGGGGAGAAGGAGGGGGGGATTTGAGGAGGTGTTGGGAAGGGCATGGATGATCGGGGGTTTGGTGGTTGGTTTGTGAACCTCTATACCATGGATCTTGAGAGCTTTCGTACAGTGATACCAAAACTGAACCATTCTTTTTAAAAAAAATATATTCCGACTTTGGCCATCCCCGACACTTGAATACAGTATAGTGGGAGGAGAATCATAACTAGAGAGGGCTATAATCCAACGAAACGCATATTATAATATCGCAACTAGAGAATGAAAATATAAATTGTTTTTGCCGACAGGATTTTTTTAATTTTTTTTTAATTTTTTTTTTGTCTAAAAAGATTGTAACATATATACTGTACGATCTACCTTTTTTATTTTTTTATTTTTTATTTTTTATTTTTTTTTTGTTGGGGGAGGTGGGGGTGTGAGAGGGGCGGAATAATAATAATAATAATAATAATAATGTGGACTTACATAAGGAGTTTAGTTAGGGTACCGTAATAGAATGGGACTCGTATATTGCTTTTTTATTTATTTCTTATTATTATAAGATTGATGAAGAAAATAAGGGTTATTTTTTTGTAGTAAGGTACACCGGTAACTCTTACTGTACCCAGTTAGACGTTATATGAAGTATACTTCTGATATACAGTAGATACATATATATATATTTTTTAAAAATAAAGTACCCCTACCCTTCTCCCTCTCCCCCCCCCCCCTCCCCCCTCCCCCCACCCAAACTATATACGATCCAAGGTATTTGGTTCATTTACCACATCAAATCAAAAAAAAAAAGGAAAAAAAATCAATAAAAAAATAAAATAAAAAATAAAAAAGGGTTTCCATTACCCTCAACTTCAACTTATAACATACAACACACATCTCCCAATCAAAACCCACCAAACCCCTCCTCCACGACCCACCTCTTCCCATCCGACACACCACCCAGCACTCCGCACGCCTCCCCCACGACCAGCAACCCCGGCGGTCTACTGCCCACCTCCTCCACCGCCGCAACCACCTCCCCTAAGGTAGACCTCACGACCCTCTGATCTCTACAACTCGCCCTCTCCACCACCGCACACGCCATGCCCCCCTCCCAACCCCTACTCTTCAAGCCCTCCACAACATCTCCCAGCCTATGCAGCGCCATCAACAGCACCGTAGTCCTTCCCTTTACATACTCCGGCCACACCGGCAGCTCCCCCTTCCTCCCTGTTCCCGTGCAGATCAAGACTTGGTCGCTTACACCTCTATGCGTGAGCGGGATGCCTGCAAACACACCCGCGCTGAGGGCGCTAGTGATCCCGGGGACGACGATAGGCGCGTAGCCGTTTGCGGAGAAGAAGAGATACTCCTCGCCGCCACGGCCGTAGATGTACGGATCTCCCTGCTTTAGCCGCACCACCGTTTTTCCGGATTGTAAGGCGGAGAGGCCAAGTGAGAGGAGCTCTTCCTGCGCGGCGTCGGCGTTGCCGGGGAATTTCCGTGCAATGTGCACGGGCGTGCGCCGGGGGATGAGCGCGAGCACGGGAGGAGGGACGAGTTTGTCTGCGAGGATGAGGTCCGCGGAGGTTATTGCGTTGAGGGCGGCGGTGGTGAGGAGGTCAGGGTGGCCTGGGCCAGATCCTACAAGGAGGATCTTGCCTTGCTTTGGGAGGATGGGAAGAGGGGGAGGGATCGACTGCGCATGATGCACCACGGCTTCTGATTCTGATCCATTGGATAGGAGTGGTGCTCCTCCTGCTGGCGCCACTGCACGATCTCCCCCCTTCTTATACCCTTCCAATAACTCTTCCACATCCCCCTCTCCCAACGCACACAACCTCTCCAGCGGCCAATATTCACACATCTGACTCAGCCACCTAATCCTCCTCCCTTTCCTCTCCTCCCACCCCTCCTCATTCTCAACGACAAGCTTATTAAAAGCCGCGCCCTGGCCTAAATCCTCATCCTCCTCCACCGGCACGCCCTCTCCCCCAGCGTCGACGGCAGCATAATCCTCCTGCCAGATCCTCCTCCGTAGGCGGCCAAAGCGATCGCATGTCTCCCCAGCCGTGGTGGGAGGTGCGAGACGATTTCCCTGCGGATTCGAGACGCGAGTTTACATCCCCTTCCTGAGGTTGTGATGCCAATGTGCAGGGGGCCGTCGGTGTACGTCGAGAGTAGTGTGAATGAGCAGAGCGACGGCGAGTCTGCGACATTCACGGGGATCCGCAGCTTCTTACACAGCGCCGAAATCTGCGCATCTAAAAGCACACAATTAGTCGCCTGTCTTATAGAATAGGGGAAAAGAAAGTTGGTGGGTAATACGTACTCTGTGCACAGCCCACCTTCACGTAACAAACACCGCATCCACCACCCCCATCACCTCCTCCCTCCCCAGCGTCGTCAAATCTTCCCTCGTCACTATGTCTCTCTGGATCCATTCGACGGCGCCGGAGGAGATCTGCTGCGTCAGGTTGTAGTGTAGGGGAGCGTCTGCAGGTGCGAGGAGTTTTACACGGGCGCCGAGCTCAAGGGAGCGGGTCGCGCGGGCGGAGGCGAGAGGCGTGTGCCCGACAATGAGGTGGATGTGGGAGGTGCAGTCTGTGGCGATGAGAATGGAGGGCATGATGCGTTACCGGAGGGGGGGGGGGTTTCCTTGAACGAGCTCCAAATATGTGTGAGGAAGGCCAATTGAGCAGGATTGGATGGGATGGAGGAGGGGTATAGTAAGTTAGTCTAGGTCTTCGCACATTGGGTCAATTCAGGTATGTATATATATATATGTATATTATACATATACCAATATATATTAGATATTCGAATACGGGGGGGCATTCATCCATCCAAGAGAACAAAACACCGGAGAAAGCCTCCGAGTCCCCCAACTTCGCCATACCTCACCCCACCACACCGCAGCACCACCAGTCCTAAAAGCCCCTGTACTTAGTTTTTTTTTCCATCGTATCGAAATCGGGGCCTCCCCCACCAAGGTCATCTAAAAAAAAATAAAAAAAATATTAATAAAAAAAAATTTAAAAAAAATTTCATGTGTCTTGGCATGTGGTTGGGGAATTTGTTCCGCGGAAAATTGCTACGCGGGGGGATATGGCTGTTTTTTTAATTTTATTTGGTGTGTGAGGGATGTGCGATAGATAGATAGATAGATATGTAGATAGAATATCTAACGGACGGACGGACGGACGGATGTGGGTCGCGATAGTTAGGCGGATATGATTGATATAACTGTACTTACATATACTTAGGTAAGGTTACTGTGGTTCTCACGTACTACTTCTTACCGGTACCTACATGTCCTTCGACTTTTTGAGATCCCCTAAACGCCAATACATCGAAAGGCAAAGTATTGATACAATCAGAATCGAACAAATCTTAAAATAAAAAAAAAAAAAAGAAAAAGAAAAAAGAATCTAAGCAGCGCCTGCCTCCCCCTTCGCCCCCTTCTCCTTCATCTGCCTCCACTTCACCACCCTCTTCCTGATATCCCCCTCACTCTGCTGATGCGGATTCAGCTTCCGATCCCAGCTCATCTTCCTATAATCCTCACCATACCTCTCCACCAACCTCTCAATCCACTGCTTCTCCCTCCCACTCTGGTTCCGCTCCACCTTTACCCCCTACTTGCACGTTCTATCAGCGCCTTGACAACTTCTGTTGTCGGTTCTCCCGAGTGCCCATTCTGCTGCATAGCCGTGGCTTCGAGTTGGTCGAGACGAGCTTCGCCGTGGCGCCGTAGATGATGTTGACGATGTTTCCATCTGCGTCGCGCTCGATGCGGGCTTCGCCTGGTGCAATGGGGCACTGCGGGGCAGTGAGGGAGACGCTGGGGGGAAAGGCACCCGCGGCCGCGGGGGTGGTGGTGGATGTAGAACTAGAAAGGGATTTCTCGACTCCGCCGGTGGGCTTATTGAGCTTTACGGCGAGCCCAAGGCGTTTATAGCTAATGCCACAAAAATAAAATCAATAACCGGCATTAACCTCATTCATTATCCATTCACCTATTCTCCCGATTCCCTCCCAACAGGAGCCTAAGAAGTAACAAACTACATACTTTTGCTGCAGCGTCTCATTTTTATTCCTACACGAAACCACAAGGTCAGCATTTCAGTTCCCGCCAGTATTTCCAGTCAGCAAAGCTAACGCAACATACCAATTCTGCGCAATGATCTCGTTCCCGAAACTCTTGATCTTGTGGATTCGCGGGTTCCGCCGCCTAGTGTGGCGAGGAATGGAGCTACGGTTCTTTTTCTTTTGAAGTTCGCGACCCATTTTTGTGGTGTGGAGGATGTGGTGGGTTGGTTTGAGCTGTGTTATTGAGCAGCTGGAGCTTTGTGGGGGAAGTTACTCCGTAGTTTGCCAGGAAAAGTTGACAATCTTGGCGTTGGCGGCGGACGGGGCTAGTTACTTGGCGTTGTCACCTGTGTACTAGCCTCTACGTTATTAGTAAACAAACATGCAAATCTTTCAATGCAATACTAGAATCATGCAGAGTTCCAGCCTGGTACGACTCTGCAGCGGAGTAAAGAATAAGTGTGCTTAGATCCGACTTACCCAGAAGAATAGAGTCACGCCGGGTCTTTCTAGTACTGCCAAAACTGAAGAAAGAGATAAATCAATCACACTCAGAATTAAAAAGCTCGACTCACGATCCTGTGAGGAATCTGCAAAGTGTTGTATTTCTATTCTATGATTGATCGATCATGTGCCTATGAAAAACGATACCTATAGCCCGAGCTGCCAACCAGACTAAGCCGAGCTTCCGTTTTAAGCAAATCTATTTTTTCTAGCGAGTTTAGTCTGTTGTGCCTAGCGAGTCAGTACTTTCTACTTCCACATCGATGCTACAGAGGTGGCAGACCGGCATAGTTATCAAGCCACAGTATTACCGCAGAACAAGATATCAGATGGATCCTCTTCTACTCTCTCATCTCGCCGAATACCCTCAAACCCCTCCTTCCACTGGATCCTCAACCCACTTTTCTATGGGTTTACCGTAGCTCTCTCCTCCACGAGTATTCAAATTCCTTCGAGGCATCAACCTCCTTCTCCATAAACACACATTTCTGTGCGGGTATAGAATGCAGCAGAAGGCCACGCACAGCCGCAGGATGCTGTAGAGCAATTGAGCAGTCATGGATCATGCAGAGAAGTAGCACACGCAGCTGTGGAACAGAGTGCAAGGAAAGCAATGTACGGAGGGAGTTTCAACAGGCTCGAAAGGACACATGGACAGAAAAACGGAGATATGCCACTTTTACATGAATACTGTGGCCTGCATTGTACACGGACGTAAAAGTAGAGAGTCTGGATAACAAGGCAACCTCCAGCATAACGTTATAAACATCTGTCATCGGTGAG
This sequence comes from Terfezia claveryi, assembly GCA_015179025.1. Taxonomy (NCBI): domain Eukaryota; kingdom Fungi; phylum Ascomycota; class Pezizomycetes; order Pezizales; family Pezizaceae; genus Terfezia; species Terfezia claveryi. Next base: position 235,671 of record WHUX01000018.1, on the reverse strand, counting down.
TTCAAAGTTTGGTTTGTCTAACCTAACTGGGTAGGAGGATAATGGGACCGTTTTTGCTTTAAAAATGGGTGATAGCAAGAATAAGACGCAAACAAGAGTGGGATACCTCATATTCCAACTATAGTGTTACGAGTTCTCGCGTGAGGGTGGTCTACGCATGAGCGGTAACCGGAGCCGATAGCCCAAGGGCTGGGGTTAGGTCATATCAGTCTGGTATCAAGATCCAGAAGTTGCTTGTGATAATTAGAAATTCAGTGTTCCGAAAAAAGGATGGACAAGTCATTGTAGGTACTAATTGTGCATGAACACCGGAACTAGTTCTCGGAACTGCAATCTTGCAAGGAATATGATGGCTACCGAGAAGTAGAAGGTGTTGTATACTCCGTATATTATTGGGGCTCTTTATCACGGGGCTACTTCGGTTAGCATAACTTGCACTTGCTCTGCCTAGGGAGTGGCAGCATCATGCTCATCTACATAAGTCCGGATACAAAAAGTAGTCCATAAAATCAAAACCAGAGTTTTTCGAGAGTAACTTGCCTAGGAAATAGAGTGAGAGTTCTAGCCTCGAACCAGCAATTTCGAAGGGAATTGTTCATTGCAGAGGTGGGTAAGATCCGTAAACTGTGCCGCGTCGGCCCGAGTCGAGCTACCTAACTATTTTTTTCCTACTCGGCACCGACGCCTGCTACAGTACAGGAAAATTCTTTTTTAACTCCTTTACAGAGCTACTGGGAATCGAACACAGGCTCTGGTAGAACGGGCCTTGCCCTACCGGCAAAAACCACAAACCCATACGGGGTTGCTAAATCAAACTGTGCCCCGCACCATGCTTCGCAAAGGACAAATTGGACAACCTACTTAACTTACGACATGAATTCGCGCAAATATTTACAGCAAGGCGCAAATCCGATTAGGCTCAAGTGTTGTACTTGGAAGTCAAGTCTAGTCCCAGCGTTTTTGCAAGCTCGTGCTGGGTAAGACATTCCATGTTGTTGCATTTAGATTTATGCACTATGTAGCGACTTTTGTTAATTCACCGATAGATTATAACGCGCATATTCAACTAGCTATAGCATATCTACTTCTCCGACCCTTCAGCCTCCTTTTCTTTTCTCTTCTGTGCAACCTCCCAGTTGTACAACCTCGCAGTGTTCACTTCCAGCGTCTATAGCCATTGTACATTATCAGCATATACACAACACAGAAGTTGTACTTTTATGGGTTTTCGTTTCTCTTCCAAGGTTATACTCACTGTTATCTGCTGCCTCAGGAAATCCAGGTCCTCTTCACAATTCCCCAAGCTCTCCTTCGCCGCAGCGAGCTTCCCTTGGAGAAGCTCTTCAGCTTCCGCAACCGGGTATGAAAGCATCACATTGGCCTGGTCCCACTATATGTCAGCCATGCATGGGAGGTTCCCCACCCAATGACGGGTAATTCATACCCCCAGCCATAGGTACACCTCCTCGCCTGCCTTGACGCTCGCTTTCGCATATAATGTGTCGTTCAACTCAAAGTTCGTCTCAAACGGCTCACCCGAATCCTATCGCATCCTCCCAACCCCATTTATCAGTCTCCTGTTGGCTTCCCTCAAGACTGCAAACCGCGCCGTGAGTACACTCACTTTCCGGACTTTGAGAAACCGCACGGTGTCCAAGGTCTTTTGTATTTCTGGTATCTTGTCACTCAGCGAAAGAGCCCGGCGTTGGGTGTTGACTTCCATGAATTGGTATTTTCTGCATGAGGTTGATTAACATCGATTGAATTTGTGTGCAAGGGAGAGTAGGTCCCTACGAGATCATCTCCTGGAACTTTCTCAACGCTGGCTCAACATCTGCCCGCGTCGCGATGTAGTCCTCGACCTTCTCGACGAACGGGGCTGTTGGGATGCCCCGCGGATTGGTTGCGGCATCTGCACTGTGGAAATATGCCGAGAACGTAGGTTAGCTTTTGCAAGTCAAGCTTACAAAATAGGAGAGGCCTGGTAGGCGAACCTCTGTCTCGTAGACAACAAGGGGACAAGAAGACGACTCACCTCTGGCTTGCCATTATAATATTCTTACTACCCAATCGTCGTCTTCGACCACCAGACAGGAGGCAGGCTAGGAGTCGGGTGTTTTGCCTGTGATTGATATTCGGTATGCCTTGCTCTGTGGGGGTGCTGCACCCCACCAGTCCCTTTGTGACCGCAGCGCATGCCAAGCCCCGCCAATTGCAAGACCGCTAGGCCATAAGATATGACATGCTTGAAAGGAATGACGTTGACTCGTCTCCAGACGGTTCTCCCCACCTCATATCGCTGAGAAGTCCCAACGTCAACCCTGATCTCCCCCCATCCTGATCCTGATCTTGATTTCCTCGGTCACAAACCTCGTTGGAGCGTTGAATTGGATCACATCTTGACTCCTTCTGACCCCCTTCTGACCCCCCCCCATATCCACGCCCGACAGACGGTCCCACGATACTTATTGCCAGTATCTGTCTGACCCAACCCCCACAACCCCTACCAAAAGCTACCTCCGGACCGGACGTCAGGTACTTATTGGCTTGATAGCTCCCTCGCCCTTCCCTCACCCCACCCCCACACACAAACCCCCGTCTGGTGAACACCACCACACAACCGCCCCCTCCCCCCCCCTCGCCGTAACAACGCCTCCGCTACGCCTCAATCCAATCCCGCCCCATTCCTTTGCGTCGCCTCGTCTTGACTGGCCTACCACAAAAATAAAATAAAATAAAATAATATAAAATTATCGGAGGGAAGGGACGGGATCATGACGAGTTCAGCCTCGCCGAAACTGCCCTCACAACTCCAGAGCCCGTCGCATTACTCCAATCGCGCAAGAGAGAAGCGCTGCACCCGTGCAAAAGAGCTGCTCGTCGAGCTAATTAGTACGCTACCCCTTTCATCAACCCCCCACAGCGATATTGTTTTCTCGCAGATTGGTTCATTTTTTGTTTCTTCATCTGACCCCGAAAGGTCGTTGTCACAAATACCGTATCGCTTGCTAATAACTTCTCCAAGCACTGCTAACACTATTAACTTACCTCTTGATAAACAACAGAAACTCAAACAACTCATCACGTGGACCCAAAAGACATCAAGACAACAAAACCGTCATCTACGGTTTCATGGCGTTTCGAAGTCGAGCCTGGGACGGAGTTCCCTTTTGTGCAGCTGAGCTCAATTAGCCGCCCGAACTTAGACCTATTGGAGAAGGCTGTGGAGGGTGGAGGTGTCCGAGTGGTATGGACGAGTGAGAGTGTAAGGGCCCTTTCTGGACGATACAAGTCCATATACAACTGAGACACGAGCTAATCGTCCTCGGCTGCGCAGGGTACCAATACCACTGACGATGATGGACGGTTCCCAGATTCAAAGCGGCCGAGAAAACGGGTAGGTAGCTATATCAATTCTCTTTGTGATTTTCTGCGTATATTTTTCTGTCTGATCTTGATCAATCGGCATGTTATACTTCTGTGAAGGCTACTATAGCTGGTATACATACATGACATGTATCGAAAGAATCAGATGTCTCGTGTCATAAGAATATTCACTGGAGCTCCCAATTATCTAGACCAAACACTCCACGGACTCTGACGGTGGTCAAGACCTCGAGGGTCCCAACGTTCAGCCACAGTCGCAACTGCAACTGCAATCACACCTCTCGCCACAAACCCTTTCCTTACCACCGTTATCTCAAGCCCAAGTGAACTTCCCACCACCACCAGGTGCAGGCCCTTCAACATCCTTCACCACAGTCAACGGGCCTCCCCCTCAACTAAACAACATTCAACAAGTTCACCCACAATTAGCAGCAGCATCTCAGCAACCCCAATCCCAAGTTGCGACTGCCTCCTACATTCAGAATGGTAACATCTCCACAGTTTCGCCCACAGTCTCCACCTCTTCGATGACCCCCACCCATACCAACGGCACAATCTCCTCCTCATCTCCGGAGCGAACAATATCAATCGATATCCCTATAAGCTCAATTTCCCGCATTCTCGCTTCCGAGAGAAACTCACTAATCGACTCCATCCGCGGTTCAAATGCTAGATTAACTGCAGAGAACGAAAGGATGAAAACGGAGATTGCAACGATTCAGAGTAAGTATAATGCATTAGAGGAGCAGCTACGGAAGAAGATGAGTCAGATTCAGGAAATATTAGGGGGGGAGAAGGCGGGTGACGAGGGGGGAGGCGAGGCTGGGAGCGTGGCGGTAGGAAAGAATGACTTGTAGAGAGGAACCAAAGTGTTTTTGATTTCTACGTTTGGTCTCCAATTTAGTTTTTCCTCTTGTTGTCCGTCATGTCCTGATAATGTACATGTCTTGCCGCAGGACATAATTATCATTCAATCAGCATTATTCCTACTCTTGCACCATTATTTCAAAAGTAGTCCAAGATTTCTGCCGTCTATTTATTTATTCTGTTTTATTTTGCGAGGGGGGTTTCCTAATTAAAGATGGAATAAAAATATTCATTTAGTTGGTTGTACACATTGTGCTAATGCTTCCGTTACTTGGCAATAATAGCAGTAAATTCTCACCAACGAGCGCTGAGATTTCCCCCAGATCTGATAGACTCTTGTCTTGTATAGCATGTAGAATTCGGTTTGGATACTCTTGACTTTAAAAGCAAATCATCAAACAAATCTCTACAGCACCCAACCAAACGCACCCGGTAACAGCTAACCTCATGCTTATAAGGAGAAATCAAACAAAATAAGCAAAAAGACATCTACCAAGCTCCAACCCACGCCATTGAACTTGTGCAAAAAAAGTGTTATCATGTATCATGTATCATGGGATGTCGTCGTGCAGTGAAGACATCGTGCTTGGTGTGTGCTCAGTTTAGTATGTTGTGCCTTCTGCAGGCTGGGGGAGTTTCTTGTTGCTCGGGTGGGCCATGAATCTATAATGAGATTATAAGTCAGTGGGTGAAGAATGGGAAGATGGAGTGTGGGGGAGTTACTCTCGGAGAGCTACGAGGATCTTTTCCATAGTAAAGTCTCTGTTCCATTGGGCTACTCGTTGGAGTTTGGAGATATCGACCTATGTGGGTGGGGGATTAATGTTCAACGTTCGGGAGTGGTTCAATCTTGAAACGACCAAGCTTTGGCAATGGCTGACTCACATTGCCGTACTGGTTCACACAGGGGAGGTTGATCCTAGAAATGAAGGAGACGGTAGGAGGTTGGTCTGGGTAGCTATCACCGCAATGGAATTTTAAGGAATAGATGCGGTTTTCGTGGACGGACTAAATGAGTAATTCAGGCGGATTCAGTCCTTTCTCTCCGAGTCTCCATTGCAATGCAACAGCTAAGTAGGTATACATACATGTGGAGGGCCCAAGATGGTTGCGTTCCAATTGGACATCATCACATCGTCCGAGTCGACAAGACCGTATGAGCAGCCATCTATTTTCCAAAAGCTGATCAGCGATCAAAAGCCCTCCCAGGTCATATCAACTACAATAGCCTATAATAACTCACCAGCTCCAAGCCCTTTCTCTCCCTTCTCTAACTCCTCCAGCAGACGGAAGTTCCGGGGGACTTTGGCCATTGGGTTTTAGAGAATCTTATGTGAAAATGGGATGGAGTTTTGTCGTCAGTGTTGAGAGTAATACCGATTGTTTTTTCACGCAGATAAGTAAGGGTTTTGGCGGGGCCAACGGATCAAGAGTCAAGCTTGATTGGGCTTGGCGGGGCACGATCAATGACGACGGGTTGTATCCGACAAGTCATGTGACGCGTTTCTATAACTGAGTACAATACTCGTAACCTCCATTATATGCACCCCGAATCATTAAGCAAACAAAGTAAATGAAATAAAAACACATTCAATGAGACAAAACTCCCCAATAAAAAACAGAACATTCAATAATAAACAACTTCACATGTACTGTACGTCATTTATGTAGCCGCGATCAATGTAATTAGATGCTTGCAAAATTAACCTTATGATTACTCTCTTTCCTAAATTAGACTAGATGCCGAGCGATATAGCGTTAAAGTCGGTCTCTTCAATGTTAAAATCAGATGAAGCCGCTTTAGGTACCTACGTTACGCTTAGTCTCGATTAGACCCTCGTAGCGTTACGCTTCGCACAAGTCAGAAATGGATTACATCGAGCAACATGTCCAGCGAGGATAGACTAGACAGTAGTCTGGTTGCACAGACAGATACATACCAGTTAGAACTAGTTACCGAGGGGTTGTGCAATGTTAGACAAAGGGTGAGCTGAGATGGATGAGAAATAGTGGACAAAACAGTTGACGATGGGGAAAGGTTAGTCATCAGGGAGAGTTCGGTAGTCATGAAGAGGAAACAAAAGTCCCCTCTCTGGAACCAGTCTCTGTCCTAGCTCCTCCACGCCGGACCTAACGTACCAATCGCACTCGACGAATTTTAACTAAGGTGAGTGGGTGCCAACCAGACTAGGTGAGTGGTTACTTTAATCCCCGGATCGATGACTAATACAAAATATTAGTTCCCCTGCACTTTGGGCATCTAGTCTCATGCCAAGACTATAGGTAGGTACTGCTAGGAGAGCATTGTCCCCCCGCCCTTTCAATAATAGAATACTTTGAAAACATTCTTAAAAAATAAAAATAAAAAAATTCTATTAACCTCTCGACTTCCATTATTTCCAATCTCTCCTTTGCATATGGCTCCTTGCTTATCACCCCAATCATATCACCCCCTGAAAAATCATTCTCGAATATCGTCTCTCCCACTCCCCTCATGTTTGCGAATATGGACTGTCAGAAATGCCATCTCAAAAGCTCGTCTGACACACAATACAAATCATTCGGATTTCGACACACTGGATCAAGCACTCTTCCGTCCAATCCTAAATAATCATCACTAAACACAACAACCTTGTAATTGTCCTGTCAGCTAGTTAGTATCAACTTCAACAACTATTGATTTAATACAATACTCACATCCGGATTCACCTAACCAGACTAGGATTTACCGATATCAGGTATTGGTCAAATAGCTGATGAATGGTTGACTGAAGCAACATCCCGTTCTGTAAAGAATTGATCCATTATTATCATCCATATCTGTAATCCACCGACCGAAAAATTCCCTGAATCCATACTGGATTCTTCGTTTCTAATGGAAAAATATGTGCTGCTTCAAAACCAGCCCACTCCCCACGAGCAACTCTTAATCTTGGATTCATGACTCCAGAAATAACACATCTTCCATCGCGAGCGCGAATTCCAGTCATAAACGCTCCATCTCTGCCTAATACGTTATGAGAAATTAAGCGAAACACCCACGGTTCATTGTTGACATTAATCGGACTTACTCATTAGCACAGATCAATCGACATACTCCTAGATCTCAGTACTTACTATCGCAATAGACATCATAGTGTCCGGCCTCCAGCTTAGTATTTGTCGCCATAACTATGTGACCCAAACCTCTCTCGTACTCGGATAGGCGTCTCAGTAATTAGCAGGATCCCCAGCATGCCCAGAAAGTTGCTTCTGTTAACGAACCATTCTGAATCATTCCTCCTAGAGCGACTTCCGGCGATGCAGCATCGTAAAATTGAACGTTTCGACCCCCCGAACGGTCAATCGGCATTATCCAGAATCTCAATGAAGCGAAGCTGAGCCGAAGGCGATGCGTAGCTGAATGTAACTACATACATACCTCTGCATAGCACCAGATTACCTAGTCTGGTTGGCACCAAGTCTGGTTGGCACCAGATTACCTTCTCCTATAGGCGCCACATGTGGCTACATATTGTGCCGCATGTTCGCTCTAGCCTAGTTTGGGTCTAGGGTTTCGACGGGGTCATCTGCACACATCCGTAAGGCTAGTCTCATGTTATAATACGGCGATGCCGCTGAATAATCAGCAGCTAAGATATGTAGCTGGAGCACAACAACAGTGTTAAATATATTCTCAATAGAGGGGACTGCGGAATAAGTCCAAGGTACATAATGTAAGTAGAAACTTTTGGCAAACGGGTACAGTACTTTGGAAGAGAAACATTAATGTTTATTTAGCTCAAATGTCATACAGCTATACATTGTGGTAACATGTAACTACTCCCTGCCAAGCCACGATGAATTTTCTAGTTTCTAAGTGTTACTAATCCAGGTACCCCGTATATATTCGGTTCCCTTCTCTGCAGCCTCTTTCAATTCCCTGTCGATCTCGATCAATCAACGCTACGCAGGTTTATTCATTCTCTCATATAACAATCAAGATGCCTCGTCAACGCGGAGGAGCTGCGCCTAGGCGCCCAACTTTTGCCCCTTCCGCTCCTAAGCAACAAAGCAGGCCCGCCTCGACCGCTGCTGTCCCGGCTAGGGTTCAGCATGCCCCCCCACCAGTTGCAGCCCAGGCGCACCCTCCTGCAACCGCCTCCCAGGGCCCAGGCCTCTTTGGTCAGATGGCCTCCACCGCAGCGTATGTTATTGTACCCTACACTTGGGAAGCTTTGATATTGACTGTTGTATAGTGGTGTGGCTGTCGGTTCTACAGTAGGCCACATGGTCGGTGCCGGTATCACCGGACTCTTCGGTGGTGGGGGCTCTCAGCCAGCCGCCGCTGAGGCTGCTCCTGCTCAACCCCAAGTCCAAGCTCCGTCCAACAGCTATGGTGACCGAAGTAACGTCTACTGTGAGGCGGATGCGAAGAGCCTCACAAAGTGCATGGACGACTACAAGGGTGATATGTCAGTTTGTGGATGGTACCTTGAGCAACTGGTAAGTCACCATTGTCCCTTGGGGAAATTGCCGATACTACCCGAGTCAAGTGAGTTGATGCTAATGGTATTCTGAATTGTAGAAAGCGTGCCAAAACATGGCCAGGAACTATTAGATGATATCAATCCTTCAGTATGTTGCGGAGTTTGGGTTTTCAACATAATTCCGTTAGATAGTTTTGTCACGGAGGAGCGGGGAGTGTTGGGGCTTGTACTCGTATTTGTATTCTAGCCGAATGTCATTCAGCGAAAGCTCATCTCCGCTCATATCATTGCACATGAAGCTACAGTGGTTCGTAGACAAAACTTGGCCCGTCCCAGCCTGTGGTGATGCGCAAAAGTTTCTCCGGTCATGCATGGCGTTTAAGCTCCTCCAGAGATACAGAGATACAAGTATGTCTCAGCGAATCCCGAGCCAATTATTTTCAAGTATTTTGCTGCACCAAATTAGGAAGTGCATCACTACTGTGTTAATTGGACAGAGTGCTTAATTAGCGAATAAACCTCCTGATCACTGCGCAACATACAGTTGACGTAAAAGAAGCATTCCTGGACCCAACATCGTCTCAGACTATAACAAGTCTGTTGTTATGGGGAAAAGCACTCCGGGGTTAGGCCCAGATAGGGAACATACATACATACGAATACATATAACAAGTATACCCAGATTGTATGCAAAAGGCACCTCACTAGCATGAGCAAAATGCATTGGGCTGCACACCGTACCGAGACTTTGGGGTTGCAGACCAGATCGCGGTTGACACGTCAGAGCCCGCATGGCGGAACCGTGAAAACAAATATGGGTGGGGTGGTGCCTAGGGTAAAATTTTACACGTCAGCAAATGTGTGGATCACCTGCCAGTGCTGGAAAATAAACAGAGTCCCTCACAGAAGCTGGCTTGTGTTCCTGGTATCATTATATTGCAAGCTGCCGTTGTGCATAAGGAACGAGTAGGACGAAGTAACAACAGCTATCCTGGATTGCCCATGGATGAGGCCACACATGGACGGCTCCCGATCAAGAATAGATAACTGTTTGATTTTTAACGATATGGTGAATAGGAGAGCTCATTGGCACGTTTTGCCCCCTCCTCTGCAACATCCGTTTACCTTGCTAATGGACCAGATTAGGACGTAACATGCACAATAATGACTGGTCCTGAGTAGTCAAGTATCCCGGCATTAAAAGAAACATCCTGGAATTGCGAGTTGGCACCCGGGAAGACACCCTCACTTTGTGAATTCTGGAGCCATGCATCCGGCTTCTTCCTATATCAAGCTCCCCCTGGTACCCTCTTACGTCCTTCATGCAGGTCCTTGAATGCAAGCACAGTTTTCTTATTTAACTCTGTTGTCTTGACAGCTCATCAAGGCCGCATACTGGGGGATACACTCTCATTGATACGGAAGCAATATTGGGGTGCGGCCGGTAGAGAGAGGCCCTGTTAGTATACTTATGCGCTGGCCAACTAATCCACCACATCCTGCCATCTCCAGCACTGAAGTCCGAAGAAAGAAAGATATTGCAAGTTGTTCGCGGAATCAATTACCACGTCGACATCCTCTGTCTCGTCAGCTCCTCCACCCATCTCCTACCGGACGCTGCTGGCCAACTAACTGGCCTTCTTCCGTTCAAATCGAAGCGCAATACCTAGACAAGGCACACCAGATATTGCTTGATTAGTGTTTAATTGGTTAATGATGTTATCCCTTTTCAGTAATGGAAGCGTTGAGACAGAATCGTCTGTAAGTGCTATGCTTCATAGTTATATCAAACATTGATAGTCTCATTCTCCGGTTCGTCTTTTTTGAAGGCAAGGGTGCTTCTCATGTGACCGCTATTTCTAATGTTGGGTTCATCTCTCATTACTGGCTCATCTTGTCTTCTAAATGCCGCTCCAATTTGCCCTGCAGAAACATGATAGCTGACGGGATGAGATGATGTAGGTGACCCGCTCCTCAACCTTACTTGACACTGACGTCGAGTCCGACGTATGTGCACTTGGCATCACAGAGTAAGTGGTTGAAGCTTGGTACTCGGGTACCAGATATTAATGTTCTTCTAGAAAGTCTACCCAAGCAGAGATTATGGCGGAAAATGATAAGGCTCCAAGTCAATTGAACCAGTAAATATACTTCTTCCCTCTCGTCATACTATGCTCATGCGGAGCACATTCACGCTCAAATGGTGAACATCTGATTAGAGCACCTAAAGCTGATAGTGGTGCTGCAAGGGTTAATAGTACGGTAAAGGCCGGCAACGTGCCCGCATGTGAAACGCAGCAGCAGCCACAAACACACCAACTCTTCGACTTTGTGCACATTCGCTACCAGAGATCCGGGATACAAGATGGAGCTAGGATATTCCGTCTCGCATTTGAGTGATTCACCCGCGCATCCATTATGCCTCCCAGACGGGGTACATTCATTTATAGAAAGATAACAGGCTAATGTTCATTGGCTGGATTTTAGACAGACAAAACCAGGTGGATGGATTGAAGTAGTCGAAACTGGTCCAGTGGCAGCACCACAGGCTCGTCTACACCATTTGTCAAAGCCTAGTTCACTAGGACAGAGCCCTCCAGCCCCACTAAAGGCTGTTCCACATCTTCCAACTCCAGATGAAACTGCGTTGTTGATTAAACGTCAATTGTTGAATGCAGGATTTGTGGACGTTGAGCAGAAAGGGTGGCGGTCAACCTCGTCTACGGCGGGTATATGCCATAGAATCGCAGGGGCTGCCAGGTGCTTCAAGAGCTGGTGTCTTGGTTTCCTGGGAGTTCGTTGGAATTGTGATTCCTCGCTTACTACATCTAGTGGTGAAATGCAAATCACGGTAGACGAGAAGGGATTATCCTCATCATGTAGCTCTTCAAGGTGAGATTCCTTCCGTATTTAGCCTGAACAAGCATTAATATTTGGGTCTAGAATATTCGTCATCGCACGACACCCCTTAAAAGATGCGTAAGCACCAAAGGAATTGTACAAAACTTATTCGCTCTCAATATTCGGGGAAAATCCGGCGCAAAAAGATTATTGTCCAACTGACTCCAAAAATTGCCACATGAAAGGATTGATTGGAGGGTTTAGTCACCTTGAAGCTGCGTGCTATGGCACCAGCAGGTGTGCTTGGTTTTTTTGTTTTGTTTGCTTTTTACCTGAGATTTCTGTGCTCATTCCTTTCATCCCGCATGCTTGCAGCGCTTTGTCGTTTTCGCGGCTAATAATGTTGACGATGGCGATGAGTGATGATGAACTCTATGCTCCTGTCATGCTTGACTGCTATCACCAGGCGGATTCTATGTTTTTAACTTCTTTACAGAATTATGCTAAATACTTACCACTGGAACATGCAGGAAGGTTAGCCAGAAATAGCCATGCCAAGCCCTTGACTACTAGGCTACTCTATATAGCTATTTGCATAAGACTACAAAGTAATTATATCGATTGAAGCACCCTGAGATAAAGTCTCTCTACTCTCTTCGATCAATACGACCTCTGCAACCCAAAAATGGGCATTAGCCGGAAGCCATCTATGAATGTTGTATTGCGACCTAGAAGGAAATTTCAGTGGGCCAACCGGAGGGATCTATAAATAACCAAGAGACTAAGCCGAAACATTAAATAGCTTTTTTTTGGAGGGTATAACATCAGGGTAACACGTGGCACTCAAGTCAACGAGCTGATACCTCCGCTTCTGAAAAGTTCAAGAAGGGGACGGTACGTAAACAAATACTCTGCCTTTTTTTTTTTTTCTATCAGCGATTGTGACTTCTATAATAAGAATTTTATTCCCCTTTCTTTCACTACACCTAACCGTAAGGCACTTCCCAAATCAGAAAAGCAGGCAACTATCTTTAATACATTTTCCCCCAAAAAACATATCAGTAGTTTGCGCTCCTATTTCATATAAACAACTAGAATAAGTGCTTTTAGTGTCTCCCGGATCCCGTGAATGCTACTTACCAGTTAACTCTGAAAACCAGAGTTTCCGGTAGTAGCAGAGAATTATTGGCCTTTATCAATCATTCTTTTGACTTTAGGGTAGAGAAAATTACCTCCCATGGTTATTGAGCATTGTGGTTTATTAGACACTTTTCTGAAATAAAGTTCTTTGGTCGGTGTTTGGTAGCTTCAGGGTAAGCGTAAGGATATACATAATAGATCAACATAGTAAATTGGTCTGCCACTGGCCCTCGTAATGTCGTCACGTCTTGCTTGAATACTTGATTTTACTTGAAGTCCATGCAGCTTGTCCATCAGATGCATGTATAAGGTATGTGCCTCATGGATGCATGTGGGTTTTCAACCTCCCAGTTCAGGCCCACCCTTGGCGGAAACTGGTATCTCTTCCATGAACTAGCATGCTCAGTATTGGCGCCAGGAACTATGGCTCGCGGGTCTACGGAAGCGGCAGGTGCTATAGACAAGGGTTGGCCAGGGACAATGGTAGTACTGTCTCAATATCTTAATCTCTTGTGTACATAAATAATTAGAAATACGATGGACATTTGCTATGCCTGCTTGCTGGTACCCCCTAAACCATTGGTATGGTTCATTGGACCTAGGAGGCCTGAAGCTGGATATGCATCCCCGCCGTAGCGTCAAGATGCAGGGAAGGCGACCGGAGGCAGCCATGAGATTGGCACCCAGTGGGAGGACATGGGAGACTAGCAGTCGGCGAGGGCTCCCGCAGACAGGAGTTGGAGAGCGGTCTCCCGGAGACAATAGTTGGAGGGCAGTTTGGCTCCGGTGGCGTCAGCGGCGTCTAACTATTTTTTTTCGTGATGTGGTTAGAAAATGGAATGGTTAGAAAATGGAATGGAAATGGTTCGTGAGTAATATTGCGGAGCGTGACTGATATTGGAATTATTCTCATGCTAGTCTCAAACTGATGCCCCACATTGCAAAGGAATTTATCCTTCTCCCAATTTGGATATGAGCATTGCTCGGCGTAACCCCCCTTAAGCACATATCTTTTTAAATATACAATTACAATTTACTCCTGGAGAAATTCCTGGAGTTTTTTCAACAACCTCTTGTCACTCTCATCCTTCATGCTCTCAATCACCATCTCCAGTTGATCCCTATAAACCATAGCCTCGGCACCCTCACCACCATGGGCTGATATATTTCCTACTCTCCTAATAGGCCAATTATCAATTACGAAGCTCACCACCTTTCCCACCCCATTTGATCCCCAGTCCACATGTTGAAGAGCGCCCTCCATTTTCCCTTTTACCTCGGTGAGGGTGATCTTTCTGTCCTGTAGCTCCTTCTTCACCTCCCTCCAACCATCACCATATCCTGCCGTTTTAGCAAATGAATCCCGACATTCATTGAGCATGTTCCTCAGTGCCAATCCTGACAGTACTTGTGTATGCTATGATTTGATTAGCCCAACTTAGCATGGAAAGCGATATAGAATCCTGTAATTAGAACTCACAATCCTTGTAGTGACCCTAAGGTCCGTGATCTCTTTTTTATGGTCCATGATCTCTTTTTTATGGTCCATGATCTCTTTTTTATGGTCCATGATCTCTTTTTTATGGTCCATGATCTCTTTTTGATGGTCTGCCAGTTGTTTGTTGAAATCCTCCTTAATGGAGTTCCTAAGACGCTCAAATTTTGCTTCCTGTCCCCTTTCCCACTCCGTACAGAATTTTTCTTTTAGAGGCATAAGGACTCTGTCCCAATCCTGCTCGGATTTAGCCTTTCCATTGATAGCACTATCACGTTCACTCTGCGCTCTGTCACGGTCATCCATGGCTTGCTGAAGCTTACGCTCCGCTTGCTTGTACTTATTTTCCAGCTTCTGGTTATCGGCTTCACTTTCTAAAGAGAAGCCACCATTGTTAGTAGAGTATATCTTCAGTGAAGGGCTCATCTGGGATAGGCTCACCCTCACGCATCAGCCTTTCAGCGTTAGCTTCAGCCTGGGCTTCTTTGGCTTGTCTCTCTGACTCGCTACACGCGGTTTTGCAAGCCTTAAGGGTGTGTATGACGGGATTAGTGCCAGATGGTGGGGTCATAATCATGAGAAGTTCCCCAGAAGGGACCTCTTTCTGCTTTTTGGAAGCAATCGTGTTTTCTTATAATCTCTTAGTCAGTAAAAATTAACGGAGCCTACATAGCAAACTCACCACGATAGGGCTTCGCAAATACGCAATCCTCAATATGGAACTCAGGGACAGTTGGCCCCATATTATTAACCATAGCAGTTCCAACCCGCACGGCCATGCTCTCCACAGTCTCCTCTGGGTGCAAGCGAGGTATCTGTGCCACATACTCGCAGTACATTGCTTTGGCAAACGTCTGCTTGGACATAATGGGAAGATGGGAGTCAAACGACTCCTGAGAGAACAAAAGGTATATCTGCTCAAGGTATTAGTAGACAGAGATTCAGATGTCGATGGAATAATACATAGAAGGAGAGCTACCTAATGCAAGTAATCCAGCAGACAAGGAGAACGTTAAAGTTTGAGTTCGTTGTGAGGATGAGGGGATGCAAGATGGGGGGTGTTGAATGAGGGATGGAGGTAGTGTCGGCGGGGCAGGACGGAGAGTGCTCTCGGCGGAGTGAAGGACACTGAGATAAGAGGATCACTCTTATCTCAACAAGGACTAAACAATCACACACAGAGTAGAGCTCCACCCACGATCTTTGTGAGGAATATGAATTTAACGAAGATGATGCGATGATGGAAAGGAACAAAAAAAAGACAGATATAGCTCCGGAACCGTCCCTCCCCTTTCCCGTTGTGGAACCTTAAGAAAAACTAGTCTAATCGAGCTAATCTAACTTTTCGTATGTATGCGAGCTTTAGCATAGTTTGAGAGAATGAACAACCTTCTGCATCACAACAGATACATGAAACCGACCGATTACTGTACCGTTCATTGTCACCCTCAACAAAGTGGTTTTACCATATACTTTGGTGCTCAGCCTTTTTTCCTACTGGGCCCAAGCTGATCCCCCCCCCACTACACCCCCTTCCACTGCATCAACCACTCCACCAGTCCATGTCAGTCCTCTGCGGCCTTCCCCCCCTCTGCCTCCCATTGAACAACCTCGTGGCAATGAACCAAGCTTGAGAACAAGAGTTTGACGGAGGTGCTGGTAGCGGCAAGGAGGCGAGCAGCGGAATGGAAGAATCAAATTGAATTGGCAACGGGGGTAGTTACAAGACAGCGGGAATGGATAAAAACGGAGAAGAGGACATTAACTAGAGGTAAGGAAGAGCTATGGAAGAGTGTGGAGAGGGATGAGGGTGGGATCTGGAAGAGAAGGAAGGAATCTGCAAAGAGAGGGAAGGAATCCGGATTGAGAGGGAAAAAAATCTCAAACAGGGCAAAGAGCTGCGGGAGAGTGTGAATAGGGATGAGGAAGAAATCAAGAAAGGAAGGGGAGGAATCTGGTTGATGGATCGAAAATTACAAAGCACGCAAGCAAGGTCAGGTGAGTATTCACCCAGGAATCTGAGGTTAATTATGATGGGACCAACGCGCGACCAAAAACGGTTTCGTTCTTAACCCGCATAGCCTCTCACCAGAATCACCCGACCACCTACCACTACCACAATGTTGATGCCATCTTGTTTGATTTGGATATTGCTAGCTAGCAACCCTGGAAGTGGTTACATCGGAGTGTGCTTTGAGTGTTGTCTAAGCCTCTAGAGCTGTCTCGCAGATTGTGAATGAGGACGAGTGGTTCAGGGTGACTATTGGCCCCCCCAGAGCTTTATTGGTGTTCTGTCCTTCCCGGGAATGCAATCCTCGGGAGGACAGATCTTGAGTTGTCTTCCCCGGGAATGCGATAACCAAATGTAGTAATTTAGTGAGGGTACCAAAATAGTAATGAGTATTTAAAGAAAATAAAAAAATGGAAGATGAAATACATACATCAGTGCGGAAAAACATGAACTGTACTCAATAATAAAATATTACCAACAATAATTATCAGTGCGGGCAGCTCTTAGTGCCATCCCTGGTGTTGTAGATTTCTTTATGTATATCTAGATACTTCTGGATGGAGTACAGATACAAGGTGCTGACATAAACCGGAGCAGTGCTCTGGGACTACCGGTAATCCTAATCTAGTCTGGTCAAACCTTATCAGGTAATCCACCAAGATTAGGACTGATAGGCGATTGCTCCTCTGTCGTCTGGTTATAACGTTCTACATAGGTCCTTAAAATACATAACATCTTCACCATATCAAAATGCTGTCGGATGGACTGTCAATAATGAGAGGCCTCTCTGGGGGGAGGTATGCGTTATGGAGACCTCTGTGCATAAGGATATTTCTGGAGGAACTTATATGGCCAACTTAGCCTTTTGGCATACAGTGAACTCGCGTTACACGCAACTCACTGTGGTTCATTTGGTCAGGTCTCAAGAGTGAGACCAAAAGAGGTTTCGCATCAACAATTGTATGGGAAACCACCAAAGGTTTCCTGGGAAACTTTTAGAGCTCTCAGATAAACCTTTTGAAGTTTCGAACAAAACTTTTTTTAGGTTTCGCATATTATGGTCTCGTCCTATGGAAACTTTACATAGGTCTTACTAGTGAAGTCACTACTAGGGCTCGTGACAGAAGCCAATGCAAAATCTCATGTAAATTCACTCCACGGAAACCTGGCAAAGGACTCGAATAGAAGCCAAATAAATGTCTCTACGAATTTAAATTTAACCCTACGGAAACCCATGCAACCAGACTAACGGAAACCTAGCAAAAGACTCCAATAGAAGCAAAATATATGTCTGATGCAAATTTGAATCAAGGACGGCACGAGACTAGCCGTGACATGATCGGTACTACAGACTAGATTGGTACAAGTGAGATTAGTCAAGATCACGGGGTGAACTTAGGCTGACTTCATGATAGTACCAAGTGCTGTACGCTAGAGTGCGAGAGATCAAGGTATATATACAGGAGGCCTCGGAAAGCCAAGGCCGACAGCGAAATAAACTTCCCGACGAAAATAAAAGATAACGAGATGGATAACAACGACAGATAACAATAAACAACCTCTTACAATGAGAGCTAGTAGAGGCGGTAGGAGACCTCGCCTTGATCTCTACAGAAAATGAAACCTTAATAGGGTCTCTGCAGAGAAGGAAACCTTGATAGGGTCTCTATAGAGAAGGAAACCTCAATAGGGTCTCGGGATATAGCTAAGGCCTCCCCAAAGTCTCAAACTACTTATTCTCCATAGCCTTTTTGTCTCAACTTGCTTGAAAGGTTTCACTTCTGTTCAAAGGTTTCACCTCTAAGCCTTAGCAGGTCTAACTTGGCCGAAAACTCGCGACTTAGACCTAAACTTGGACTAAAGTTGAAACTTTTAATTAAGTTTATTATGGGCGTCCCATATTAACTAATGAACTCGCGAGTTTTCTTATAACACGGGATACATACCAAAACTAGGAAATGTCCGAGAGAGGCTTAAAAAAACCGGTGACAGCACTGATGGTCTGCCCCTCGAACCATGCATTGTAGAATCTCAAGATCCCGCTTTTCTCGATACAGAACAGCCTCCACCTTCTCTCCTCGCTGTGAATTGACATGAGGATATTGAAGACGAAAGAGACCTAGGGCTGCAAAACCTCTAACTGCAGCTTGATAGGAAATAATAGGTACATCTTATATACCTTCCCGATCAGAATCAGAATCTAAAGTGAAATAGGTATCTAAATTAAGAAACTTGCCAATAACCCGAGTTTCTTATTTCCCCATACAAATTCTGTCGGGACCGCAGAATATATCGCGAGGTTTCTTATATCGTGGGTTTCTTATAACGCGAGTTTAGTGTAATCCAATAGTGGGTAGCAGCGTCAAAAACAGTGAGCGTGGTAGCAGGATGCGATAGTGATGATCATCAAAAATACATCGAGTGCAAAGAATCAGAATGGGAATGGCTAGGTCCAGAACAGCTGACATTCGGACGCCACATAACCAGCACTCTGATTCTTTCACTCAGACAGAGAGTTGATTTGGGTGATCTGCAATGTAGTGGTAGTCAGTTTTCCCACCGAAGAACTCAATTGCAACCCCTCAATACTTATCCCAGTTTGCTTATTCCAACTATACACAGTCCTTGAAGCCCCGGCCTTCATCCCCATGGTATTTTTGAACTTTATATGCAGCACTTCAGCGGTAGGTTGTCATGGTCCTGGTCGAGGTGGAGTGAAAGATCTCGCTCTCACTGTCGGTACGAGGTTCCCGTGCCGGCGAGAGCCATGGAACTGTGATTAGGATGCCCCGAGGCCCCTAGGGTGCCATACGGAGCATGGCGAAACCCAGTGGCTACATAATCCCGGCATGGTACATTAGCCAGTACCAGTGGAAGGAATTATATTAGGAGAGGACGAATGACGAGTGGTTATTGATAGGTAGATTGCCTCGCAGAAGGTAGGTTATAGGATGTTTTTAGTGGGGAGTTCATCTAGTAGCGAAAGGAACCTGTGAGTGCTTTGGATACCAGTGATGATTCTCTTCGGGGTGCTAGTCCTCATGTTGTTGCAGTTTCAAGATATATGCGATTCAGCTGATGAACAGCTAAATCCCCGGAATTAGGTATTAGCAAATTTTCTTTGTGAACCTGAGTGGTGAGGGGATGCACTACTACGGAGTACTTCTACATTTTATTGCCTCACAACTTTGTATAGAAATAGAAGATAACAACAGGGAGCTGGCTTTACCGAGATGGCTCTAAAAGAAGAGTTATATGAACCAAACTGGGGCAAGGAGGGAGACGGGGAATTGCTGGATACCATCGAGTCATATTTCAGCTACCTACACCAAATGATGGCTTGAGCGGGAACGGACAGGCCTAGAGGAAAGCTAATACAGAGGGAATGTTAGGCAGATGCGACAAAGTACCATTCGCCTTTGTAACCGAAACCTGAGAATGCAGGACTGGCAGATTCACTTGCCTGTGCACCCCACATGGGACCGCTTACGAGTAATCTGTATAAAAAAAGAAACTAGATTTTGGGAGCTCAAAGTAATGAGCTTCAACTCGTTCTCATTGGCAGTTATTAATAGTTAGTTGCTTCAGGATAAATTAGTATATTTTCTCTAATTGTATGTCGATTATATTACCTAGTTGTCTCATGATTCGTGTGTGCCGGCACAAGATACGCAACACACTGAATAATGGCTTCGAAAAGAAAATTGTATATTGTTATTCTGATCGATATATATATAATATAACCTAAAAATACGTGGAAACAGGTGTTCCTTTTTTTTTTTCGTTTTTCCTCTCTTTATAATTATAAAAAAATATTTGGGTGTCAAGATCGATCGCTCAGCGTTGTCTGTTGATGTACTATCGAGGGAAAAAACAAAAGGAAATTCAAACTAAAAACTACCAAGACAATTGTTGGCCTGTTTGACTTTGTAGGATCGTACTATCCACAACAATTTGTGAGCAGGATGAGATCATTTTCGAAGGAGGCAGCTGAATATAAGACATATTGGCAGTAATAGTCCTTTTGCCAAATCCACCTCGCCTAGCTTGTTTACTTTTCATAGGACAAACTACACAAGCAGGTGTAGATAGTAATGTACACATTGCGCCTAACATACGAGTTCTCTGACTTGATGGAAAAGGAAGCATGGGTAGAACATGCAATTGTCGAAGAGAGCATTCCAAGTCCTAGCGAAGTAAGTGGATTTACATTCACTCGGATTAGGTCGGAGGTACTATATACCAGGTCGCTCAATACCTTAAGTACCTACCACCAAGATGGCCAGCACATACCTGTTCGGGATTTTTGCGGAAGCTAAGATATATGTAGGTATGTACAATACCTATGCGACGCCGCGTTTGCCATATTGGGCTATGAAGCAGTTTGTTTGTCGATACCTTGAGTCAAGGTCAAGCAAGCCGGCCAGCTGCATGTGCTCCCACACCTGTAGATTGAAATAACTATAATCAAAGACAAAATGCACCCTCTTATAAGGCCGTATTATCTAGCGATACTATTATAGCAATATTATATGTAATGATTAAAATGATTCTGAAAAGATCAATATCAAATGCCTGTTGTCCGACAAGCTCTTCCTTAGTCTAGTCTGGTTCCTATTCTCAATGTAATTTTTTTCCCGAGACCTAGACTCCTCCATGATGGCACGAGGCTATATTAATAATATGAATTGATAATTAGACTCTACGATGGCCAGAATGGGTGGACTTGTCTAGCCATGCCACCTTTCACAAAGCAATACAGCTACAATAGGGTAAACATTAGTCTCAAATTGGATTCCCTCTAAACTTAGTTGATATTGCTGTCATTGTTTTGCTATCAATTACTCTGGCTATAAAGTATAGAGCTATTACTGCCAATTGAAAATTAGCTTCTTTATAGGTTAGATATTAGTGGTAGCTATTTCTTACCAAGTCTTCTCATATGCATGTATGTATTATATATATGTTCTGGTCTAATCCTTTCAGTTCCCTATTCTGTATTTATCTAGGCTTGTAACTAGCTTAGGGAAACCCTAGGTTGCATTTGGGAATAGTAGAGAACCAAAATTTTTTCAACCTGATAGGTAAAGATGTGAGGTAGATCTATATATATGTACCTAGCATTTAAAGGCTTAAATTAAAATATAGTTTTAGTTTTATTTAGATGAATGTTTCAGTTTGTAATTAGTTGGAGATTTGGTATTAGTATATTGAGTCTCTTCTATTATTTTATTTTCAGTATAGATAGACACTTGTTTCAAATTTTCTAAATTCGCTTTTTTTTCTAATGACTTTACTAACTTATATGCAATAGTGATCATTTCTATTAAATCGGCCTTTGAAACTACTCCTGAGTCTTCACTGGATAAATACGCAATATAGGCTACCATGATGGTTTAGGTATAGGGAGTCTAATCCACTTCTACTATAATGATCATTCCCACTAAATCAGTTTCTGGAATCCACTAACTTATCTGTAATAGTGATCATTCCTACTAGATAGGTAGCTTTAGGGACTACCAGTCTTAAGGACAAATGCTTAATATAGGTTGCAGTTAGAGTGTAAGGAGTCTAATCAATAGTACTTTAATTTACTAGAGATAACTACCTTTGTAATAATGGCTCTAGAGACAAGGCTACCAAGAGGTATGCCGGGGTAGTGGCAAGAGGGAATCACATATGTAGGAGCACTATGCATATGATTTGGGGAAAGGTTAAGATAAGACACATGTAAGAATACTATATGTATGACTAGGAGAAGGCTAAGATAAGGTATAAGGGCAAGAGGCAAGAGAGGCAGAGGGCAAGGAACATAAGACATGCGGAGGCAGTTGTCACATGTGTCAAGGGAGGCAGCTGTGCTATAGAGTTGTTTACGAGATGAGGCAAGATGAGGGGAGTATACAAGGGAGTACACCTTCGTGAAGAGAGGCAAGGTCTATATTAGGATATAAGATGTTAGATAGGGATCCAACGAGAGGGTTAAGAAGTGAAAATATATATATATAATTCCAGGCCAAGGCTGTGGAAGGAATAAGCTTTCCAAGATTCCTATCTCGAAAGCTAAGATAACAATCACCCATCAATGATACCCAAATAAGCTTGTTTGAGTATCAAAACAGTACGACACCCAAACAAGCCTATTCTAGTATCAAATCAAGACTAAGAACACAGTTGTGACACTATCCCCCCTTTAGGCTGGAGCTTTAGTGACTAGTAGGCTTAGGCACAACAACCAATAAAATCAACATAGGAAACAACAACAAAGGTAACAACAAGGATTCCAGCTCTAAACAACAAGAAGAACGAGAAGGACGAGAGTCTGATGGGCCCCACTATATGACTCTCAAAAGGCACAACATTATTCCATTGGGTGAAGCTTCTTTAAGTATTGCTGGTAGAACAGGGCAACTAAATCTTACACATTCTTCAAGTCCTCTATGGGTTGCCAAGTAGCCTCCTCATCCTTTAACCATTTAACCTTGTATTGCAGATAACCGTACCTTTTCCTTGAATCCAATACCTCTTCGATCTTCCACTCCTTCTTACCCTTAACCACCATGAGAGGAAGGGGGGAATGCTTCTATCCTAAGAGGAGATTATCTGCTGCAGGCTCAACTTCCGATATGTGGACAACTGGATGGTATTTGATGTCCTTAGGGAACTTCAACCAGTAGGCATAAGTGCTTATAGCAGCCAACACCTAGAATAGACCTAGGAACTTGTAGTCGAGCTTGTGAGATAGCCGTTCTATCCGGAAGTGCCAGTTGGAGACCCACACCTTATTTCCTGGCTGATACTTCGAGGCTGGCAACTATGATCCATTGGCATATTCAGCTTGCCTGGCTTACACATATCCCAGCTCAGTTTTCAGGGTAGAGTGAAGTTTAGAAATCTGCATAGTGAACTCCTTAGCTGGGGCATTCTCCCTAGCCTTATGTAGAGGTGCCAAAGAGTCTATGAATTGAGGGTGCTAGCCATAATTGGCCAGGAATGGGGAGGTCTTCAGGGTCTTAGAGAAGTAGTTGTTGGTAGAGAATTGGCAGGTAGCCAGCAATAAAACCCAGTTATTCTACTGGTAATTAATGTACACCCTTAGATATTGCTTTATGATGGCATTTATATGTTCTAACTGGCCATTAGTCTGAGAGTAGTATGCTGTAGACAGGTGTACTTTAATACCTAATAGCTTATAGAATGTTTTCCAGAAGTCGGCGACGAACTAAGGGCCACGGTCTGAGACAATCGATGCTGGGAGGTTATAGTAATAGAAGATATTATCTAGGTAAAGGGATGCCAATTCGGGGGCTGAGCAGGTATCTTAACAGGGTATCACATACCTTATTTTTGTTAACTGATCTACTACTATCAAGATAGCATTGAATCCTGAGTTTTCTGGCAATCCGGTGATGAAGTTCATAGTCAGGTGTTGCCAGGGTTGTTCTGGGACTTCCAGGGGCTTCAGGGTACCATAAGGAGCGTGGTGGGTAGGTTTGGCATGCTTGCAGACATGGTAATTCTATATGTACTGCTCCACTTCTTTCCATTAGTCAATCCACATATATTGCCTGGACAGTAACTCTAACGTCTTAGCTACTTTAGGGTGACCTGCTGCTAGTATGTTATAGTATTCTATAATCTATTGCAGGCATAGCTCATTGTCTGCAGGTACGTAGAGGTGGTCCAAGTGGTAGAAAAGGCTATCCTGAGTAGTGTATTTGGCTAGGGAAATCTTGATCTGATGACATTGTCCAGATTCCAATGTGGTAATGATGTCTTTAGCTAGGGGGTCCTCCTCATATGCTTGTCGTACCTGTTGCTAGAGACTAGCTCTGGCGTCAGCAACAGTATCAGTATTAGCTAGACTATTGGCTGCCAAATTGAGATTTTCTGGCTTCAGTACTACCTGATTCTGGTATTTCAGCCTTTTATCCCCTCCTTTAGGGAGGTCTCCTGATCTCCTGGTCAATGCATCAGGCTTGCCACCAGCCTTCCCGAGGTGGTATCTGATCTTAAAGTTAAACTGAGAGAGGAATTCCGACTACCTAGCCTGTCAGTGGTTTAGTAATTTGGTAGTTGTGAAGTACTTCAGGTTCTTGTAATCTGAGAGAACCTCTATGATTCTCTTTGCTGATTCCAGGTGGGGCCTCCATTCCTCAAATACTTACATAATAGCTATTAACTCCTTATCATAGATTTCATAATTACACTCTATCAGGGAGTGCTTTTTGGTGAAATAGGGCACTAAGTGGAGAATACCATTGACATACTGGGACAAGATTCCAGCAGACACATAATCGGAGGCATCCGTTTCTACGATACACTCACTGTCAGGGTCGAAGTGGGCAAGGATCGGGGCTGAGCAGAAGGCTTCCTTGAGCTTCTCGAAGGCAGACTAGGCTTCTGGACTCCACTGAAAGCATTGGCCTCTTTCAATGCCCTTGGTCTTAGTTAATGCTGTCAATGGTGCCACGATCTTTGAATATCCCAGAATGAACCGGCGATAGAAGTTAGCAAAACTCAGGAAAGCCTGCACATCCTTGAGATTGGCAGGGATTTCCCATTCCAGGATTGCTGCGACCTTTACAGCATCTATTCTGATACTTTCCATTGTGATTATCAAGCCTAGATACTTCACCTCTTGGATGTGGAATTCATATTTCTCAGGCTTTAAGTACAACTCTGCTTGTTCCAGCTTTTCTAAGACTTATCAGACATGGATTTTGTGCTTTGCTAGAGTATCCGAATAGATTAGGATATTGTCTAAGTAAGCCATACAGAATACATTCAGGAAGTCTCATAGGGTGTCATTAATAAAGTATTGAAAGAAGGCTGGGGCATTGGTTAATCTGAAGGGCATGACGTTGTACTTGAAGTGGCTGTACTAGGTGTAGAAGGCTGTTTTCCACTCTTCACCTTCAGCTATTCAGACCAGGTTATAGGCTCCCCTCAAATCCAGTTTAGTGAACTATTTTGCCTTAGAGAGCCTGACTAATATTTCCTGGATCAGAGATAGGAGATATCTGTTCTTGACCGTTATCTTGTTCAAGCCATGATAGTACATACACAACCGAAGAGAGCCATCCGATTTTTTCACAAATAGCATAGGAGCACCTACTGAAGAAGAGCCATATTTTCACAAATAGTATAGGAGCACCTACTGGAGAAGAGCTATGGCGAATGAAGCTCTTGTTGAGGTTTTCCTCCAGGTACTTCTTTAGGGCCTCCAATTCCGCTTGGGACATTCCATAGAGAGGGCTATAAGGGGGAGTTTTTCCTTCAATCAGCAGGATTGTATAGTTATATAGTCGGTGGGGGGCAAGCTTTTCCATAGCCTTTTCCGAGAATAGGTCAATAAACTCATAGTATTCATCTGGGACCATAGACTTCTATTCTTCTTTATACCTTGTCTTGTTGATTTCTAGGTTTATATCATGTATAGAGAGGGCATGTGCCTTTAGCTTGTACCTCCTGGTGAGGTAAGTGAAAGCCCCTGCACCAATAAAGCTAATACTTAGGGGTTTTGGGGAAGCGGGGAATATTGGGAAAACAAGGGGAACAGGAATAGAAGCAGGAGGGTTGTCAATATTGATATATGCAGTCTGGTGTACTACCTAAGCAGAGTCCTCTACCGGGAGGGTAGTATACATAACCCCTTAATAGCAGTTCGTGGAGTACCACAGTGCCTCTTGCAATACCCACTATTGAAAGTCAAGGTGTAAAAGCTAAAGTTAATGGAGACATCATGTATTCGGAACCAAGAAATTCCCAGAACAATAGAGTATTTGAGCTTAATCACAAACATTGGTAGACTCTCTGAATGGTCACCAATAGCGCTAGGCAGGCAAGCAAGATCAGTGATAGCCTCAGAAAAGATTGGACGACTATCAATAATATCAAGAAAGCAGGGGGTCTTGAGTTTGGCTGTTGGTATTAAATTTTTACTGACAAAGGTCTGATCAATGAAAGCTATTCCCAAAGTACCACAATCTATGAGAGCTCATGTTACCACTGTTTTACCATTGAATTTAATAGTTATTAGTACTACAAAATGCTTGCCAAACAAGTAAGATTCATCAACAGACATAGATACAGGAACAAAGAAAGACGACAAAGACAAATGACTTAATGCAGGTCCCTTGCTAGTGTCAGTGACTAGACAAAGGACAGGGCTTTTTCCGACTCATCTACTTCTTCGATCCTGGATTCGGAGATAGCATAGGCAGCCATCGAGTGGTTTTTTCGAAGAGGATATGCCGCAATAAAATGGTTCTCTTTTCCACATGCTATGCACAGCCTGTTCATTCGGCAACATTCCCTCTCTTCTTGTGTCAGGCAAGGCCTTCCTGATGATAAATCCATGGGGGTGGGCCCTTCTGCCACCAACAATGGGTATGCTGATTGATTGGTGGGGGCAGGGGCTTGAGCTGCTTTGGTAGCATGGTGTTGCTGGGATTGTGGGAGATGGGGTGCTGGCCTGAACGGGGGGCGGTTGCAGAGCCAGGATATCTGCTGTTCCACACAAGAAGCCTGGTCAATCAATTCGTCAAGGGTTTTGGCCTCCGAGAGGCTGACCATGGCCTGCTGGATTTCGTCATTTAGCCCTTCCTGGAATTGCTCCAGTTTGGACTGGTTATTCCATCAGACCTCCACCGCCAGTCTCAAGAATTCTGCCATATAAGTGGACAGATCAGTGTTTTTCTGCCTGAGGGCTCGGAGGGCCCTACTGGGAGTGCTAATGGTATTGGGGTCTCTGAACGCCCTATCCAGGATAGTGAAAAGGGCCGAGATATCGTTGAGCTTGATCCCGATTTCAAGGACGTATAGCTGAATCTGGTTATAAGCTTTCCCCTCCAGCAAGGCGAAAACGTATACCAGTCGATGTTGTTCCGACGGAAACCTAGCAGAGTCCCCATTTAGCTTGAGGTTGACTGCATTCTTCCAGGCTCATAGACGAACCCGGTCCCCATTGAACTTGGAGGGAGTCAGAATGCTTTCGATCTTATTGCTACTGGCTGCTGTTGGTATTACAAGGTTCCCTAGAGTGTGGCTGAGGTTTTGGACTATAGTCCATTCATTGGCTAAGGTAAGGTTCATATAGTCGAGATCCGTCTGGAGGACTGTGATCTCTTCATTAGCAGATCTCAGCTTTTGTTCAGCCACGGCCAGGCTGTTGCCGAGTTCGGCCCCAATGCGATCTATGGCCTCAAAGATGTCGATGATTTCTTAATGATAGGTATTCAATTCATTCAGGCCTGAGGGTATAGGGGAGTTTCTCTAGGTCTGGAACCTGATGGTGGGTGGTGGGAGAGCTGCTCCTGACATGACTACATACCAGTTGGTCCAAAGGATCCAACATAGTATAACGATGGCTCTGGGGACAAGGCGACCAAGAGGTACGCCAGAGTAGTGGCAAGAGGGAATCGTATATGTAGGAGTACTATATATGTGATTTGGAGAAAGGCTAGGGTAAGACATATGTAGGAATGCTACGTATGTAACTAGTGGAAGGCTGAGATAGAGGGCAAGGGCAAAAGGCAAGAGAGGCAGAGGGCAAGGAATACAAGATATGCGGAGGCAGTTGCTACGTATATTGAGGGAGGCAGCTGTGCTGCAGAGTTGTTCATGGGATGAGGCAAGACAAGGGGGGTGTACAAGGGAGTACACCTTTGCAGAGAGAGGCAAGGTCTGTATTAGGATACAAGATATTAGATGGAGATCCAACGAGAGAGCGAAGAAGCGAAGATATATATACATGATTCTAGGTCAAGGCCATAGAAGGAATAAGCTTTCCGAGATTCCTATCTCGGAAGCTAAGATAACAATTACCTATTAATGACACCCAAACAAGCCTGTTCTAGTATCAAATCAAGACTAAGAATATGGTTGTAACAACCTTAGATTAGTTTTCATCCACTACTAACTCATTTGTAATAAAGATCATTACTGCTAGATTGGTTTCTAAGACTACTAGTCCTAAGTTTTTATCAGACAAATACTCAATTTCAATCTCTAAGTCTTTCTTCCCTAACTCTACTAATTTATCTGCAATAATAACTATTCCTGCTGGAGGGGTTTCTAAGACTTGTCTCAAGTCTTTATTAGAAAGCTCAAAATAGACTATGGTTTGAGTGTAAAGAGTCTGATCCCTAGCATTTTCAGTCTAAATTTACTAGAGATAGCTGCCTCCAAATTAGTTTTTGTCTGGTAGCTGATTTTGTAGTACCTGGGCCCTAGGCTTCTCATAGGCTTTAACAATATCTAGAAACTGATAGATCTCATTGAATAGTATAGAAAATCATTGCCTTAAAGCTCTAGCAGCAGTATTGTAGGTAGTCTTTTTATCTGCTTTTAACTTCATCAAGAATTATTTTGGCTTGCCTTCTAAATAACTCTGCAATACTAGCACTTTTAACTATTTATGCCAAGCAGAAAATCCTGCACTTCAGTTGTATTCTTTTCTACACTAAACAATATCATAGAAAGAAGCGGAAATATAAGAATATATTATAATAATGACCTGAAGATATAGAGAAGATAAACAGAGATACAAGAACTGAGGATTATGATACTAAATAGCAAAAGCTTCCATAGTAAACCAAAGAACTATAGAAAGATGTACACTCAGAATGAAGCTCAACTTATAGTTAGTTGTGAGGAAATCTAAACAGTATATTATATATGATGACTAATGGATTAAGGAAGATAAGAGAAAACTATTCCAAAGTTAGCCTTTAATCTCTAAGCTATTCTACCTCCCCCTTTTTGGATATTATCATATGTTATTATATTCACGCTTCAGTACTATACATAATGAAGCTCCACCAAAGTCTAAGCAAGCATATGATCCCATGCTACCTCAGAATTTCTATTATCTATAGTTTTGCTATAATTCCCTATTGAGAACTAAGTATATTGCATAAAATAACTGTTCTGTATTATGGACTATTAAAAGCTTTAGGTTCTAATAATTTGCTTTCTATTAATACAAAAAAGATAAGGCTGAATAATAATAGAGTGAGAACAGACCCCACCAAAGTACCAACCAGACTACTAAAAGATGAGGGATTTTCTACCACTACTGGTGTAGTCACTACCTTTTATGATCTAGTACTGACCATATGCTGGATCTAGACCTACTAGAGTCACAGCCATCTTCATTCCTGCTAACTAGAGTATTCACTCTTAATGTCCTCTAAATGCACTAAATCTACAAGGTAACTAAGATTGATGATAATGTAGTTCCTCTGATTTAGCAATAATTACTACTCGGGTAAAGATAATAGCTAGTCATATTTAATGGCTCATATAAGCTTGCCATTTCATAGAAAAATTCAAAAAAAACACTTATGTCAGTCAAAAAGGTAAAACAAGTTGCTCCAGTTTACTATACTCTGAGTGCTATTATACTACTTCTTAGGTCGCCCTCATTATAGACTTGTAGTTTGGTAGAGATATAGTGAACTGGAGTATTAAGGAATAGATATCTGACAACTCTACTCCCTTATCCTTCTAATGATATTAAAGCAATTAACTTCTTGCCTCTATTAGAATTTGAACTTGAGCCCTCAATAAGTAAATATAACTGTAAAGTAAAGAACTTACCACTGCACTATGCACTACTATCAGTTTCAAACACCAAAGTACTGCATTCCACTGAGACTCTTAACTTTTTCTACTTGTCAATTTAATTGTAGAGATAGGAAATATATAGCATACAAAGATGATAGTTATATTAAAGTTATAACTGCAGATTTCTCCTATCTACTTATTAATTCAATTGTAGAGATAGAAAACATATAGTTGTAACGATAGCTCTGGGGACAAGGCGACCAAGGGGTACGTCAGGGCAAGGGCAAGGCTAGGGTGACATACACGTAGGAACGCTACGTGTGTGACTAGGGGAAAAGGCTAGGATGGGGGCAAGGGCAAGGGCGAGAGAGGCAGAAGGCAAGGGGCATGAGATAAGGGGGGTGCACAAGGGAGGTGCACAAGTGCTGGGAGAGGCAAGGTCCTGTATTGGATATACAAGACATTGGATAGAGATCCAACGACAGTACGAGGGACAGGAGCTATATATACATAATTCTGGGCCAAGGCAATGGAAGGAATAAGCTTCCCAAGATCCCTTATCTCGGAAGCTAAGCAAGGTAATGATAACCTATCACCTGTGATCGCAGGTGATGATAAAGGCAACAATATCAATAACCCATCACCTGTATCGCAGGTGATGCCAAGGGCAACAATAACAATAACCTATCAACAATACCCGAACAAGCCTGTTCGAGTATCAAATTAAGACTAAGAACACGGTTGTGACAATGGTGTATAAAGATGATAGTTGTTATGACTCAGGTAAGAGACCTACCCTCCACCGGGATAACCAATACCCTACTACATTGCTGACTGTGATGGCCTGATCACCCATACAGATGCGGGTAGTGCGTCGGGAGTGCAGACGTTAAAGGGATTGGGTAAAGGAAGTGTGTATTCTCTGATATTGGATCTCATGCATGTATTCTCTTCAGTGTGTTTCTATGATGTTCTAATATATGATATTCCTATGTTGTTATTCATTGTATTCAAGCTTATCTCCTGTAAGACAGCCTGACTGCAAAGCGTTGTAGTTCGGGCTGCCTAATCAATGTATGTCAGCCTGCAGAGTTCCTAAAACAGGAAGCGTCTTCCTCTTCTAGGCAACTACCTGACGTCAGTGCTACTAAGCCATTATAGGAAGTGTCGTCAGATCTGATAATGGGTTATCAGATCAATGCTTCTATATAAGCTACCGCTTTTACATAGTTAATACAATAAGACCCAAGCGGTGTTCTAAGTCTCATATAGCTTTACTCTTATCGAGTTCGCATTATACCCGAGTTATAGCTGTGTTTATACTTTACTTCGCTACTATCTATCTTTCCCCGAAAAGTATTCTCGTAGTTACAGCTCGCCTGTAACATTACACCGCTTGTCTATACACCTCTATAGACACCAACACCCTACAATTCCCTACAACTATGTCGATGTTGAGAGGATTACTTGGTGAAGCCTCTGATGAGCCTATGGCTGACACTGACAATGATAGTGTTGTCCAGGCCCAGCAACGAGCTGAACAATTCATCGAGCAATACTATGCTCCCTCTTCTCAGATTCCACAATTTCAGGAACGCTGGGGCACCCCCCGTCAACAAATAGGACTCGGATCAATATCCTCCTCCTCTCCTGAACCTATTATACGATCAGTTGCCCCATCAGTAGCTCCATCTAATAATCCAGGACCCTCCACTAAAGGCAAGCGACTAGTAGCTCGCCACCAGACCCCTGTTGATCCTGGATATGCCGCCATGAAGGCACAAGTTCAGCGTTTAGAGGCAGAAAAGCAAGCTGCACTCGCACAGGTACAACAGCTACAACAGACACAGACAGCACATACCGAGTTCATTCAGCGAAGTGCAGCAGATATCCAGAATACAGCTAATGCTGCTGCCAACAAACATGCACAACTATCGAATGATACGCAAAGTGCACTCACACAAATCCAGAATCTTATTATTTCTGGACAAACAAACCAGACAAAAGAATTCCAGACAATCTACCACAACCTCCGATATCTCAAGGGACAAGCTGACTTCTACAATGATCAATACCAGCAACAGTTTGCTAGTATCGAAGGACAAATCAGTAGTATGAAAGGACAATTCACTAACTTTCAAGACCGACTTGAAAGGGTAGAACGTCGGGTACAGGCTCCTCAGCCTATACACCCTCCAGCAAATACAGCACAAAGACTCGAGCAAGCAGCAGGAGGTATACCACCACCTCCTCCACCACCAGTCGAACAAAGACGACCCAGAGATCCCACTCCTCCACTTCCACCTCCAGTAGGACTAGGAATCTTTGAAGATAAGCAGATAGCAGGCAAAGCACCACCCCCGAATAAATTCAAGGGAGAACGAATGCATCTCGAAGGCTGGATCCTTCAAATGGATGATTACTTTCTCATCACTCTCACCCGAAATGAAGACCAGAAGCTAGCATATGTTGGGTTATCAATGGATGGAAAAGCATTAGATTGGTGGAAGGCTAACCGAGTTAAGTATCATACTTGGAAGGAGGTTAAGGAAGCCATGGAACTATATTATGGGGACCACTACCAGGCAGATCGAGCGTATCATGACCTAGCAGCATTAAAAAAGACTGGTTCTATCTTGGATTATCTAACGGAGGTAGATAGGCTTAACAATTATGCCAAACTATCCGAGATACAGGTTATCAATATTATAATCTCCAATCTTCCCCATGAGCTCCGCAAATTAATGGCTCACTATGAAAACCTTCGCACCTTCCCACATCAATGGAGACAGAAACTTATCGAGATGGATATCATCAGTACTGAATTCCAGAGCCGAAACCGCCAAACTGCCACTGCCCCATCAATAACTAAGAAGCGCTCCTTAGATATAGGAACACAACTCCGAGGAACAGCTCCTACCTCCTACAATAATACTCGCATCCCCTCTCCAATATATAAAAGTAGAATACAGGAAGGACGATGTGTGAAATGTGGGAGAACCAATCATAAGGCAAAAGAGTGTACATATGGGAAGCATGCCTCTGAACCTTATTCCTATAAACCAAAAACTACCACTAGTACAAGCCAGGCGCTTGTACCAGCCAACAAGAAAGCTCGAACAGATAAAGGACAACTTCGGATTACAGAGCTTGGTTCCGAAGGAGAAGAGTCGGGAAACGAGTAAGGAGTACATCACCTACCGTCGGACGTACTCCTAGACATTCACCTCTCCTGACGGTCCGGATTTTTATTGCTGGGGAAGAAGTTAAAGCAGTGGTAGACTGTGGAGCTAGTGCTCCAGTTGTTGGGAAAAGATTAGCAGTTAAGTTGGGAATTTGGAAAAGAGCCAGGGAAGTTAAGGTTAGGCAGGGAGATGGATCTCGAATTTCTGGAGGAAAATATGTAGTTAATACTAGGTTTGATATGTTGGATTCCTCTTCTCGTTTTTTGGGTAAGTTCAAGATGGATGCCGAAATTTTGGATATTGGGAAGAAGGATGTTATCTTGGGCTTGTCTTGGTTGGAAGAAAATAGATTTTCGGTGGATACTCAGGACAGGTGCCTGAGACAGGTCTCTACAGGTTTGATTATCCCGTGTTTCGTTAGATGGATTCCTACTGTTTCTGTTCTTGAAGTTGAAGAGCCACTAGAGGATGGCGAGATCGTGCTTATCATTGACGCAAGCGAACGATACTCTCGTTACGCACATTGCTTTACCGCAGAACAGGCAGCTAGACTCCCTGAACACAAGCCATGGGACCACGAAATCCCCCTCCAAGACCCAACCACAAAGATACCATTCGGGGCTATCTACAAGACCACATGGGAGGAAGACGAAGCCCTTCAGAAGTACCTTGATGAGAACCTCCCCACTACCAAAGTCCGACGCTCACGCTCCTCTGCTGGTGCTCCTATCCTATTTGTTCGAAAGAAAGACGGATCTTTAAGGCTATGTGTCGATTACCGAGCCCTTAACCGTCTCACAGTACCAAACAAATACCCACTCCCTCTCATCTCCGAGTTGCTCGATAGAACTCGTGGAGGTAAATGGTTCACACGATTGGACCTCAAAAACGGGTATAACCTCATCAGGATTGCACCAGGAGATGAATGGAAGACAGCATTCAGAACGAAGAAGGGACTATTCGAGTACACCGTGATGCCATTTGGGTTGACCAATGCCCCCGCTACATTTCAAGAGATGATGGATACGATCTTTAAGGATATGGAAGGATGTATCTGGTACTTGGACGACATACTCATCTACGGAGGTGAGACAGAGGAAGAACATCAACAAATAGTCGAAAAAGTTCTTCAGCAATGCATCCAACATGGGTTAGCTGTTAACCTCATGAAGTCCGAGTTCCATGTCCAGGAGACCTTATTCCTCGGTCATATTATCAATGGTCAACACGTCCAAATGGACCCTTCCAAGCTTGAAACCATGTCCAAGTGGCCTATTCCTACTAAGAAGAAAGAGGTTCAAGCATTCCTAGGCTTCGCTAACTACTACCGTCGATTCATTGCCAACTACAGTGCAAAGGCACGTCCCTTAATCGACTTAACGAAAGATGTTCCTTTCAGTTGGGGACATGAGCAACAGCAAGCCTTTGATGACCTCCGGGAACGATTCCTCACTGCTCCTATCCTCACACAGTTTGACAGACAACTCGAGACAATCATAGAGACTGATGCTAGCAACTAAGCTATCGCTGGTATCCTCTCTCAGTATCATATTGTCAATGGAGGAAAGCAGCTTCATCCTATTGAATACCATGCAAAAACCCTCTCCGCAGCTCAACGCAACTGGCCTATCCATGATAAGGAGTTGTTTGCAATTGTGGATTGCTTCCGGAAGTGGCGAGATTGGTTGGTTGGCGTTTCAGTGAACGTCTATACAGACCACCAAGGGTTACAATATTTCAACACCAAACAGAAGCTCAACTCCCGTCAAGCTACCTGGTACCTCCGCATGTCTGAGTTCATCTACAATATTCACTACAGACCCGGTTCGAAGATGGGCAAGCCTGATGGCCTGTCTAGACGTTCAGGGGAAGAGAAATCCGGCATGGATGCTAGATTTTTCGAAGATGGACAGCTAATGGTACTTGGAGAAGAGGATGAAGAGGAAGCCGAAGATGTTGAAGTAGAAGGAATAGATGTGGCCGGATGGCAGAAGAAGGATGGACTATGGGTGGTACTCTCCGAGTTTAAGTTGGAAGTGCTAAGACAGCACCATGATAGTCAAGTGGCAGGACATTGGGGAAGACATCGTACTCAAGAGCTAGTGTCAAGGAATTTTACGTGGGATAAGTGGCAGGAAGATATTGCGAATTATGTGGCAGGATGTACTAAGTGTCAAAAAGCAAAGGCAGATAAGCATAGCAGACAAATGAAGTTGGTACTGATGCCAACTGGAGAACGACCATTTGAGGAAATAGCTATGGACTTCGTTGGTGAGCTACCAGAGTCAGAAGGTTTCAATGCAATACTCGTTATCACGGACCGGTTTACAAAAGTACAACACTATATTCCGGCAAAGACTACATGGACAGCATCCGATGTTGCTGACACCTATATTAACGAGATATGGAGACTCTATGGCCTCCCCCGATATATCACCTCTGACCGTGGTTCATAGTTTGCTTCTAGATTCCTCAAGGAGCTTAACCAAAAGCTCAATATAACCCTCCGCCTCTCCACTGCCTATCACCCTCAAACCGATGGACTTGCTGAACGAGCAGTCCAAACACTTAAGCAGTACCTCCGCATCTACTGTCACGATAGGCAAGCTCGTTGGAAACGATGGCTACCCTTAGCTGAGTTTGCCTATAATACTGCCGCCCACTCTACCCATAAGTACTCCCCTTACCGAAGTCTGTATGGCTTCGACCCTCGCACCATTCACCTTTCAGATGACTATGAATTCTCCTCCCCCGCTGCAGAAGAATGGCTAGACCGAATGACAACTGTACACAACCAAATTCATGATACCCTCAAGCAAATCAATCATAAAAGAAGTGCTATACACCTCGAAAAGGCACGCAGGTTTGCTATTGACG
Source organism: Terfezia claveryi (assembly GCA_015179025.1). NCBI lineage: Eukaryota > Fungi > Ascomycota > Pezizomycetes > Pezizales > Pezizaceae > Terfezia > Terfezia claveryi. The sequence goes on along the minus strand of WHUX01000018.1, from coordinate 199,827 downwards.
ATTGGGTATTGGTTGACCGCCGGAACCTACAGATACGAGCTGGAAACAACCGTTCCCTTACCAGCAAGTAGATAGGGCCCTACAAGGTCATTGAAGCTATTGGTTCACACGCATACAGGCTCGAAGTTCCACAAGGCACACGATGGCATAATGTTGTTCATGTTACCCTCCTAAAGCCATTCAGACGATGAGACAAGCCACAAGATATAGACGAAGATGAACCAGATATCTTTGAAGTCAAATCCATTGTGGACTCCCGCAAGAATAGAGGAATAGTCAAGTATAGGGTGCGTTGGGAAGGATATACGGAGTTTGAAGACACTTGGGAGATCTTTGACAAGTTGGATAACTGCCCAGAGAAGCTCAGAGAGTACCGAGAGAAATTCCCCAATAAGCCACGAGATGAAAGAGACGTCTGAGGTTTGGACCTACGTCCAGTGGTTTATGAGTGAAGACATGGTACCTTTTACCCTCCTACTCGTCGCCTTTTCCCTGTGGGTTTTTTGGCAAGAGGTTTGGTTTTTAACGGCCATGGCATGCATGTGTAGACACACCGGTCTTGTGGTACCCTGTCAGGGAGAGAGGTATCTAATGATGTTTGGTTAGTACCTAGCCACCGCCGTTACCTGAGTCTTTACTAAGTACTTGTTCCAAACCTAGGGTCAGGAGGAACTTGTATTCAGCTGTGGACAGCTGCCTGGAAACGGGGAGTAATGTTATGACTCAGGTAAGAGACCTACCCTCCACCGGGATAACCAATACCCTACTACATTGCTGACTGTGATGGCCTGATCACCCATACAGATGCGGGTAGTGCGTCGGGAGTGCAGACGTTAAAAGGATTAGGTAAAGGAAGTGTGTGTTCTCTGATATTGGATCTCATGCATGTATTCTCTTCAGTGTGTTTCTATGATGTTCTAATATATGATATTCCTATGTTGTTATTCGTTGTATTCAAGCTTATCTCCTGTAAGACAGCCTGACTGCAAAGCGTTGTAGTTCGGGCTGCCTAATCAATGTATGTCAGCCTGCAGAGTTCCTAAAACAGGAAGCGTCTTCCTCTTCTAGGCAACTACCTGACGTCAGTGCTACTAAGCCATTATAGGAAGTGTCGTCAGATCTGATAATGGGTTATCAGATCAACGCTTCTATATAAGCTACCGCTTTTACATAGTTAATACAATAAGACCCAAGCGGTGTTCTAAGTCTCATATAGCTTTACTTTTATCGAGTTCGCATTACACCCGAGTTATAGCTGCGTTTATACTTTACTTCGCTACTATCTATCTTTCCCCGAAAAGTATTCTCGTAGTTACAGCTCGCCTGTAACAATAGTCATATTAAAACTGCAGATTTCTCCTAATATCTAGAGTGTCCAGTCACCACTTCTCCTCTAACCTATTACTAGTATTCTTCAATATTGCTATAGAGGTTAGGTGGGTGAGTAAAATTGAGCTTAGAAAAGCTAGATCCTTTAAATATTTAACTCGAAACTGTAACAATGGCTCTGGAGACAAGGCAACCAAGAGGTATACTAGGGTGAGGATAGGAATAAGGTGAGACATATGTAGGAGCGCTATATGTATAACTAGAAAAACTAGGCTTGTTACGGACACCTGTCATGGATGTCACAGACAATGTCATGGGGGGCAGGATATTCAGAAGGCAGAGGCTAAGGCAAGACATATATAAGAATGCTACATATGTGATCAGGGGAAGGCTGAGACGGGGCAAGGGCAGGAGGCAAGAGACAAGGATAAAAGATACATGGAAGTGGTTGCCACATGTGTCAGAGGGAGGCAGCTATGCTACAAAGTTGTTTGTATGAGACAAGGATGTATACAAGGGAGGTACACAAGCACTGGGAGAAGCAAGGTCCTGTATTCAATATACAAAATGTTAGATAGGGATCTAATAATAGTATAAGGAACAGAGGCTATATATATATAATTCTGTCAGGGTAATGGAGGGAATAAGCTTCCCAAGATCTCTATCTCAGGAGCCAAGCAAGGTAATAATAATCTATCACCTGTGACTGCATGTGATAACAAAGACATGATGATAATAACCCATCACCTGCAAATACTATCCCTCTTTTAGGCTGGAGCTCCAGCAACTAGGAGGTCTGGGCATGATAACTGGCAAAATCAATACAGAAAACAATAACAAAAGTAAGAACAAGAACCCTAACTCTAAACAACAACATGGATATAAAAGATCTGACATCATTTAACTGAGTGAGGCTTCCTCGAGTATCATTAGTAGAATAGAGTAACCAAGTTCTACATGTTTTCCAAGTCTTCTGCAGGTTGCCACATAGTCTCCTCGTCCCTTAACCACTTGACCTTATACTGAACTCGCCCATAGTGCTTCTTGGAATCTAGTACCTCCTCAACCTTCTACTCCTCTTCACCTGCAATTCTTATGGAAGGAGGGGGGGAGTACTTTTGCCCGGAGAGGGGATTATTGGCAGCTGGTTCGATCTTTGAGACGTAAATGACTAGGTAATGTTTGATGTCTTTAGGAAACTTCAACTAGTAGGTGTAGGTACCCATATTCCCTAATATCTCATATAGCCCCAAGAACTTATAATCTAGCTTACAAGAAGGTCGTTCTGTCTAGAAGTGCTAGCTAGAGAGCCATACTTTATCTCCTGGCTGATACTTGGAGGCTGGCAACTATGAGCTATTAGTATACTTAGCTTACCTACCTTATACATATCCCAGCTTGGCTTTTAGGGTAGAGTAGAGCTCTGCAATTCCAGCTGCAAACTCCTTGGCTGGGGGGTGGACTCTCTGCAGGGGCACTAGGGCATCTACAAATTAGGGGTGCCAACTATAATTGGCCAAAAAGAGGGAGGTTTTCAAGGACTCTGAGAACTAGTTGTTTGTAGCAAACTTACAGGTTGCTAACAAGGACACTCAATTATTCTGCTGGTAGTTGATATAAGCCTATAGATATTGTTTTATGATAGCATTTATCCTTTTTGACTGGCTATTAGTCTGGAAGTAGTAGGCTGTCGAGAGGCTTATCTTGATCTCCAAAAGATTGCAGAATGCTTTCTAGAATTCCGAGGTGAACTGAGGCCCTCAGTTAGATACAATAGATTCGGAGAGGCCATGATACCGGAACACATTAGTGAGGTAGAGATTGGCTAGATCTGGGGCAGAGCAGATATTCTGGCAAGGTATCATATACCTCATTTTTATTAGCTGATCCACCACCATCAGGATGGCATAGAATCCCAAGTCCTCTAGCAAACCAATTATAAAGTCTATAGTCAGGTATTGCCAGGGTCTATCTAGGATCTCTAGAGGCTTCAAGGTTCCATAGAAGGCATGGTATGTAGGCTTTGATCGTTTACAGGTATGGCAGTTCCATACCTACCTTTCTACGTCTTTCTACTGATTAATCTAGGTATACTACCTGGCTAGCAGCTCTAGGATTTTAGTAACTCTAGGGTAGCCTGCTGCTAGGGCATCATGGTATTCCTTAATCAATTATAGGCGCAGCTCTCCTTTCAGCACAAAGAGCCATTTGGAGTGATAAAGAAGGCCTTCCTAGACAGCACATTCAGTTAGAGAGATCTTGGAGTGGCAGCGCTAGCTGAAATCTACTGCAGTAATTATATCCTTAACTAGGAAGTCCTCCATATATGCCTGCTATAGCTATAGAAGAAAATTAGCTCTGGCTTTAGCAAGGGTATTAGCTGCTAGGTTGAGATTTTCCAGCTTCAATACTATCTGATTCTAGTACTTCAGCCTTTTATCCCTCTCTTTTAGGAGATGTTCTGATCTCCTAATCTCCTGGTTAATGCATCCGGTTTGCCACCAGCCTTTTTAGGGCAGTATTTGATTTTGAAGTTAAACCGAAAAAGGAATTCTGACCACCTAGCCTATTAGTAGTTTAGTAATTTGATGGTTGTAAAGTACCATAGGTTCTTATGGTCAGAGAGGACCTCGATAACCCCCTTTGCCGATTCTAGGTGTAGTCTCCATTCCTCGAATGCCCTTATAATAGCCATTAATTCTTTGTTATAGATCTTATAATTACCCTCTGCTAGGGAGTACTTTTTGAAAAATAGGCTACTGGGTGGAGAATACCATTCACATACTGGGACAGGATTCCGGCAGACACATAGTCGGAGGCATCTGTTTCTACGATACACTCGCTATCAGGGTCGGAGTGGGCCAGGATCTGGGCTAAGCAGAAGGCTTCCTTAAGCTTCTCGAAGGCAGATTAGGCTTCTGAACCCCACTAGAAATATTGGCCCTTTTCCATACCCTTAGTCTTAGTTAATACTATCAGTAGTACCATGATCTTCGAATATCCCACAATGAACCAGCGATAGAAATTAGCAAAACTAAGGAAGGCTTGAACATCCTTTAGATTGGCAGGGATTTTCTATTCCTAGATTGCTGCAACTTTAGTAGGATCTATTCTGATACCTTCCATTGTCATTATCAAGCCCAGATACTTTACTTCTTGGATGTAGAATTCATATTTTTTGGGCTTTAAGTACAACCCTACTTGTTCCAACTTTTCCAAAACTTGTCGGATGTGGATTTTGTACTCTACTAGAGTATCCGAATGGATTAGAATATCATCTAGGTAAGCCATATAGAATACATCTAAGAAGTCTTGTAGGGTATCATTAATAAAGTGCTGAAAGGAGGCCGGGCATTAGTTAGACCAAAGGGTATTACATTGTACTTGAAATGGCCATATCGTGTCCGGAAGGCAGTCTTCTACTTCTCTCCCTTGGCGATCCATACCAGGTTGTAAGCCCCCCTCAAATCTAATTTGGTGAACTACTTTGCTTTGGAAAGCCTAGCTAATATTTCCTAGATTAGGAGTAAGGGATACCTATTTTTGACTGTTATTTTGTTCAGGCTATGATAATCAACACATAACTGAAAAGAGCCATCCGACTTCTTTACGAATAGTATGGGGGCACCTACAGGAGAGGAGCTATGGTAAATGAAGCTCTTGTTAAGGTTTTCCTCTAAGTACTTTTTTAGAACTTCCAGTTCCACTTAGGACATCCCATAGAGAGGTTTATAAGGGGAGGTTTTACCTTCTACCAGCAGGATTGTGTGGTTGTATGGTCAGTAGGGGGCAAGTTTTTCTACAGCTTTTTCCGAAACAGGTCAATGAATTCATAATATTCGTTCGGAACCATAGATTTCCACTCCTCTTTAAATCTCATCTTATTGATCTCTAGGTTTACCTCATATATAAAGAGAGCATATGCCTTTAGCTTGTGCCTCCTAGTAAGGTAAGCGAAAGCCCCTGCCCTAATAAAGCTAATGTTTAGGAGTTTTAGGGGTACGAGAGGGACAGAAGGAATATTAACGTGTGTAGGATGGTATACTATCTAGGTTGGGTGAATTATTGGAGATGGCAATGAATACAGCCTAGTAACAGTGGCCTTTGGGTTTCCACAGTAGCTTTTGCAGTAAGGGCTATTAAACTACAGGGTATAAGAGCCAAAGCTGACCAATACATTATGCATTCTAAGCTATGGGATTCCGAGGACAATTGGATACTTGAGTTTTGTAATGGACATAGGGAGGCTTTCAAAGTGTCCCCCAATCTGGGCAGAAGTACAGGCGAGGTTGGTAATGGCTTCAGAAGAGATAGGTTGGCTATCAATAACATTAAGGAGGTGGGGGGTCTTGAGTTTAGAGGTAGGTATGGCATGCTTACTGACAAAGGTCTAGTCGATAAAGGCAATTCCTGAGGCTCTATAGTCTACAAGGGCAGAAGTGACGAGTATTTTACCATTAAAAGATATCATGATAGATACAACAAAGTACTTACCAAAGAGGCGAGCCTTATTAATAGACATAGATAAAGAAGAAATAGAAAAAGTAGATAAGGACAAATGACCTAATGCAGGTCCCTTGCTAGTATTAGTGACTAGGCAAGGGACAGGGCTTTTCCTGACTCATCTACCTCTACAATCCTGGCTAGAGTATTAGAGATAGCGTGAATGGCTAGGAAGTGGTTCTTGCAGAGGGGATATACTGTAATGAAGTAATCCCTTTTCTCATAGGCGATACACAACCTATTGTTGTGGTGATATTCCCTCTCTTCTTATGTCAGGCATGGCCTTTCTAATAATATATCTATGAAGGTGGTGCCGCCAGCTACAAAGGACAAGTGGGCTGGCTTATTAGCTATAGCTTGGGTCTGAGGGCTCAGGTTCTGGAGTCATGGTTGCTGTATTTGGCTCTGAGAGTGCTGTACTCTCACAGGCCAATAGGTACTGGAGGCGCTAGTCTGGGCTCTCAATCTAGCCAATTTTTGCTCCATCTTCGATGCCTAATCAATATATTTATCAAGAGTCTTAATATCTGAAAATTGTAGGAGGGCCTTTTTGAGCTCAATATTGAGGCCTTCTTTAAATTGTTCCCACTTCACCCGATCGTTCCACTCCACCTCTGCTGCTAACTTTGAGAACGTAGCCATATATACTAAGAGGTCATGTCCTCTCTATCTTAGTTCTTAGAGAGTATGAGTTGCCATACCTACAGAATCTAGGTCTCCAAAAGTGCGGTTGAGGATTGTAAATAAAGCAGTGACGTCAGAGAGGTTGAAGCAGTCATTAACTTGAAGCATATAGGGTTGGATCTGGTCCAAAGCTATGCCTTCTAATAGGCTGTATACATAGGCTAATCGGCACTGAATGGTAGGGAACTTTGCAGCATCTCCATTCAATTTGATCTTGATGGAATTTTTCTATCTTTCAGGCGAGTTCTATTACTATTAAACTTTGGTGGGGTAGGGAGATCTTGGGTTTTGAGTACTTGGAATGCTTGGGGTGCTGGGGCTGTTTGGAATCTAATCATGTTCAGGACCCTATTCAGGGTCTGGATGGTTCTTTTTTCATTGACTAATTCATTCTGGGTGGTCGTGAGGTTGTTTTAGCAGGAGGTAAGGTCGACCTAGTATGAGAAGAGGTCTTCGGTAAGTATTGTGACTTCATTATTAGCCCTGGTCTATTTTTGTTGTCCTTCATATATAGCTAATTCCAGCCATTGACCTAATGCATCTATGGCAAAGTAGATATCAATAATAGTTTGGTGATAGCTGCCGAAGTTAGCCTAGTTTATAGGGATGGATAGGACTTGCTAGGCCCGAAATCTGACTGTGAGCATGGGAGTAGTGTCTTGGGTAGACATTAAGTATACTAGTTAATCAGAGAGATCCAATATAGTATAATGACGACTTTGGGACAAGGTGATCAAGAGGTATACTGGGGCAAGGACAGGAATGAGGTGAGATACATATAGGAGTACTGCATGTGTAACTAGGAAAACTAGGCTTGTTATAGATACCTGTTATAGATGTCACGGACGATATTATGGGAGACAGGATATTCAGAAGGCAGAGGCTAGGGCAAGATATATGTAAGAATGCTACCTATATGATCAGGGGAAGGCTGGGATGGGGCAAAGGCTGGAGGCAAGAAGTAAGGACAAGAGACATGCAGAAGTGGTTGCTACGTATATCGGAGGGAAGCAGCTATAGTGCAGAGTTGTTTGTGTGAGACAAGGATATATACAAGAGAGGTGCATAAGCGCTGGGAGAAGCAAAGTCCTGTATTGGGTATACAAGATATTGGATAGGGATCTAATGATAGTATGAAAGATAGAGGCTATATATATATAATTCTGTTAGAGCAATAGAAGGAATAAGCTTCCCAAGATCCTTATCTTGGGAGCTAAGCAAGGTAATGATAATCTATTATTTGCGACTGCAGGTGATAACAAAGATACAATAGCAATAACCCATCACTTGTAATCGCAGGTGATGACAAAGATAATAGAGTACATAGTTGTGACAGAAACAGAGCAATAAAAGTTAAACCAGCTTGGTGCTCCTTAGGACCTAACTCAACTACAACCTTTAGTAGTGTTAGACCCTAAAATTTATGGATAGTGAGAGCCTAAGCTAGTACTAGAGGAAACTGAGTTCGAGAATATGCTAGTTGTTGTTAAGTAGGTTTCTGCTGCTGTTACTCAAGCTCTTCTTATCATTTACTCTATAGATTTATATATAGTATTAGCTAAGAGGTCAATAAATCTAATAAAATAATTGAAAAACTTCCCATTAACCTAATAATGCATATTCCAACCCTGTAGTAATTACAGGTCCTTCATCTATTACCTGTTAGTATAAATGTCTATGCTTTAAGATCAAAAGGTATATGACACCTTGAGTAAGTAACAGGATTGATTAGGTACAAGTTCATAATTAGTACTTGAAGCTATAGTTTATGCTAGTAAGTGAGAGTGATTGAAGCTGTAGTTTGTACTGGCAAGTAAGAGTGAGTGAGCTGGAGGAGTACTTGGTAGTTAGCACTAATCATATAGCTGCCCTCAAATCATGTGGCTGCCCTTGCCAAGATTTGCCAATATTTGCCAATATTTGCCAATATTCACCAAGATATCGTTAGCATATAAGATGTCTAATGAATTAAAACAAACTTTGTTCCAATTTAAAAATTGGCAACTTTATTGCCAACTATTGTATCGACTTGTTCTCATACCAAGACTCTAGGTATCTGTCACGAAATAATTATTTCTACTGCACCAGCTAAGAGTCTGGTAGTAAACACCTCCGAAATTAGAGACCTTTCATAAAATTTTTGTAGAGGTTGCAAGTAAAGTGACCGGGAGGGGTCAGGAAGGTGGCAGGGGGTGGCCAGGATATAATCTAGATCAGCTTAAAAGACCTTTTGCAACTTGGATTGTAGCTTAAACCAAGTTATAAGGTAAGGGGTAATCTATCCTGTAATTGAGTAAACAAATACAAACATGTCAGCTATTATGCAAAATCAGCTTCAACAACATTGAATCCAGCAGTTGAGAATTCAGTACTAGATACTAAAGACATAAGTGAAAATATAGCAGAAGTCAATTTAGTGGAAAGGTTAACTGTGAGAGGAAGGACATCTCAACTTAGATGAACTATCTAATGAGGTATGGAGAATCTACTTCCGATTTACACAATAGAAGGTTGAGCGCCTAATAGTCATATTACAAATACCAGATCTTATAAAGGAATGAAATAGGATTTTACAAGATGCTAGAAGTAGTCTGTATATGCTACTTACACGACTTATATATCCTAATAGGTTATCTGACCTAGCTTTGAAGTTTGGATGGTAAGTGGAACAGGTTTCTGAGATTACAAATATATTGCTTGACTTCATGATACATAAGTGGAAGTTTTTACTTAATTTTAATCACTACTTTTTCATGCCAGAACGTCTATTAGATTATGCTAAAGCTATTCATGATAAAAACCAGTGTCCTCTTTCTACATACTAGGGTTTCATCAATGGGACTATTTGGCAAATTGCACGACCTCTACGTTATCATAGGACATGTTATAATAGTTGGAAAAGAAAGCATTGTCTCAAATACCATATAGTAGTAGCACCGGATGAACTTATAGCTCATCTATTTGGACCAGTAGAAGGACGTTGAAATGATGCATATCTTTGGCAAGAAAGTGGAATTCCAAGATACCTAGAACAATATTCATATACTACCAATAATATATCTCTCTAAATCTATGACGACCCTGCCTATGGCATCTCTCGACATCTTTTATCTCTATATCAGAGTGCTTCATTAACACCAGAGTAACAACAATTCAATAAATGAATATCATCTATAGGAATTGTAGTAGAGTGGGTATTCAAAGATATAGGACAATAGCTTTTCTCTTTTCTAAATTTCAGTCTAAATCAGTGATCACTTCAATAAAAACTTGAACTACATTTCATCACTATTACTATATTATACAATGCACATACCTGTTTAAATGGAAATCAAATCGGCAAATACTTTGATAGACCATACTAAATATATCCACCAGTTTTAGAGGACTACTTCTAAATTCCCGATAAATTTGAACCCAAAGAACCTGAACCTGAAGAACCTGAACCTGATAGACTTGAACCTGAAGAACCTGAACCCGATGGACCTGAACCCGATGGACCTGAACCTAATAGACCTGAACTCAAAGATCCTGAACCTTGATGATGTGCAGTAGCAAGTAATGCTAGTAAGAGTTCCTGATGTTCTTGTGCTCGGTTTTCTCTATCTCATTAAAGTTCTGCAACTAATAAGTTCATAGATACTTCCGTACGCTGACTTTATTGTAATAAAGTCATTCTGAATTCAGACTCCTCCTTGTACATAGTCTCTAACAAGGCTTTCTCCTCAACTTCCTACTCTTTTAACTATTCCAATAAATCTTGTAGTACCTGTAACTCATTATTTCTCTTCTGCTGCTTTTCTTTTACCTTCTCTTTTCCAACTGAGTCCAACTTAGCTTGGCCTCTCATTGCTTCATCTCTTATTTTTTTCCCATCATCTTTTAGTTTTTCAAGCTTATGCTTTGCTTCTGCCTTAATTGCGGGATCATGAGCTTGTTGCTCTGACCGAATTAAGATTTCATCCATATCCCGAGTATAATTAAATACCTCTTCATCAGTCCCAGTTTTTTTGAGGGATAGTAAGTTCTCAGCCTATTATATAGATATTAGTATAAATAGTTAACTACTTCCGAAAACGAGTTCTTTACCTTATGTGCTTTAATTAAAGCTCCACATCGACTTTTGCAAGCTATACCAGATCGCATGATACCCACTAGCTTTATCAATGCCAGGGCATCTGATATAGCTTCCCATGATTTCATAGTCTGACCTCTCACACTTCCAAAGGGATCTTCTGCAAGTACCTGCTTTGCTAATAGGTGGTCTTGCCATGGTTGCCATTTAAATTTTTTTGATTCCTGAGCTTCAAGTACTTCCTCAACCTTTTCCTCAACTACCTCCACCTTTTTCTCGTCTACTTCCACCACTGTAGGTGCCAGCTCTTCTACCCCTGCGGAACCATGTACTTCTAGCTCTCTAGACATCTCGCCTTTTCGCTAGCCTATAGAAACAAATAAAGGGTATCTTTGCGATGAAGCAGGTATCTTAGATATGTCAGGGGAGGTTGTGGTTGTTGAGAAATCGGCCGTCAAAGTTGTAGAGCAGGAAACGGTGGTTCTTGCTCTACGCTGGAGCACTCGTAAGCTCTAGAGGAAGTGTTGAGCCACAGCTGTTGCGCTGACCAGGGTGTAGCAGGGGTGTTACCGGGGTCCCAGTTACTCTAGAGTAGAGTGCGAAAGGTCTCTATTGACTCTAATTCAGCTCCGAGTTCGGAGCACAATGCTAACACGCTATGCAATAGGCTAGTGGCTTCGGAGCAGAATATGTAATACAAGCCTCTACTGAATACAAGCCTATACTGCTGCGAGCGAGCTTATACTACTGCTCCCAGCAAGCCCATACTGCCCCGAGCGAGCCCATACTGCCCTATTCCTCTAGAAATAGATCCACTTGTGCCCAATTGCTGATCAAATCGCTGCTTCAAGACTGTAACACTGTATTGTTGATATCCTATGTATAGGCGCTTATAACCTCCCCTCTTGCTCCCCCCCCCCAACTATCATAAATGTACACCTGAACTCTGGAATAGCTTGCTAGCTCCCTAATTCACAGGTTAATCAGATAGCCAAAGAAAATCTTGCTCCGGGAGCAAATCGCTGCTCCAAGAAGTGGATAGTTGATATCCTATGTATTAGCGCTCATGACCCACCCTCTCCAACTATCATAGATGTACACCTGAACTCCGGAATAGCTTGCTAGCTCCCTAGTTCACAGGTTAAAAAGAATAGCTAAAGAAAATCCTGCTCTAGGAGCAAATCACTGCTCCAAGACTATAATACAGTGGTAGTTGAATGCACGGAGCAATATAAGCTCGAGGCAATATAAGCTCACTTGCAGCAATATAGGCTCGTTTGTTTGGTAGTTATAGAGCTCGTTCAGCTCGCTCTGAGGATCTAGAAGCAAGCATCCGGACCATATTGGACAGAATCTAGCCCGAGCATGAATACTCATGCCGGAGATGTCTGAATTCGCATGTTCGAGATGTCTGAATGCTCATGCCGGAGATGTCTGAATTCTCATGCCGGAGATGTGTGAATGCTCATGTTCGAGATGTCTGAATACTCATGCCGGAGATATGTGAATGCTCATGCTGGAGATGTCTGAATTCGCATGTTCGAGATGTCTGAATGCTCATGCCGGAGATGTCTGAATGCTCATGCCGGAGATGTGATATCTGAATTCGCATATTCGAGATGTCTGAATGCTCATGCCGGAGATGTCTGAATGCTCATGCCGGAGATGTGTGAATTCGCATGTTCGAGATATCTGAATGCTCATGCCGGAGATGTCTGAATGCTCATGTTCGAGATGTCTGAATGCTCATGCTGGAGATGTCTGAATGCTCATGCCGGAGATGTCTGAATTCGCATATTCGAGATGTGTGAATGCTCATGCTGGAGATGTCTGAATGCTCATGCCGGAGATGTCTGAATGCTCATGCCGGAGATGTGTGAATGCTCATGTTCGAAATGTCTGAATACTCATGCCGTAGATATGTGAATGCTCATGCTGGAGATGTCTGAATTCACATATTCGAGTTGTCTGAATGCTCATGCCGGAGATGTCTGAATGCTCATGCCGGAGATGTGTGAATTCGCATGTTCGAGATGTCTGAATGCTCATGCTGGAGATGTGTGAATGCTCATGCCGGAGATGTCTGAATGCTCATGCCGGAGATATCTGAATTCGCATATTCGAGATGTCTGAATGCTCATGCCGGAGATGTCTGAATTCTCATGCCGGAGATGTGTGAATTCGCATGTTCGAGATGTCTGAATGCTCATGCCGGAGATGTGTGAATGCTCATGCCGGAGATGTCTGAATGCTCATGCCGGAGATATCTGAATTCGCATATTCGAGATGTCTGAATGCTCATGCTGGAGATGTCTGAATGCTCATGCCGGAGATGTCTGAATTCGCATGTTCGAGATGTCTGAATGCTCATGCCGGAGATGTCTGAATTCTCATGCCGGAGATGTGTGAATTCGCATGTTCGAGATGTCTGATTCTCTCCATCATGTCCTGTATCTAGTTGCTCTAGGCCATAAATACCTCTTTCCCGAATATCTGCTCGAGTGTAGCTCAGACTGCCTCGCACCTGCATTTGGATATGTCGCCTCCCATTAGACTTTGGTTTCGCCCAAGTCCCCGTCGCCCCATCTTGACTCTGGTCTCGCCCAAGTCGCCTGCTCGCCTCGCTTACCTTGCTCGCTTTGCTTGCCCTGCTCGCCATACTTGCCTTGCCTGCCTTGCCTGCCCTGCTCGCCTTGCTTGCCTTGCTTGCCTTGCTTGCCTTGCCTGCCTCGCTTGCCCTGCTCGCTTTGCTTGCCTTGCTTGCCTTGCTTGCCTTGCTTGCCTTGCTTGCCTTGCTTGCCTTGCCTGCCCTGCTCGCCTTGCTTGCCTTGCCTGCCTCGCTTGCCCTGCTCACTTTGCTTGCCTTGCCTGCTTTTCCTCGCCTCACTTGCTCGCCTCGCTTGCCCTGCTTGCTTTGCTCGTGCCTGCCTCGCCCTGCTCGCTCCTGCCTCCCCTCCCATCGGTGGTTTGGATATGTCGTCCCGCTCGACACTGGCCTTGTTAGAGCTCTGGTCTCGCCCCTAGCTCGTAGCCCTCCTAGCTGACCCCCGACACCCGCGTAAGCCCACTTACGCGAGTGCTGGCCTTGCCCCGCTACCGATTCATAACAATACTCATGTTTGAGATATCTGAATACTCATGCTGGAGACGTGTGAATTCGCATGCCGGAGATGTCTGAATACTCGGCTATCAATATTCAATCCTATAGTGTATGTTCTCTTCGCTAGGAGTGGAATACCTCTATACCCGAGCAGGATTGTATGACCTAGAGCAGGACTGGAGCAGGACTGGAGCAGGAGTAGATGAGCTGGAGCAAGATTATATGACCTTGAGCAGGATTTTATGAGCCAGAGAAAGGTTTTATAGCTCTGAAAGGTCTGCTCTGGGCATTGTGGAGCTGGGCGGAGCAAAGCAAAGGTATGGGCTAAACAAAGTGCTGTTGTTCTGTGTCAGTATTTGCTCCATTATCATAGAAAAGAAAAAAAAAAAAATATGAAATGCAGTCCGAAACAGGCTATACACACGCTAACATCTCTGGGAATCTTGGCACCGGAGATGATTTCGGAGATGATTTCGGAGGTGTATAGTCCCAGACTCTCTTCTGATTAAATCGCAGAAGCGAATGCCAAGATCAGGCTAGAGTCTGGGTACGAGAACAGTATCGACTGCCACTTCCAGTCGGACAATCTCCAATGGCCACTGGTTTATGTTGGAAGCCGCATTTCCAATACAACATTGTTGGTCAATGCCAATCTGCGACACAGAATATTGTCACATTTCTGTATGACATATCTACTAGATTACTCGGACATTACCAAAGTGGGGCCTGCGTAAATGTAGCCCACTCAAAATAGCACAGCCTCGGAGCCGTCCTCCAATCGGAATTACCAGGCCCTGCATTGACATCCGCCTTGTGCTCCAACAGTAGCTCGACGACTTCGAGATGCCCTCTCGCGGAGGCTGCCTGCAGAGCCGTCCTCCCAATAACTTTACAGGGCCCCGCATTGACATCCACCTTGTGCTCCAACAACTTGACGACTTCGAGATGCCCTGCCGAGGAGGCTGCCTGCAGAGCTGTTCTCCCTTTGTGCTTAGAAGGCCTGGTCCTTTTTATTCAGATTTCCGGACGCATACAAGGCCTTGGTTTTTGAGAGCAGCTGGACATGTGCGGAATTATACACTCGTTGAAAACCCCATACATCTTGAGCTCTCAATAAATTGCGTAGTTGTCAACTGAGGCCTCGGAAGACGCACACAAGTGACAAACCCCTTCGACAACTTGAACAAAACCAAGGTTGGCAATGGCTATGTAGCAAAGGGTGTAGGGTAAAATAGTGCAATATCGTCGAGTTGAGGGATTTTCCTACGGAAGCGGATCCAGATTTTAAAGAACCCGACATCCATCAATTGGTTTATGTGACTATTAGTGCAATAATCGATAGGATTCATACTCACGACTAGACGCAAGACTATGCGGTTCCGGACTGAGAAAGATATTGTCTCTACGGATGGTGGATCTGATTTTGGTGGATGGAGAAAGGTTTATTCTCGTACTAGAGGCCTTTGGGACAGGCGATGAAGCAGTGTCCCTTTCCATGAGAGATGACAACGGCTTTTGGGGGGTGGTGGTGGCATGGTGAGTGCTTCAGAAATCCAAGAACCTGAAAGGATATGTTTAGCAACTAAACAACAACCAGATTACGCAGATACAAAGTATTTTTTTGTCAAAGATAAGTTATTCCAAGGATTAAAGGAACTGAGGCAACCAAGCCACTCAGTCTAACACAATTACCCTCTCAACGGCCAGTAGCCTGAGCTTGCGAAGTTTAGTTAAGGAAGCCTGTACAGGCAATTAAAGCCATGAAGAATACTGAAACCAAGAAGACCGAGGGGTAATTGTACAAGAAAGGAATCCATTTATGAACACATGAACATGGCTATAGTATTTTGTTTGTTTTTTTGTTCATACATGGAATCGGTGGCCAAATGCTTTTTTTCGGTGGCGTTTGGTTGTATACGGATGACTTTGGAGATAGATTCAATAGGAAATAGAATCAACAGGAATTTTAATAGTTATTTATCACTCTAGAGAAGGATTCTTTTATTCCTAGCTGGGGTCAACCCGTTCTTCCAAGGTATTAGATGTTTGTATACCAGTGGTAGCCTTGTCGCCGCTTTGTTAGATGTTCATTGGGTTTGTTAGGTGTGAAAGGTTATACGAGAGGCTTGTGTCAACTTTCCCGTGGGCGTAGAGCAACGAGTCTAGGTATGAACATTCCTGGAACCAACAATATGCGGCACCAATTGCACAAACTGGATCCGTAATCAAATAAACCCGCCCCTTCACAACGCAAAATATAATCGTGATATCGTACAAAGCCCGTCGCGAATCACAGGATAATCATTTCCGTCCCAGGGGGGTAATCTTGTATTGTGTAACATACTTTTCCCACATTTTCTCCTCTCTCTTCCGCTACAAGGCTGTTAGTGAATCCAAAATATACTTATATTTTGTATGGAGTCAATTCTCTTGCTCCTACACGGTTTGCATGTCTTCATGCGTGAGCCATCCTGAGTTAATGTCCAGAGAGCTGGGTCGTATTTACATTACCAACGGGGGCAGCAAATTGGATCCATGAGTAGATGTCGGATATGGCAGGGGTGAAGTTTAGATTGCTAGCGAGAAGAGTTGTAAACCAGAAGCTGCGCATCCAACGTATGTACATCACAGGTACAATAGGTCACATGCATCAGGTCACGCGATCTGACAAATCTTGGCAGCGCCAAGCAAGGGTATATATAAACATATAAAACCCCCCCCCTCTCTCCCATTCACACAAATATTTATATCTAATAAAATCCAATTTTATTTGATTTTATTTAGATCTAAAATATGTGTGAATTGAGAGAGAGGGAGGGGTGGGAGAGAAGACACCCCACCCCACACCATTCCAATATATATTGAATATTATCAAAATCTAATTATATTGATTTTGATTAAATTAACATATATTTAGAATGTAGAGGGGTGGGGTGTACTTTTTTCTTTCAGAAAAAACAGATAGGAGTGTGACGGGTCCCCCTCCTTTCATCCACGATATAGTCAATGAGCTAGTCATGACTATATTAGTGGATGAAAGAGAATATCTCACACATATTTTAGATCTAAATAAAATCAATAGTTTTTCCTACACCCCTCCCTCAAAAAATTTATATATATATATAAACGAAGTTTATAATATATATATGTATTTTTTGAGGGGGGGTATGAAAAACGTGCCGCGAGTAAGCTTGCGGCGAATTAGATTTTATTAGATCTAAATATTTGTGTGAGGGGGAGGGAGGGGGGACATATATGTAAATTTGATTATATATATATGTTCTGGTCCGTTCCGGGATTCCAGGCCATACCGGTATGGACCGGGCCGTTCCAGGATTGCCCGGGCCATACCGGTATGGCCCCCATACCGGTATGGACCGGGCCGTTGCGAGATTGCGAGATTACCCAGGCCGTTCCGGGATGGCATAAATATTCATATCTTCTTATATTTCCTTACGCACACCCAACTTATTTGGCCTAACCAACGTAAATCATTTGATGCCATATTCCTAGATTCATGTCTACCTTAACCTCTACCCTCTACGCAGTCACCATCCCATTCCAAACTCCAACGCAAATGGTCTCCCAGCATATCCGCGCCCGCGCTACCGCGCTTGTTCTTGTAGTTCACCTGCATTATATGCATTTTGAAATAATCCATTTTATTCTCACGATTATCTAATAAGGCTATCTAACACGCTGCGCCCCAAAACCCCCATCTGTACCAGCCTTCACATCCGCGTCCCTAGAATCCTAGATTCGCCGTCCATATGAGCCTGCAATTCACTGTCCATATTAACCTGGATATCCGCTAGAATTGAGCAAGCAACTCTGTTTTAAAAAAAAAAAAAAAAAAAAAGAGCAAGCAACTCAGCCTAGAATCGAGCGAGGAAATCAGCCTAGAATTGAGCGAGGAAATCAGTAGAGAATTGAGCAAGGATATCACCGAATCGAGCGAGGAAATCAGCCTACAATCGAGCGAGCAAATCAGCATACAATCGAGCGAGCAAATCAGCCTAGAATCGAGCAAGCAAATCAGCGAGAAAATGAGCGAGCAAACCAGCGTAGAATCGAGCAAGCAAATCAGCCTAGAATTGAGAAAGGAAATCAGCAGAGAATTGAGCAAGGAAATCACACTGGCATAGAATCGAGCGAGGAAATCAGCCTAGAATCGAGCGAGCAAATCAGCATATAATCGAGCGAGCAAATCAGCATATAATCGAGCGAGCAAATCAGCATATAATCGAGCGAGGAAATCAGCCTAGAATCGAGCGAGCAAATCAGCATATAATCGAGCGAGCAAATCAGCATATAATCGAGCGAGCAAATCAGCATATAATCGAGCGAGCAAATCAGCCTAGAATCAAGCAAGCAAATCAGCATACAATCGAGCGAGCAAATCAGCCTAGAATCGAGCAAGCAAATCAGCGAGAAAATGAGCGAGCAAATGAGCGAGAAAATGAGCGAGCAAACCAGGTAGAATTGAGCGAGCAAAATTATTTGGAAGGAATGAACAGGAGAAAAGCTCTAAGTCCCAGCCGGGCACACCTTGGAAATAGGGACTTGCCGTGTCTTGCCGCCAGCCATTGGATCGACTGGCGCTGTCTTAAAACCAGATTACATGTCTTACCTACAATCATCCCGCCGCGTCGGTTGGGGCTCCTCCTGCAATTGGCAAAACCTAGCACAAAGGAGGAAATACCCATATATGGGAAACGAATGAGAAGACAAACATATAGAAATGATGGCTTTTCGGCCTCTATATATGCATGCAATTCATGCTTCCGCTGGCTCTAGATAATGGTGTTTTGCATGCTTCCGCTGGTGGTAAGAGTGTAATATTGTAGAGACCGGTAAGAGTGTAATTAAGCAAAGCAATGGTTAAAACACTTGTGTTTGTTGCAAAGAAGTGATGGTATCGTGATCTTTAAAGGCTACTATTGCGCATGCTACAACCTCTTGTTCTTTGACCTAATGTTTCTCTACATAATAACCTTCATTTCGGGTATACCTCTACTGAGTATTTTCTTCGATAGGTCACTTATGTTATCTCCGATGTTCTTTGACCAAATGTTGCTACAAAATTACCTTCATATCGGATATGTCCCTATTTAGTACTTTTAATGTCGCTGTGGCCGCTGTGGTGTTGTGGTAAATCCTTGTTGCTATCCGTGACATTGAACAATTTAATCCCGTAACGGCCTGGTCCGTTGCGATATCCAGCCATACCGTAACGGCCTGGTCCGTTGCGATATCCAGTCCATACCGGTATGGACCGGGCCATACCGGTATGGACCGGATCCTGGAACGGACCAGAACATATACATATATATAATCAACCATTTAATTATCAAAGATAATTAAATCTTACAACATAATTTTTAAAATTATTCCTCTCTCTCTATTCTCGGGTTCCCCCCCCGGTTATATGCGTTTAGCATATAAGTATGGGGGAAACATAGTCAGAGAGAGAGAGAGCGAAGAAGGCAGAGCGCTAGATGTTGTAAATCCACATAATTTTTTTTTTATTATGTCCTCCCCCCCTCTTACATATAAGGAGTCTACCTATACGAACATGCCAAAAATAAAACAATCATGTGACTGATTCGTATCATATTAGTGACCAGTCAGTGGTCTTATGTAATCTGACGCAGTGCTTAGCATTATGTAATACTACAGGCCCGCGTTCAGCGCATTCTCACATCTCCCAGCCCATCTCCCATCTACAGACACACAGATCCTTTGTCACATTCACCCTTTCACCCCCCTCCATCACTAAATGCCCCGGCTTTTCTGTCAAGTCTGGGGTGACTCGGATGCCGAACCCTTTCCAGTAAAGGTTGACGGAGGAGATACGGTTGGGGAGCTCAAGAAACTCATCAAGACAGAGAACCCAAATTATTTTAAACATATCGATCCCCTTAATCTCAAACTCTGGAAATGGAATCAATCAGGCGATGCCGACACCGTTAAAAATTTGGACCTGGGGAGCAGCAACCCGCTGAACCCGATGGAGACAGTCGAGGAGATTTTCGAAAGCGATCCTCCTCGACGTAAATGTGTCCATATAGTCATCAAGATTCCTGCGCATGGTGAGTGGGATTCCTCTACGAGGGGCTTCTGCCAACCCCCTCTGTCTTTCTTTCCTTCATGGCATGAGGATGCACATCAAAAGCCTCTTCTCTTGATACCCCATATTGACAAGCAATACTAACATGATTTAGTGCGCTATGTTTCTCCGCAACCCCTCTCTTATCCTTCCGATTCAGATGAAGGGCCGGACAGTATGGTGATAATATCACCTGACCGGATGAAGTTCATTGAACAATATATGATGGACCATCGTTTTGTTCTGATACGCAGCCCACCATATTCAGGCAAAAGCACACTTGGACAATGGATCAGAGACAGCCTCATTTCGCGGGGTCACAGGGCATATTATATCTCACTTGCTGGTATTCAGGGAGAAGATGCTCTCTTTAACAAAGAACACTTCCAACGTTTCTGGCAGACGCGGATCGGGTACACCTGGGATGAAATTTCAGCCAGTGAAGATTCCATGAGCTTGAGCATCATCATCGACGAGGCACAAGTAATCTACGGCAATGCTGCTCCTTTTTTTTGGGGTAGTTTGAAAGGATTGATGTCTGACACCAAGAAGAATGCCTTTCTCCGCATCATTCTACTGGCCTCGTATGACCCATTTATGATCCAACAAATAAGCCCAATCAGTTTCCTTTACACTCTTGGACTGGACGCACTCCGCCTAAGAAGGGATGAATTTAACGAGCTTGTGGAAAGATTTGTGGAACATCGGCATACCATAGGCAGTCCCAACTTTGAAATCCCGCAATCTGTTCAAGATGCGATTTTTAGCTTAACCGGCGGGCATGCAGGTCTTTGCCGCACTACATTAAGATATCTACGCCACAATTATCGTGATGGGCCTGCGGCCACGGTGACTATGTTACGTGACCTTACCTCAGCAGACTTCAAGAGAAACCTAACTAAAACTCGCGCATTTCATTGGATTCAGAACTGGAATCCCAGCCCTACAGAAACCGAGCTTCTGCGAAGAATTCTGCTCTATTGTGATGCCGAGTCACGCGTTAGAGTGGACCCAATCACTGAACCAGCTACATATAACTTCGTACGATCAGGAATCTTGACGATAGTCGATAATAAATTCCAATTTAGTGCTCCCATCATGCGGATGATCTTAATCAATCGGCTGTTTACTGCTCCTGGTGGCACCCTAAGATCAGAATCAATATCATTCCAAGAATTTCTAATCAGAACTATCGAACGGATGGATCCATCTATGCTACAAAAATCACTAGGTCTCGGGCAGACGTTCCGGCTTCTGGAGATGGGATGGTATAAGGCAGCAACAACCGCTGTTCCTCGCCATGCAACAGTCAGTGCAGACGTTGGAGCTATTTTCGGTTCTGTTGGGTATTTGGACTTCTATGTCAACGGGGATTTGAATTGGGGAATTGAGCTGTTGCGGGAAGGGGATCGTATGAAACAGCATGCCAAAAGGTTTATCGAGGATGGGGCCTATGCTGTAATTCCTCTAAAGGAGTGGGTAATCATCGACTTTCGTCACCATTCAAAAGCAGTTCAGGACCCCCGGCCTAACTTCTTATATGCATTATACGAGGACGACTACAACATAATCACATTGAAACAGCTTGGCCATGCGGACCAGAAACTTGTTTTAAGGGGTATAGATATGTAACTCTTTTTTCTGTACCCCCTCCGTTTCTTTTTTTAGAGACAAATGTTTCCAGGTGCTCGATCATGCAGTTACTGGAATGGGTATTTTGTACGGGCTTGGCAGAAATGGGGGATTTTCGTATCTAAGGTTCTTGAGTTCCTCATCATCGGTTGTTCTTCAGAAATCATAACACTTTCTTTGCAGAAGGACAAGAGTGGATCTCTGACAAAGTGCTTGATCGTTGTTCTACTCCTATTGACGTTTTTACTCTTTCAACGCCCTACTAACCCCCTCTATAGACTCTGTCTCTCCCTCACCCCGTTACCTCCCTCACCCCCGTGCTCCATCACCCATCCACCCTTCACCCCGTTCAACCCTCAACCACCCTCGAGCCCTCCACCCCCTCACCCTCCTCACCTTCACCCACACCCCCCTTTTCCTCACCCAATTCCCCTTTCCTCACTCTACAGACTCGGATAAGTTTTCCTCAATACCTCGAACAACCCAACGTGGTATTTTATTGAGAAGCATCATATACATCAGGTTGTTCTGACGAACGCGTGAGGGTGTATCTACGCTTATCTTTATAAATTGCGTTATAAGGGTTTTTTTTTTTTTTTTTTTTAAAGTCTATACGCCGATTCGACTTAGAGTCATGCGGCGGCGTTATAAGGGTAATTTCGTTATGAGAATGCATTGACTGCCCGATAATATATTCATATCGCAGTTCAAAGTAGCAAGTGAGCTTGTCGTCGCTGCACTCACTCTTTCTGCAGGCTGGCCCTTATCAATATCAATCAATTCACACAAGAGCACATACAATCAACATTGACCACGTATATACATTAGGGACGCTGTGGGATTCAGGCCACGCCGGAATTGACTGGGCCATGCCGGGATTTGTGGCCATTTTGGAATGGTGTGGGCACGGAGGAAATCGAGTTCATTGTTTTATTCAAGAATAGCTCGCTCAATCTTCCGCTATTGGAAATATAAATTTAGAATCTATTCCTCATCCCGATTCATTCAGTTTGCTCGTCCCTGCATGTATAGTAGTAAAGCATCCTGAATGCGTGTAATCTCGTTTTCTATCAAAGTTCTTGCTAGCAATAAAATATAGTCCATTCATTGCGCAGCTCATATTCATTTTATGCCTTCCACTGTAGCTCAACTGCCTGAAAATGTCCTGCCGGAGCCTTCTACAATGTACCTCGGAGGTATGCTTTGATCTTCCGGTATTTATTCCCTATGAACTTCAATTAAACGTTTAGAAGTTACCTTTCAATACTAGAGACCTTCCGAAATCCCTCCAGAGGGCGAGAGGCCCCTGCAACAACGCCAAGAGTGGCGGTACCAGAACTCTAGAGCGCCAGCGAGCTACAGAAAATAGTGAATGCCCGTGTTTACAGCTACAGAACTTCCGCCTGTATTTCCGCAACAACCACGCATTGGAAACGGACCCCAGATAGCTCCAATAAATCCTCAAAGGTATTAGATGAGTTCACAGAGTGATACCCAAGCTAGTTGTTCTAATTGTGCTCCAACTATCACTCGATGCATTCTTTTCCTACGTTGAGACTGGGCATGCAGTAATAGTAGGGGTAATCACGTCAAAAGTTTTTTCAAGTTTGTTCATGCACAAGACTTTCAAGTGTCACACCTTGGCACTTGGCAAACGCCCTCATTGGCCAACTTCCATGGTGGCGTCAATAGAAGTTTGTATGTTGGAACCATACGATTTCGTATGGTTCCAAAGTTCCAACAATTCCAAGTTCCAATCTTTGCATCTGAAATACCATAAATATGGCGAATATAACAGAGACCATGATGCATGCGAAACAATGCAACGAACGCAGTCTCAGGGTATTCTTAAATATAGGCATCAAGGACATCAATGTCATGCCTACCAGCACTGGCATCATGGGAAAATATACCGGAGGGCAGCAATGATATCTTGTACCTTAAGAAGATCCTCGATATGCTCTTCTTCTACTTCTTCCTCTATTTCTTCATCTTCTACATCTGACACCAATAAACACGAACATGCTGAAACCTTAACTGCAGCATCGATATCGTCTAGAGTCTGAGCTTTTTCTGATTTTCGGGGCATGGTTGCGATTGTATGACATAGAAACCAAACCATGTTGCAACTTGGGGGCAATCACGTCTAGTAGACTATCTTGGTTAGCTTGTGGCTTGCACTAAAAAATTTGTGCATGAACAAACTTGAATACTTTCTTCTGTCTGATTGTTCAATTGAGGGAAAGTTTCACTAGAAAAATGTAAATTTTAAAAGTGAGTCTTGTGCCAATAGAAACTTCCCCTACGTAAATGCTAATTGTAAGGTAGTCTAGTTGGCTATTGTAGGAACGAGAATCGAAGGATCCTTCTATAACAAACAAACGTTGCCAGTATAAATACCGTCCGCTCCCTCATGATTTAGACAGGCCGTCACTTTGACAGCTTCACTATTCAACAATCAAGACCTTCGACGACCGTCAGTATCGTACCACTGCAATAGCTAGCTCTCGAGAAGGAATTCAGCTATAGTTTGATCTACATATCTGACCATTATACATAAATTAACATGGCAACAACATGCATGGCTGCGTTGGTGGAAGCTGGTGGAAGCTCGACCGAGCCAGCAACAACTACGAATCTGGAGGAGACCCCAAACCAAGAGACAGGCTCCAATACCAACAAGGCCCCTGACTGCCCAACTGGCACAAGCCCGAAGAATGGAGAAAAGGAGGCAAGGCCTTCTCAACGAACCATACGCATCCAGAAAAGCTTCCTCGCAACCTTGTCAGGGAACCGCCCAATTACCAAATCAACAGAAGCAAAAGTATTCCTCGAAGGTCTTTGTCTGCAACCCGATCCGGTGGCATGTATTGAGAAGGTCCGATCTTCATACAGAGGGTTATATATTCTACAAAATGCGCTGTTTGTAGACGTTACACCGGAGTTCATTAACGGCTATGTGGCGGATTTCTTGATATATATCCAGGACGAGAAATTGCGACACATCACTGGGGGCAGGTTTCTGGATGAGGTGACTTTGGCTGCTGTTAGTCCACCGGTATTTTTGGATGCGTTAATTGCACTAGCTAGGACGGGATGTGCACCAAATAAGACACTTAGGGGTTTTGCAGGGTTGCTACTACAGTGTATAGAGCTACCTACATCAAAAGGAGCTCATCAATTCCGCGAGCTCGCGAGGGATGAGGATATTCAGCGTATGTTCGCAAATTCGGAGGATGCAGCAGTACGGGATTTGAGTGGGAGGATAAAACATGTCCTGGTTACAATTATGCAGCCCGATAGGCTGGAAAGAGTGACGGGAACGGGGCCGGGAGGAAGGCATGATAATGACTTTAAAAATTTTAGGGAGGTGAGCGTGCTTCCTTCTATAGGGGAGTTATCATGTACGGAGCCTCCATTTCTGAGGGTTTGGAGGGAAGTGATGGATGAGGATTCAGGAAGTAATAGGGCTGAGCGGTGGCTAGATCATCAATTTAGACTGCTGAGGGAAGATTTGTTAGGAGAGTTGAGGAGGGAGGTCGGACTTGCTGTGAGGAAGGCGAAGGAAACAGGTGGTGGGAGGGGAATGCTTGTGGAAGGGTGGAAGTGGGAGGCAAAGGGAGATGGCATCTACTGTGGAGCAACAAATAGGCGGGAGCCTTGGGCGGTGAGAATAACGTTGGACAAGGATTTACCAGGCTTGGAACGATTTCAGGGCTTAAAGAATCTCCAAGCGCGGAGACAATATGTGAAGACACATCCAAGCTTTGTCAAACATGGAGGCGTTGCATGCGTTATCGTGGATGATGAGGTGGTGGCTTTGGTAACGGTCCATCGAGATAATGGACTTTTAGTTCAAGAACCACCAATCTTGGTCCTTCAATTTCCGACGGGGGCTGACTGCAGTAATTGCTTGAGAAGAATGCATAAAGGGAAGGGTTGGAAGCTGATTCTTTTGGAAACTCCACTCTACGCATACGAACACATACTCCGCCGATTACAACTCATGACAAAAATCCCACTAGATGAGGAACTAATTTTCTGGTCTCCAGAAGTGGAGAAGGCAAGGGGAGAGGAGGGGGGGGGGCCGGCGTATACCTTGCGAGAATTGGAGATGATAAAAGAATTGAAGGTGAATTTAGCGCAAGGGAATTGTATAAGGCAGGTTTTGAATTGGGAAGGAAGTGGAATGAAAACGGTATTGGATGGGAGGCAAGGTAATGCGATGCTGGCTGCACTGACGAGGAAGGTGGGATTAGTTCAGGGGCCACCGGGTACGTACTCACTCAGATCATGATTACCCTGAGATTTCGTTTGCTGGGGGGCTAACAACTTTTTTGGCAGGCACGGGAAAGTCATTCCTTGGAGCACTGATAACAAAGTTCCTCATTGAGTACAGCACGAAGAAGATCCTAGTCGTCTGTTATACTAATCACGCCCTTGACCAGTTCCTCTCGCATCTCCTCGACACTGGAATACCCTCGTCCTCGATCGTCCGTCTAGGGGGAAAGTCAACATCTAAGACCGAAGCTTTGACTCTAGCAAACCAACCTAATACTGCGAGGTTTGGCAGAGATTATTGGATCTATATTTCGAACCTGCGACAGGAGATGAATAAGTTAGAAAATGAAATTAAGGCCGCGTGGGAGGACTATCTAGGGAGTAAATATCCCAGCAACGAGGAGATTATGGATTTGCTCGAGGTTCTCGACGGAAGCAAATTTCACATGGCATTCAAGGTGCCTGGGGATAAGGAGGGGATGAAGGTAGGAAGGAAGAAAGGACTAATGGGGAGATTTTATCTCCTTGACCAGTGGCGGAATGGCAGGGATGCAGGAGTGCTGAGGGATACGATACCCGAGCCTTGCAGAGATGTCTGGGACATTACCTTAGATGAGAGAAAAAAGCTATGGGAAGTATGGAAGGAGCAGATTTGGAGGGATAAAGTCGAGCATCTATGTTGGCTTGGGGAGAAGTTCAACGAGAAGCAAAAATTACTCAACGAAATGTTTATGGAGAAAGATGCGCAAATTATGAAAGGGAAGAGGATCATTGCATGCACTACGACTGCAGCGGCAAAGTATGCCCAGCAGATCCAGAAATCGGAAGTGGATGTTTTAATGGTGGAGGAAGCAGGAGAGATTCTGGAAGCTCATGTTCTTGCAGCATTAGGAAGCAAGACGGGGCAGTTGATCATGATTGGGGATCATAAACAACTGAGGCCGAAAATTTCAAACTATAAGTTGAGTGTGGAGAAGGGGGAGGGATGGGATTTGAACCGGAGTCTATTTGAAAGGCTGGTCAATAAGGGGTACCATTGTGTTGCCCTGATAAAGCAGTACAGAATGCGGGGCGAGATTGGTGACTTGGTAAAGGAATTGACCTACCCCGATTTGGAGCATACGGGTGGGTTGAGACCAGAACTTCTGGGACTAAAAGGCAATGTTATTTGGATAAATCATGACAAGGAAGAGGAGGAAGTTGGAGATCTAGCTGAGAGGAGAGAGGGAGATGGTGCGAGCTCCAAGAAGAACTTGTGGGAGGTGGAGATGGTAGGGAAGATTGTGAGGTTCCTTGCACAGCAGGGTTATAAGAGCAAAAATATGATTGTTTTAACACCCTATGTGGCGCAGTTGGAGGAGCTGAGGAAAGCGATGAGGAGGGAGGCGATCGTAGAAGGACCGAAGATAAACAGGAGAGAAATTTGTTTGGCCACTATTGGTAGGTGCTGTTTCTGTCTTCGATGGACAAACTGAGGGACTAATAGAGTCATGTGTGTGGAATAGATAACTACCAAGGGGAAGAGAAAGAAATTGTCATTGCAAGTTTGGTGAGGGGTAATAACAAGGGGGACATTGGATTTATGGCTGAACGGCAGAGGTTAAACGTACTTCTGTCTCGTGCCAGAAACGGCCTGATCTTGATTGGTAATGGGGAGACCTTCAGAAGCTCGCCCAATGGGGGCCAGTTATGGATGAAACTTTTTGACATGATGAAGGAGAGAATTTATGATGGTTTACCAGTGGTTTGCAAACGACATCCGCATGATACGAAGATTTTGAAAACACCGCTGGATTTTGATATTGAGTGCCCCGATGGGGGTTGTGCCCAGTTTTGGTGAGTAAACATTAAATATTTCTCATTTCAGGGTGGTGAAGCTAATGAGCACTTAGTCCATACTATCTGAAGTGTGAGAAACATAGATGCCCACTAAAATGTCACCCCAATCCAGGAGCTTCGGGGCATAAAAAGCTCGACTGCCATCACGTTATGACATCCACCTGTCTGGAAAAACATGTATCCTACTTCCTCTGTCACGAGGGAACACCCGCGATCTGTAGATTCTGCAGGGACGAGGATGAGGTCAAAAGGAAGCAGAGAGAGAGTGACAAGCTGCATCAGGAGGAGCGGGACGCGATTCAACGCAGCTATGACCTTCGTAAAATTGAATGCGATTTGCAGATCAAAAGTTTTAATGATCAGTTGGAGAGGGAAAGACTTAAGGAGGGTCTGAGTGAGACTCTAAGGGGCCTCGAGGAGAAAATTAGCTGGCTACAAGGGGCGGTGGAAAGAGTGAGCGAAGATAATGCACTCAATACACTCAAAACCTGGAAGCCTAGGGACGCGACACCACTCCCAGAATATATTTCACCAGCGAAGGAGGAGTGGGAGAGGCAAAAGAAGGTAGACAATGCATCTAACCCATACATTGACAGTATAATGAGGATGGTTGGCCTTGAGAATGTCAAGGAACACGTGTTGAAAATTAAGGCAAAGGTGGATATTAGCAAACGCCAGGGAACAAAGCTACGAGATGAGAGTTTCAGTATCGCATTTCTAGGGAATCCCGGGACCGGAAAGACCACGGTGGCCAAGCATTATGCGGGAATGCTTGCCCGAGTGGGAGTTATTCCGTCGTTGACGATGAAAGAAGTCACGGGGGCCCTCTTAGCACATGGAGGGATTGACCTAGCACGGAAGTATATTGATGAGCTGATTGTAGCTGGAGGTGGTGTGCTGTTCATTGATGAAGCTTACCAATTGACTAGAGGGAAATCGGCCGGTACTGGTGGGGCCCCTGTGCTGGATTTCTTATTGGGGGAAATGGAGAAACACATTGGTAAGATTGTGGTAATTGTTGCTGGATATCGAAGGGAGATGGAGGAATTCTTTGAACATAATCCGGGACTGAATAGTCGCTTTCCTTATTCCCTTGCATTACGGGACTACACAAATGAGGAGCTAGAGAGGATTCTGAAGGGGTTAGTGCAAAAGAAGTACTCCGGGGACATGGAATTAGAGGGTGGAATTTCAGGCCTATATACGCGGATTTTGATCAGGAGGATTGGGAATGGGAGAGGGGGAAATGGATTCGGTAATGCGCGAGCAGTGCAGAATGCATTTGCGAAAATTACGGAACGCCAGGCCGCTAGAATTGCGAGTGAGAGGAAGGCAGGGGAGATGCCTGACGATTTTTTCCTCTCTAAGGAGGACTTGATTGGCCCTGATCCGAGTAAAGCTGTGATAGACAGTGCGGCATGGAAGGAGCTACAGGAGCTGATTGGGCTGGAGAAGGTCAAAGAGACTGTGAGAGGGTTGATTGACAGGATTGAAACGAATTATTTGAGGGAGCTGAGGGAGTTGGCGCCTGTGGAGGTGAGTTTAAATAGGGTATTTTTGGGGAGCCCGGGAACGGGGAAGACAAGTGTGGCGAAGTTATATGGGCAGATATTGAAGGATCTGGGAGCTCTAAGCAACGGCGAAGGTATATCCTCAATTGCACTAATGAATGTTTTCAATTTAGAGAAAGGTATATGCTAATGGCTCACAATGCAGTTCTCGTCAAGAATCCAGCAGACTTCATCGGCACGGTCATAGGCGAGTCAGAGAAAAATACAAAGGGTATCTTACAGGCGGCTATGGGCAAAGTTCTCATTATCGACGAAGCATACATGTTATACTCTGGAAGTGGCAGCTCCAATGACAAAAGTGGTGGAAATAGCGATATGTACCGTACTGCCGTGATCGATACCCTAGTTGCTGAAGTGCAAAACGTTCCAGGAGAGGATCGATGTGTTCTACTCCTTGGATATGAAGACCAGATGAGGGACATGTTTCAAAATGTGAACCCGGGGTTCGCACGAAGGTTTCCGCTAGATCAGGCGTTCAAGTTTGAGGACTTCAGTACGGAGCAATTGGATTCAATTCTGGATTTGAAGCTGAAGAAGGCACATTTGGGTGTAAGGGAGGAGGGGAAGAAGGTTGCGATGGAGGTGCTGGAGAGGGCAAGGATGACTCCTAACTTTGGTAATGCAGGAGAGGTCGAGAATCTATTGACAGCAGCAAAGGAGAGGTATTTAAGAAGGATGGGGGCCCTGCCAGTACGGGAGCGACCAGGGGAGATCGTTCTTGAAGAGTCGGATTTTGATCCCCAGTTCGATCGGGCTACTAGAGCAGAAGAGTCGCTGGAGAAACTATTTGAAGGAGTGATTGGATGTGAGGATATCATTCAGAAGTTGAGGGGATATCAAAAATCTGCCCAGGCATGGAAAGCCCGAGGGCGAGATCCGAGGGAAGTTGTGCCCACGAACTTTGTCTTCAAAGGACCTCCAGGGACAGGGAAGACTACCACTGCGCGAAAAGTCGGCAGGGTTTTTATGGATATGGGGTTTTTAAGTAGTGACGAAGTGGTGGAGTGTTCGGCAACGGATTTAGTAGGGAGATATACAGGGCAGACTGGACCAAAGACACGCAAAAAAGTCGAGTCTGCGCTAGGTAAGGTGCTGTTTATTGATGAGGCATATCGACTTTGTGAGGGATCATTTTCGGCGGAGGCGGTCAATGAGTTGGTAGATATCATCACGAAACCGAGGTTTATGGGGAAGGTAGTGGTGATTTTGGCAGGGTATGAGGACGATATCAATAATCTTTTTAGGAGGAATGATGGCTTGAGCAGTAGGTTCTCGGAAGAGATTATCTTCAGGCCGATGGGCGCTAGGGAAAGCTTGAGGCTTCTGAGAAAGGAGTTAGGGAAAGGCGATGTAGAGCTTAGGGGGATGGAGGAGGATATGGGGGAATCTAAAGAAGTGATGAGGGTGATGGAGAATTTGGTCACCTTGAAAGGATGGGGAAATGCGAGGGATGTACTTGGGCTGGCGAAGATTGTTGTGGGTGCGGTGCTGAGGGGGATGCTGGGGACAGGAGGGTAGCATCCTCTTTGTCAAAGCAGAGGAGGTAAAAGGATTTATGGAGACGATGCTCAAGGAACGGAAAGCGAGAGAGACGAAGGTCCCAAAGTCGGAAATTGAAAAGGCTGTTGAAAATATGTGGAACAAGAAGCATATGGAACCAGAGTTTGAGGCTACACCTCCACCACCTCCTCCTCCTTGCACAGCTACAGCAATCGCGAAGAAGTCTGCTACTCCACCTCCTCTACCTCCACCTGAAGAGCTCCCCCAAAATGATGGAGACGAGGCCGTCGACGGTGGTGTTCGAGATCCAGGGATATCTGATGAAATATGGAGGCAGCTGCAGCGGGATAAAGAGAAAGCTAAACTTCAGGCAGCGAGCGTGGAGGAACAAAGGGTGAAGAAGAAATTGAAGGAGATGGGCGTGTGTCAGGTGGGCTATGAGTGGGTGAAGCAGAAGGGTGGGTGGAGATGTGCGGGGGGGGTCATTGGGTTGATGACGGGAAGATTTAAGGGAGTAGGTGGAATGTAGAATGGATTGAGGGTTTTGGGCAGGATAGGAAAGGTTGCATATTATGAGAGGTTTGTGGTTATATGTTTTTGTTTCTGAATGATACATGATTGTTTATATCTAGTTTCGCTTTAGTTTTCTGAGAAGAAATTAAATTCTACCATCACACTTACATTGATCAAAATCCTGTTAATAATCTTGGAACTGGAAGTCGAAGGGCATTAGGTACCTACGAGTACCTCGATATTAATTGATACTCACCATTTGGAATCCTCGAGCTCTGCTCTATTGAAAATATCATATATACGTTATGGCCATAACAGCTAAGAACCTCGAGTTACCCTCCAACCATTCAGGGATTCTTGAGCAAGTATCGGGGTAGTAGCAAACAGTCCTCAGTCTGAATTCTATAGTATAGCATCCGTATAACACTCCGCTTTATTTTTTTTTTTTTTCCGAGCCGTGGTTTTTTTACAGATCTTTCAGGCTTTTTAATGGATATGTAGTTAGGAATAAATTACATAATAATGAACTCGAGTTTAGCTTAAAAGAAGCTTGATTTTGTAGGTGGAGAATAATTAACTTGTTTATTATCAAGGAGGGTATATTGGGGAATCATGGTGCGTTAACCAAACTCTAATAAATACAGAATCATGTTAACCCCCCCCCCCCCCCCCCCCCCCCCGCCGCCCCTCCACCTTCCTCTTTGATTTTTTTTCATAGTATTTTGAAATTGTAAAAAAAACTAGGTAAAGTATTCAAAGGCTGCGTGCGAGCTTACAACAAAAAAAATTTAAAATAACAAGGTAACTGAGGTTGACGACGATGTGGTCACCCTGAGTTGGCAACGATCACTACTCGGGCAAAGATCATAGTCGTATTAAAGGTTATAGAAAAAAAGGAGTCTCGATCCCTGGAGCGGTCGCTAAGAAAGACAATTATGTCAAAAGGCAAAACGAGTTACCCCAGTTCACTATACTCCACACTACTTCTTAGGTCGCCCTCGTTGTAGACTTGTGGTTTGGTGGAGATATAGTGAACTGGAGCATTAAGGAATGGATGGATACCCGACAACCCTGCTCCCGGTCCGCCGACACTGATATTAAGGCAATTAACTTCTTGCCTCCACTGGGAATCGAACTCGGGCCCTCAATAAATAAACATAAACCGTAAAATAAAGAACTTACCACTGCGCTATGCCTACTGTCAGTTTCAAACACTATAGTGCTATATTTTGCTAAAACTCGTTACTTTTTCCACTTGCCAATTCAATTGTAGAGACAGGCGCATAGAGACAGGAAACATACGGCGCACAAAGATGATAGTCATATTAAAGTTATAACTGCAGATTTCTCCCAATATCTAGAGTGTCCAGTCGCCGCTCCTTCTCTAACCTATCACCAGTATTCTTCAATTTTGCTATAGAGGTCAGGCGGGTGAGTGAAACCGGGCTCAGAAAAGCTAGATCCTTTAAACGTTTAACTCGAGACAGAGCAACAAAAGTCAAACCAGCCTGGCGCTCCTTAGGACCCAACTCAACTACAACCTTTGGTAGTGTTAGACCCTGAGATTTATGGATAGTGAGAGCCCAAGCTAGTACCAGAGGGAACTGAGTTCGGGAACATGGTTGTGAATTGTACTCAAATTGAGCTGTGAATGGAGTAATAGGTATTACATGAGGGTGAGAATCGAGAAATGGAGGACCTTGGTAGTGATCAACTTCAACTAACAGACACATGGGAAGCCCCCCGACTTCTGTGCTAGGTAAGAGCCCCCGCAAGGTTCCCATTGCCCCATTAACGATACCTGCCTTAATCCATAGGTTCTTTGTAATCATAATCCTTGCTCCAATCATTAATAGGATCATGCTCTGTCTCGAGTTAAACGTTTAAAGGATCTAGCTTTTCTGAGCCCGGTTTCACTCACCCGCCTGACCTCTATAGCAAAATTGAAGAATACTGGTGATAGGTTAGAGAAGGAGCGGCGACTGGACACTCTAGATATTGGGAGAAATCTGCAGTTATAACTTTAATATGACTATCATCTTTGTGCGCCGTATGTTTCCTGTCTCTATGCGCCTGTCTCTACAATTGAATTGACAAGTGGAAAAAAGTCAAGAGTTTTAGTGGAATGCAGCACTTTGGTGTTTGAAACTGACAGTAGGCATAGCGCAGTGGTAAGTTCTTTACTTAACGGTTATGTTTACTTATTGAGGGCCCAAGTTCGAATCCCAGTGGAGGCAAGAAGTTAATTGCCTTAATATCATTGGAAGGACGAGGGAGCAGGGTTGTCGGGTATCCATTCCTTAATGCTCCAGTTCACTATATCTCTACCAAACCACAAGTCTACAACGAGGGCGACCTAAGAAGTAGTGTGATGGCGCTCGGAGTATAGTGAACTGGGGTAACTCGTTTTGCCTTTTGACTGACCGTGACATAAGTGTCTTTTTTGAATTTTTCTATGAAATGGCAAGCTTATATGAGCCATTAAATACGACTAGCTATCATCTTTGCCCGAGTAGTGATCATTGCCAAATCAGGGGGACTACATCGTCGTCAACCTCAGTTACCTTGTAATAATGATAATAATAATAATAGTGTACTATAGAGGAGCTAAATTATTATTATTTTTTTTTTTTTAACAGTTTTCTATATTCCAACTTTATGAGTCCGCGGTAATTCGAAATTAAGAACCCCCTCTGAATTGAAGAACCCCCCCCCCCCCCCCCCCAAGAATAGGTTTAATGTATATGCATGTATTAGAGGCTCGTTGGGGTTCTGATTTACCCTAGGTCATATTGAAACTAGGATCAAGAAGTTTGGGTGCTGACCAGGTGTAATCTAACCATTTTGCAATAGGTTGTTGCTGAAGTGATTAAAGCATGGCCGTTGCGAGACATGGTACAGTTAGGTGGCAATGTATTTGGTACTCGGGCGAGTATGCAGCATGCTTTAAACCTATAATATATACTAAATATGTACTAATGCAGGACTCTGATATAAAGGAGGTACCCATAACAGAGGGCGAGTATGCAGCATGCTTTAAAGCTATAATATGTGTGCTAAATGTATGCTAATGCAGGACTCTAATGCAAGGGGGGTACCAAATTCATTGCCACCTAACTGTATATGCAGACCCCAGCCCACCACTCGAATTTAAGAACCGGTGCTTTAATTCGAATTACCGCGGTAATTGAATCTAATAATTAACAAGACGTACATTTGAGTTAGTAGCAGAAAGATATAAAGCTAGGGAAGACACCTAACTACCTAGGGTGCATTATTGGAGAAGCATGACCTACCTATGTACCTAGCCTATTTTCTCTACCTCGTACAACTAATACCAGTCCTTCCTTCGGTAACACTACTTTTTTTTCTTTTTTTACTAGCAGTGGTGTCCTGCATAAGAAACATAAGAAAACGAAATAGGATCTAGTAGAAAATTTTCTGTGGCAAAAAAAAAAAAAAAAAAAAAAAAAAAAATTCCGTGACCTTGACCCGGAAGGAAAGGGGAGGGGGCCGCCTCGCCGACGGACATAACGACTACATTAAATCCGGAACCGCAAACATACCCCTTCACACCAAAATACAAGACATTAATACTTAGCCAAAAGCCGTGCTGACTATTCCACACAGGTTGGTTTCTTACTTGCAGTATGCAGGCACCATTCGTGATTTCAATGCTTGAGCTATCTGTCGCGGGATAGATAGGCACCAATAATATGTGGAGAGTACAAGAATATGGCCTGTTGATAGAAACCTGAACACACAATGCCACCAAGGCATGAGTCTTAAGATTAAAAAAAAAAAGGTTCTCGTGAACCCATGTAGAAAAAAGGAAAATGTAAAAGATTTTAAGATTCCGTCGCCGGGAATTGAACCCGGGTTCTGAGAGTCCTCGAAGATGAGAGTCTCAAATGCTAGCCACTACACCACGACGGATTGGTTTTGATGTATAGTTAATATAAAGTCAATACTTATAAACTAATACTAATATTGGTTATGGTTACCCTCTCCCATCTTCATGGAAGCCATCCCTCTCTGGATGCATGCTAGTTCGTGCTGGTGCATAATTGAATTGAACACTCTAGAGACATCATTCCATCACATCACCATATATGTATACTATAGCGTTGATAGATAACGTCACTGCATACGAATATTCAGAGTCTCCTATTTAATTGCAACCAATTGTAAGCATGCCTATTGCTGTCCAATATATCCAGCTGCACAATATATCTAGCATGAGCGCTCAAGGACTGATAGGAAATTACCTGAAACTTCAAGATATACCAGATTTGGTAACAACATCGCCATAGCCAACTGCATGTATCTTCTCGCCACTCACGATAATAATTTAAGCTTCTTACCGTGTCACAAACTCCTCCCAAAACCAGGTTACTCGCAGCTCCACCTCAGCTTCAATACTTTAAGCAGTTCCAGAGACTCTTACCACTGCAGGCATGCCACCAGGCCCCACCAGCACCGGCTCATAATCAGAAAGCACAATTACCTCACATGCATACAAGTATATTTGTGTAGATGTAGGTGTATAAGGGATGTATAAGCCAAGATATATCCATACTTGCTTTACTGGTATGATATATCAAACCAACGTACTCATAAAGAAAACCCCTTCAAATGAGCGTCACAATTTGGTACCTTGCCTTACATGGCAAACCCCAGACATTGAAAGACATAATAAAATAAAATAAATAAGTAGAGCTCCAATTGCAAACAAAAGGTAAATATAACAAAAAAAATAAAAAAAAGCTCTCCTCCCTTAAAGATAATGATATAACAAAAGAGCACCCAAGGCAATGACAGTTGCAAAGCGATGGGCTGAGTAATGGATAGTTGATCAAACCCCACTGTCCACGGTGGATCGAGGACGATTATTAGTCTTCTGCCGACCATTGTTTCAATCCAAATTGATATCCACAAGCCTTGCTCATCACCACAGTCGCCCCGACGTGTGCATGGCAATGGCACTTCGTATCTGACCCACCTCCCTTGATGTTCCATTTATCATTCTGTCCCAAATCATCAGCAGCCAATTGAAACGCCTGAACTACTCCAAACATTCCCGGATATTTGTGTCCCACTTGTTTTTACACTCGCCCCACCCCACCCTTCCCTAATTAGAGCTCATCCCTACCGCTTGCGGCGCTTGCCATGATCGACGCCAAGATTGCACCTTCCTCGAATACTGGCCCTTGACCATCGCATCTCGCACCACCCTTCAACCTGTCACAAACCTCCTGTACATCGACCAATCCCTGCTTGTAAAGCGGGTGCCCTACAATGAGGTCCCATGTCGCTCCAGCACCAAGTAACCTCTCGCCTGTGGTTGGCGAGAAAACAATCCTGTGGCTAGGTGTTTTGTTCGCATGGGTGGCAAGAAGGCAGTCGTAAAACTCTGTGGGGTTGTACTGCATTGGACCAACAGATATCTCGGCTCCGTCATCATGGGCGTTGCTGTTCGCAGCGGCTGCGGCCGTAGCAGCTTGCACAATCGCACTAGCGTTCAGCTTGCTTGTAGCGCGAAGAATTTCGTTCTCGGTTTGGTATTTCTGGAGTTCTCGCTTAAGTATCTCATTTTCACTCAAAATACTAGATGACGATGCTTCAATGTTCGCAAGTTTCTGCTCCAAGTCCTTAAAGGCTTTCTCTTTCCGTTCCCGGAATGCACGTTGTCTATTGATTTGATTATATCAGTTATGGAGTCCTTCAGTTTGAACGTTGGAATGGTGCATACGCTTGACGATTTTGCTCTTTCCGCCTCTGTATACCTATGTCAGTTATATTTTCACAATCCACAGCCAGAGAAAAGCATACTGATTGTGCTGGAGTCAGTTCCTTCTCCTCACTGCTGCTCCTTCCGCGTATACTATGTTCGTTCATGTCTTGATCCATATCCAACGACTGTGCTTTTATGATCCCATGCTGGGCACTGATTGGCGTTTGTAATCCATCAATCCCTTCGTACGATCGATATTGCTCAAAAGTCGCATAGTTGTTCTAGATGCCCACAATAATTAGTCAGTAAGTCCACCAAAAAAAAGGATGAGTTGAGAACTAGCAGCCAAGAGGGTCCTGGGAATTATGAATTAACAGAATACCACAGCCAAAGGTACTCACCGGAGGCGAATCAGGATCAAATTCATTCTGCGGTGTTGGTGGGAACCCTACAGCTGAAAAATTCTGAGGGTTGTAGAATGAGTTATAGTCCATCCTGTTTGCAAATAATTTTTGGACCTCTCGTTTGCACGCGCCGCTGCTCTGATCGTCCTTTCTGGACTGCGCTCTTCAATCAGCAATACTGAGTTTAAGCCCCAGGCCCTCCCGCCATACCGTACGATAAGACAAGCCTTGCAGCAGGTTGCCTGGGAAAAGCGTTGGAACGATGACCGTTTGATGTACTTATGGAGCACTTACCAATACTTCTCTACCGCAACAATCCTAGACTGTTTCTAGTCACTAAGGCGAATTAAACGGTGGGGTAAAGTGAGGGATCGAGACAGCCTTCAATTCTTCTCAGTTACTCG
Source organism: Terfezia claveryi (assembly GCA_015179025.1). NCBI lineage: Eukaryota > Fungi > Ascomycota > Pezizomycetes > Pezizales > Pezizaceae > Terfezia > Terfezia claveryi. The sequence goes on along the minus strand of WHUX01000018.1, from coordinate 162,149 downwards.
CCGATCTGATTCGAGGTGTAGGTGTAATGCCGTCAGGAGCAATGTATTTCTAAGTGTGAAACGAGAGTGCCAAAGGGAGGGAGCTGGTGGATGAACGCTGAAAGAGGAGTTGGGATGGAGTGGAAGGCACGGAGGATTCCAGTGCTGCTCCTTGCTACGCTGTATCAGTACTTTTCCAGGCTGTGCTGGTAGCTTCGACTGCGTGTGAGGTTCGGAATTTGAATCTCGAGCAAGGAGCGGGTAACTAACAGTGATTAGCTGCCAGTCAGCACCCACATTTATCCGCAGCAGCCTGAACGGCAGCAGGTAGCGATGGCGTCTAAATCTCACCACTGATGCTTGCTCCTGATCTCTGGTGGGGTGGTGCGCAGACGAACTAGCAGCTCGAAATCTTGAAGTTGCCCTTTTGCTTTGTGTGGTTGATGACGATGAGGAGTGCGATGAGTCTTACCTCCGCAATTTGCTTCTTTGCCTCGCACAAACTACTGCGGAAGCTTGATAGTACGGGTATAGGTATTCTGGCTATCGCCGTGACACACACACTGAATGGTCCAGGGGTTGCCAGGGGATACATTAGTGTACCTATGTCCATATGTATTGGGTTCAATACTCAAGTATTCCAGCGATCTGCTACAGTAGTAGCTACTTTCTGTACGCTACCTTGCAACTTGAAATCTTGAACCTGAGCCCCCCCAGTAGAACCATTAGTATAAACCATTGCCTTTCTTTCTATCCACGCTCATTGACGGGTATAAAACGATGAGCGCCCTTTACGGCAATCTTCTGGGGTGCATTAACCCCCGGAGCTTGCCACGGGAATTTAAAAAAGTTAGTTGGATTTTTGAAATTCCATTCGCAGGGGTATCAAGGCAAACCTATAAGCCATCTTCTTAACGCAAAAGTACCATGTCACAGCATAACGTGAAACAGTGCTCCTGGGGCTTGAGATCTATGTAAGTAGGGAAAGTATTTGTATCTGGTTCATCTGGTGACTCTTCGCCAGCTGCTGTCAACTTGTCTATATCAGAGCTAGGATCATGACCCGTCGGTGATACCGAGACATGGTGATACCGAGACATTTCAGTGTCGTTAGTACTCTTGGTAACCGTAACATTTCATCCACCAATCAATCTCACTACCATGACGTGAGTTCACATGTGACTTCTCGCAAGATTGCGACCCAAGCCTCCAAAGAGTAAAGGTTACTCTCAACGTTCGATGTAGCCGGGGTATTCGATCCGTCTCATAGAACTTGCTTTTTTGCGACCACGAATCCGCTAAGCAACTTTCATGTAACGCGTAGGTATGCCGAATAATGGTCTAGATCACCCAAGAAATATCAGTGCATAGTACAGAATATGTACTGGCTTAACACAGATCTGAGTAAGCGGGTTTTTGAGGCTCAGTTGTACTCTAGAATCTCAATTCCAATCCCGCGGGAACTCACATACCGGAGTGTACAAACCGCTGGGGTCACGGGAGGGTGACCGGGGACACTGGGTGGATTACGGAATTCGCCAGATTCGTCGGTAGTTTCAGCATTAGCTTTCCCGATTAAATCTTTGCATTTGGCTCTCTTGAACCTCATATACACTTATCATATTATTAGTACATAGTCTGGTTGGCACAACACCCTCCTGATGTATCGTTACGGTTATGTACTGTAGTTAGATATAAGGATGTGAGCCAGGGTATGTACTTAATCTTAGCCTGATTTGATGAGAGTTCGACTGCTCACATCCGGCCTAATCACTTGACTGATCATCGGTTACACACAAACATCTTGCCTGACTCTGGCTACGGTTGATAGAAGTCGATGTCAGAAGTTGTTGACGAGTGAGAACTGGGCAATCCAAGCTATGGACAATGAGTACTGGCACTTCCATGAGCATGTTATTGAGAAACGGTACATCTTGGTGAAATTGAACGATTTTCTTGGAATTCAACAGTTATATTCCATAGATTTTATTAAGAGTGAAATAAAAGTTGAAGGTGCATTTGGTAGTGAGAGTACCACCCTTTGCTGCTGTCACCATGCTTCAGACACACAGATTCTGACCTGAGGCAAGACCCTAACAACCGAGTAAGTAGGCACTGACTCTGCGTGAAGGTACCTTTATGCTGAACCCTCACATGCTCGATAGCGTTGGGGTCTGGATTGTAGGGAGGATATTTGTGCAGTTGGTTAATGGTGAATGCAGGCAGGTAGGAGAAACATCTTGAGCAGCCAAAGGTAGACAGAGTTGACCTTGTGGTCGGTTTTTGCCTCAGAATGCCTTTGCCCTCTGCATATGCAGTCCTTATCCAGATGTCCAAAATTGCCAAAAATTGCCAAAAATTGCCAAGTACCGTATAGGTACCATGCATTCGAATTCATTTGCAGTCGAGTGCTATCACCATGACCACTTGCATAGTACATATATTACTCAGAGGTACAAGTATTGGTTCGAGATATCTGCCAATAATAGATGACAATCATGAGGACAGCAATTTCTTCTAAATCAACTCACTGGTTCATGTTTTATTCTGCTTCACATATTGAACTATAGTTGACCACTGGATCTAGGAGCATTTTCCAGTAAACTGTCTGATTTAGAGAAATTTTGATATTTGACCAGGGGCAACTAGAATCCTGTGAGATTGAATATTGTAGATGTAAGAGAATGAGTATAATACCTCTCTTAGCCACTGTCACTTACGCCACATAAGGGAAGGCATTGTTGTTGAGGTACTCCATGTGGAGCTTGCAAATAAAGTCTTAAATCAGGCATAGCCTGCATGTACACAGACGACGAAATTGCATTCCTTGTGGTGTAGTTCTTTTTTTTTCGGCCTCGCTATAGCCAGCTCCAAACTATCCCAAACACAATAGGAATTCTTATTTATGTATTTCTGTTGAGGAAACCGGTGCTGGCAATGTCTGCATGAAAATTGTCCAAGCTATTATGCAACACACTCCTCGAATATATATGCATGGCTCGGTCGAATACCTGTATCCTTACTTTGGACACCACCACAACACATGATCAGAAGTTCAAGCAATGAGAAAACTTGCATTGATATGTAGCTTCCACAATGGAATCTTCTGGGAGTCTTCTGGTTTCTGTCACTGTGGCGAGCAAAAGTAGCCTCGAGAATACCGGTAGCTCATGGGGCCTAGCTGAAACCCCACGTGATATACCTAATCGGGTAATATCATGGCTGCCTTACATATAGGCCACTACCTACGTAGTCAGTAGTCGCCAGAGGGCTCGGCTGTATCGAGGAAAGTAGCCACGAGCACTGGAATTGGGAGTGGAATACCTAGTTGTGTATCCTTCGCCTCCAGTTCTTCCTTTCTTTCTCACTATCACCACCACCACTGAGCAGTATCAGTTCATCTTCCCCAAGAGCTAGACTGCCAACAATCTATCCCTCTGCCCCCCCGCCTCCTTTCATCTCCGCTGATCATATATTCCTCGAGTGAACCCCCCCCCTTCCTCCGGGCCCCCTCAAAAAGGTGTTTTCCAGCAGATTGCTTCGCATTGATAGGATTCGCACAAGTACTGTTGCAGTTTCCAGTGTAAATCTCTAATTGACTTTAAAAGAGCAAGCTCTTTGGCTTGAGTATGTTACGCCCCTTCTCTGGCAAAGCATAGCTTTTGGAACCACGCTAACAATCACAAGTAGTCAACTACCCAAGCATGACGTTCAAGCGTGCTCTGGGAAGCCTCTCAATTATACGCGTGCTCAGCTTGGTTATATTGTTTGTCAGTCTGGGTTTTTGTACGCCTATTGTCGACAAGGTGCCAGATTCTGCATGCATTCTCCCCGGTATCTCCTGTGATCCGTCAGGCCAGGCATGCTGTTCTGGATATCAATGTATCCAGACTTCAGCCAGTGAAAAGGCCTATTGTGTTCGGGCCGAAAGACCACCGTTCATCATGGCTAGATCAGGATTCTTCTCTGGCCCCCCTCCACAGTTTATAGGAATGGATACAATGCCCTCAGATGTACTTCCGAGGGATGCCAACGTTGAGGAAGAAACCTGCAAACAGTTTACCCATTGTAACCTCTCCGCACCAGAGTGTTGTGGTGACCTCATCTGTAGGGGGACAAAAACAGAAGATACCTACTGTGTGGTGAAGCCAAAGCCGGAAGAATACGGTACGAAGAAGAATTGTCGTATTAACGGAGATGATGGCTGCATATCTCCTGAAGACTGCTGCGAAGGATATTATTGTCAAAAATATCCCACAAACACACATCATACTCCTAGGTGCTTACCAGTTGACCTACCACCTCGGACGTGGTTTGCCCGCTCTGTATACCTTCGAGAAGGGGTCACCTGTCAATCTAGCCTCGACTGTCAACCCGGGTATGATTGTTCTCAGCAAGGCAATTGTTTTCCAGCTACGCCCAATGATCACCCTACAGTATTTGTTCCTCACGACAAAACGCCATCAATAAAAACAAGGGGAGAAAACATCGCCTGTCAATCTTATCTTGATTGCCCAGATGACTATAGATGCTTTCATGACAAAGAAGGAACACGGGATGGCACGTGTATGGCTCCTGGAGAACACCACGGCTGGCTTATCAACAGAAGGGATCCAAAAATGGTGCAAAAAGCTAAGGAGAAGGAGTTTGAGTTTCCGGAGTTTCCAACAAGCTGGTGCACTCAAGAAGGCTGCCCATGCTACATATCCTCCCCTTGTGAAATGGGCATCTGTGACAACTTCGATGAACGCATTATTGGGAGGTGCCGGAAGTTTCGACCAGGCGAAGGTGACGACCTTCAACCAGGTTTCCCCATTGACACAGTGAGGTGTACATATACTGGGTGTCCCTGCAATAAATGGTATGACCACTGCTGGAATGGTGCTTGTGATGGAATGAACCGGCCGGGGTTCGGCAGATGCAGACCCTTTGCTCCAATGGAGGAGCCAAGGAACAATAGGCAGATATCTGAAGGGTGCACGGGAGTAGGCTGTGTCTGCAACGGCCCTGACTTTCCTTGCAAGAACTCACAGTGTATCATCAAAGGGGTCAATAAATATGGGCGATGCAGGAGGTTCGACCCCAATGGACAGATGCTTCATACACGACAAGAGTTTGATGCGAGGTGCAGAACTGAGGGCTGTCCCTGCCGCAAGCAAAGTGACTGCTTGGAAGGTACCTGCTCGGGCTACAATGTGAACGAGGTTGGTAGATGCAAGGTTAGAAATGGCTGTACACGCTGTGGCCATCCGAGGCGTGATATTATGGAGCAAAACTGGTACAGAGAAGAAGAGCTCTGAAGAGTTGTGATTGCTTCGTTCCTGACTTGCATCCCTACTCAGGCAAAGTGCAAAGTGGCGAGTTTGAGAAGAATAAAAATACAGTGACGTTTTCCCTTGTTTGTCTTATTTTTATTGATGGAGGATACGTTATATCTTCAATAGATGAAAGTTATTCTTGGTGTTTGCTTTCTTTGCTGTAGCTTATTAGCTCGGCTCGTCTGTCTTGCTGCTGTTTGAAATAGATGGGGAATTCAAAGATTGCTATAACGAATAAAAAGGCCGTCCTGAAACTTTCGGGTCCCGGATTATGTTATGAAGTGACGCAAAGTAGACATATCCCCGGGCAATTCTGCAGGTGGTTGGCGCAGGGTTTTCGTATTAGTACTTGTAGAGCATGAGAACCTGTTTATTACTGAATAGGTCCAATTGTAATTGTTCTGGGATATGCTGCATTTATGCGGTTACTTGTAGTAGCTTGGGCCTTGATAACATGTCAGCAATATTATCACTTTAGCGCAGTACAGTACAGTACAGTTAACTAAGTACTGGCGAAGAAATAACTTTAGGTGAGAGAGGGGCAATGTTATTTTAATTATCACTGGATTTGTGTACGTACAGTATAGTATGGGTACAGTACAAAACGAAGACTTGGATTGATAATTATGTGTATAGAATACTTAGTGTACTTGACTAGATTTTATGATATGTACATGCTAACTAAGTACTTATCATTCAGGCTGGAAGCTGGAACTGTGGAGAGCTGTGGGTCTACGGATATCTCGTCCTCCGGGGGGTTCGGGTTGGGGGGGTGGTTGGGGGTCAAATTGGTTAGGAAGTATTTATTATCTACAGTATCTGTAACCAACAACCAAAACCAACCCTCCAAACTAGTAAAAAAAAAATAAAAAAAAAAAATAAAAAAAAATAAAAAAATAGATATATAATATAGAAATATACATATATATATAGCACAGAAATAATTTTTTACTACAAATGAAAATCATTACAAGGTCGGTTTCGGCCATATTGGTTCGTTGTGCCGCCGCAGCGCTCAGGGGCACTCAACACGCGCATATACACAGACACAGACACAGACACAGACACAGACACACACACACAGAGAGAGAGACAAACAAACACCAAAAATAAACGCAAAAAACAATCAAAAAATTACAAGAGCCATCAGAAGCTATGCCATACCTGTGCCATGCCTCATGCCCACGCAGCCATTCCCAATCATCAAGTCATTAGCAGAGGCCACAGCCAACGCAATACACAAAACATAATCAAGACACTAGTATGCAAGTCACAGCACCCTTCCTGTACTACTGTCCACCACCATCCCCACTCCCATCCCTATCCCTACTGCCCCCACTCCCAGTAAAGGTGTTCTCTCATCCACTCCACTAATGCTCGCCTCCCTCGCCAACACTGGTCTTTCCCTTCTCCGCCTTCTACTTCTCTCACCCACTGCACTACCACTCCCACTACTACCACCACTCCGACTCAATCCCGCTACACTCCTCCCTCCGCCCCCTCCCACCGCAGCCACTATCCCCCTCCACCATCTGACTCCCAACCCCCCTCTCTTTCTCTTTCCTGCTCCCTCTCCCTCTCTCTCACATCCCCCACCCCTTCCCCACCCACTACCTCGCCGTCATTCCCACTCTCATCACTACTACTATCCTCCCCATCGCCCCACCCCCTTTCTACATCCCCTCCTTCCCTAGATACCACTCCCCCCTTCTCCCTAACCATCTTCACCACATCGCCCTTACAAATCGGACACGTCCTCCGTCGAGTGACAAGCCACGGGGTGATGCATCCCACATGGAACTCGTGACCGCAGGGAAGGCGCATAACTCGGGAGACGTTTGGAATGTACTCTTCTAGACAGACGACGCATTCGAGGGAGGAGGAGGGAATGTTCGGTGGTGGCGGTGGTGGCGGTGGCGGTGAAGTCGGTGGAGTCGCATTTCCATCTCCATTCTCAGTCTCTGGGTTCTTCACCGGCGTAGGAGCGGGTTGCTCCTTTTGTGGTGGTGGTTCTGGTGGTGTATCACCCGCTCCATTAACCAGTGTCACACTCGAGCTCGCCCTACTACTTCCACTCTCCCTCATGACCCCACACAACCTCTTCTTCCTCTGTTTCCTCCTCACTTCTCCATCTGTCCCCTCCTCCCCCCTCTGTCCCACCACCCCTCCAGCGCTCCCCCCACTCGGCTCCGTATACACCCTTACTGGTAAACTCTCCACAACGCTCTTCGGCGCCCTCCATCTCCTCCTCTGCAACCTCGCTCTTATCGCCAACATCGCTAAAACCACATACCCCATTAGCTCCCTTACCCACAACCCCCAAAAAGCTCGGGAAGATAACTCACTATACACAATCCCCAATGTCCCTAACGGACTAACAACCAACACCAACAGCGTATCCAAAAACGGGCTGGCAGGGCCAGGGGTACATGTCAGACTAACCCATAACCCCTCTCTCTTTTTATCATTACTAACAGTGTTCTTCTTCCTCGTAAGCCTCCCCGCACCACTTCTCCAGAAGTTTTCGTACTGGAACCTGGGTGCGCGAGAATGAATCGGATTAAGCGGGAGGGTGGGTGTAAACGTCGGCTGGCGTGGAATAAGTGAGATAAGCAACTGCGCTGTAGTATGGGTAGTGAATATACTCGGGATCACCACATTCGAAGTATCGCCTACTGAAACAAACCAACTTAAATCAGCTTCCGATACTAGGGCTTCCGATACTAGGGAGGTTTAAGGGGAGTAGATATCACCCCACCTTTAGCATACATCGTAACCAACCCCCTCCCCGAAACATTATCCCCCACCACCACCGCAATTGCACCTCTCCTCTGTGCCCATAGCACCTTTTGCAAAAACCCACAACCCCCTCTCGGGAGCAACACAATCCTCCCATTGATATACATATCCCTGCCTTCATCTGCCTCTCTCCTTCTCAGCCCTTTTCCACCAATACTAGCAGCCTTATCCTCATTCTCGTCGCCCTCCCCTGGCGGCGTCTCTTCCTCGCCGCATCCGTCTTCCCCGTCTGGGACAGCCACCAGTCGCCCCGTTAATCCCTTGCTTCTCCGTCCTCCACCTCCCCCCCCTCCGTCACCACTCCCACCAGTATTCTCCCCCTCCTCCGGCAGCTCCGGCCCAAACGCCGCAGGCCGCGCAAAAAAAAACGTACTATCATCGTCCATGAGCGTAATAATCGCCGACTTCGGAAACAGTGATGGCCCCCTTGTTGATAGGCCTCCTCTGCTGTCGCCGTTGCAGTGAAAGCCAAAGGTGGCGGATGTGATCGAGGGGATAAAGGAGAGTGAGAATAGGGTAGTTGAAAGGAGGAAGAGCAGGCGGGGGAGAGGTGGCATTGTTGCTTCTGCGGGGCGTGTCGTGCGCTGCAGACCGTGAAACGCAACTAATTGTAGGTATTATAAAGTCCGTCGCTGGTCGCAAGAGGTGATTGATTGTTTCGTTTCTGCCTGCCTCGTGGCGCTGCGGGGTGCGGTTTAGACAAAGGTACCGTCTGATTTGTGGGTTGGGTCGTGTGCGCTCACTTTCAACGTCAATGCCAACCAAATAAATATAGCAGAGCCCCCCACTACCCCGCTGTGTTGTCGCCTATTCTCTCTCCACAGGCTCGCCGGATTCGTATAGCGATTTTCTGCCGTATAGCAATCAAACGCTTGTATCGTAGTATGGATGTCTCGTGCCCGCGGGTACACAGGCAATTTGTCTTCTTGGAAAAAAGTAGATTAGCCACTCCCCATCCTCAACTGAACCCGACGCCACACCACGCAGTACTGTCTCACCATTCGTCCCTTCACCGTCCCCGACACGGTGGCGTGTAACGGTGTGCTGTGTTATGAGCTGGACTCACGACAGTGTGGTCTGACCAATCCAATTGCGCCTGGTCAAGGCTCCCCAGGACTGCAGTTTCAGCTCGCTCAATCAGAAACCGCAAGCAGATAACCATAGCAATAACATAAACCCGTACAGCAGGTTCTTTAGTACCTTGGAACAAGAAAGTCTGAAAGCACGAGAGCTCACATGTCGATTCTTTGTGGCTCGCTGGGGAGCCGGCTCTCGCAACCAAAATCAGTCCACCTCGAGTCGGCCAAGGATGCCAAGGATGCCAAGTCGCCTACAGTTGTGTGTTTCCTTCCCAAAGCGAAGTCAGGCACGTCACACTGCAGCGCAACCGGTAAACCCGCATCAAGCGCACGGGGGCAACACCGCAGGTCAATTTGTTCTATTTTACGAACGATTCAAGTCCTGGTAGACTGCATACATGTCATACCGAAATACCCTTCAAGACTACCTATAGTCAAAGCAGCTTGTGGATGGGAGGTGGGAAGGATATGTATGTACTTACCTACCTAGCCTAGGGCGGCTTTCTACTACCGTAGCACAATTTTATTTTGATTTCCACTTCATTGATATTTGTTTTTCACTTGAGCGATTACGAGGGAAGTGGGACTAATTAGTTTTTGTTCTTGCTCTGGGCCATAGTTAGGGTCCGCTTCCTTCTTCCTGCCGGTCATGCAGATTAACTGTGATCACGGTGATATCTGTCGGAATATCGGTATTTGGGGCGCGCGAGGGCATATCTCATGGCGGTGCACACAAGTAATTGATATGTGTAAAAAAATAAAAAATAAAAAATAAAAAATAAAAAATGACATTGCTTGGGCACTTTAAAATGAAGCAGGATAACAATAAAGAAAAAAAGTGGTATCTGGAACACCAGGGATTCCTTCTCGCTCAGCACAAATACCTCCTCGTAACCCTAGTATGTAGATGTGTCACAGAAATGTGACACTATTCTGTGCCGCAGATATCGAAACCAACAATGTTGATATTTGCAATATGAACCAGCAGGCTTAGTGCCATTCCAACTGGAATTGGCAGTCGCTACACAGTAGGTTTGGATAATGGGATACTGAAGGTGGAGTGACTACCCTAGTAGGTTTAGTGCTACATGGTTAGCCATCTGAGTAGGTGGCAGTGTGTAAGAACATGGTCACATGACAACACTACCACATTTGGATATTAGATAGTTTGATACTAGTGACACACTAGTGGTGACCATAAGGTTGAAACCTTGGGGAACCATCATATGGGCGAGGCATCCTCTTCTAGAACGAATACAAGGGATAGGATAACCACATGATAGTGCTTCTAGGTTATGAGCCCGGCGTTTCTCAGTCTGCGATACGATACATTTTTTCTCTTCTTCGAAAATGGCACAAGACAACGTACACACAGAGAGCTCATTCATTTACTCCTATGCGGCCCCATCAGGGGGCCATGAGGAGCCACCCAGAAACCCGGGTGGATTCAAGGGAGAGGCAAGTTAATCTGCCGGACCCGCGCGAACTAAATACAAATAGCTGAACTGAGACAAGGCCCCGTGCTGTTATTAACGGACGAACTGATGACCAGGGGGCCTGACTGGGCCCTGGCTTGAAACGGAAATTGAACTGATGAAAGAAAGAGTAATGAGACTCAACGTGAAACTAGACTCTAATGAAGCTGGCGAACAAATGAAAGTAAGCCAACCTGGCCACGGACACGGCCCTTTGAAAGGTATATAACTGAGTTGAACGGCGCAACTACCAACAGCAATACTTCCAATAGACTCGGGCAGCTCTAGATTCTAAAGAAAAAAACCAAGGCATATACAATAACCAAGAATGGCACCAATTATCATCAATTTGAGAGAACAGCTCCGGGAATTCTTAAACGACAATGAAATAATCATCCAGGAAGATATGTATCTTCCTATATTTGTCTGGCACTTCGGGGATCATATTTATAATTTGTCTGCTAGTGGGGAGAATCATGCTGTTGATACCATTGTGGCGAAATGGGAGCAGGAAGGCATTAAAGACATGGGGGAGTTTGAAAGTAAATTGGGAATGACGCCTGAGGCGGTTGTTACAATGGTTCGGGAACTGGTGGATACAGAAATTCAAGCCTTTTTGGGGTTGAATAATGGATACTAGGGAGTAGGGTACATGATGGAGAAAGGAAGTAGGGTACATGATGGAAGAAGGGAGTAGAGTAGTAGGTTGTTTGAATTTAATGTTTCTGTCCTCTCGCAAGTATACTAATATAAGCAACTATCATTAATCAATAACTCAAGAGCCAGGTTAGGTGGAGAATGTTGAGTAGGAATCGATTTCTACAAATTAGGGATACATATAGAAATACTTAGTTATGCAGCGAGAGCCAAAGGTCTAATGAAAGAAAAAGACATGAAGACTAGATAAAGGTCGAGTGCACAGTGAAGAGATGAATAGTGAGAAGCTCTTCAGAGTAGGAGGAAGCAACATCAAAGGCAAAATGAATTACTATATGATTAGTATAAAATACATTGTCATTGAAATCTATTTTGGAGCTGAATTATGCCTGCGGTGCATAGGCATTGTATATGCAAGATTCCCAAACCGAAAAAGGTTATGCATGAAGCACAAGTTCGATTCCCTAAGAGAGCACTGGGATAAAAGGAAGAGTATTATAGATATTTATAGTAATATGAACCCCAGCTGTAGTTTGTTGTGAAAAGTTTATTGGTCCTGAGGTGTTTACCAGGAGCAGTAATTATTAATTTGATCTCTGTGTGCGGTTTGGAGGGAAGTGTGAGTATACAATATACTATCGATATTTGGGCAAACCTAGCACCCAGTGACCACGTTTTGTCCTAGTGGTTATACTCTCTAATAGTACACTGGCTCTTTATACAAGTTGTTTTATTGCGTTCTCTGCAGCGCTGTTTTGCTCTGGACTATAGGTTTGCATAGTATAGTGTTGTATCTGACCACTGTGAGCAAGTTCTCCTTGAAATTCCTTTTGTAGTAGAGACTACTTGTTATCGCTGAATAGGGTAAAGATTCGACAACCTGACTAATTCTCATAGATTGCTTTGAATTTGTTAAAGGCAGTTCTAATTTCATCTTTTGTTTTTAATATGTATACCCATGTAAATATCGTAAAACCCAAATATTACAATATATGACCTCTAGTTTGTATATTGGTTCTATGTATAGAGCTCGTGAGATCTGTCTATAGTCTTTTCCAACTAGATAGCCTGTGCACAAAAAATGATTTGATGGGGTTGGATCACCCACTACAATCTCTGACGCCATGTCTTGTAGTTTCTTGATATCTACCTTATTTAAATGTCCTAGTTATTGGTGCTATGTTTGTAAGGTGTTACGGACCCTCCTGGACCATGACTATGACCTAGACTTTACCCATGACCTTGGGACTCTCAACCCAGACCACAGTATGTACTGTCATAGACTATGCTTGAACTTGCGACAGTCGTGCCAGATACATCAGCAAAAATAATATCTGCGTCAGGTGCGTCGGAAGCACCTGACGCTCCGACGCAAACTGCTGAATCTGACGCCATCTATAACAACTCGCGCTTTGTGGACGCAATTCATATCTTCTTATATTTCCTTACGCACACCCAACTTATTTGGCCTAACCAACGTTAAATCATTTGAAGCCATATTCCTAGATTCATATCTACCTTAACCTCTACCCTCTACGCAGTCACCATCCTATTCCAAACTCCAACGCAAATGGTCTTCCAGCATAGCCGTTGTAGTTCACCTGCATTTTATGCATTTCATGCATTTTGAAATAATCCATTTTATTCTCACGATTATCTAATAAGGCTATCTAACACGCTGCGCTCCAAAACCCCCATCTGTACCAGCCTTCACATCCGCGTCCCTAGAATCCTAGATTCGCCGTCCATATAAGCCTGCAATTCACTGTCCATATTAGCCTGGATATCCGCTAGAATTGAGCAAGCAAATCAGCCTAGAATCGAGCGAGCAAATCAGCCTAGAATCGAGCGAGCAAATCAGCCTATAATCGAGCGAGAAAATCAGCAGAGAATTGAGCAAGGAAATCACCATAGAATCGAGCGAGCAAATCAGCATATATATAATCGAGTGAGCAAATCAGCCTAGAATCGAGCAAGCAAATCAGCGAGAAAATGAGCGAGCAAACCAGCGTAGAATTGAGCGAGCAAAATTATACTGTTGGAAGGAATCAACAGGAGAAAAGCTCTAAGTCCCAGCCGGCCACACCTTGGAAATAGGGACTTGCCGTGTCTTGCCGCAGCCATTACAGTTGGATCCAGCTGCCCAACCAACTGGCGCTGTCTTAAAACCAGATTACATGTCTTACCTACAATCATTTCGTGGCGTCGGTTGGGGCTGCTCCTGCAATTGGCAAAACCTAGCACAAAGGAGGAAATACCCATATATGGGAAACGAATGAGAAGGCAAACGTATAGAAATGATGGCTTTTCGGCCTCTATATATGCATGCAATTCATGCTTCCGCTGGCTCTAGATATTGGTGTTTTGCATGCTTCCGCTGGCGCTATATATTGGTGGTTTTCATCCTTTCGCTAGCTCTAGATATTGGTGTTTAGTATGCTTCCGCTGGCTCTGTATATTGGTTTTTTCATGCTTTCGCGATCTCTAGATATTGGTGTGTTTCAGGCTAGGAAGCATGACGGAAGTAAGACGGAAGTAGGACGGAAGTAAGATGGAAGTAGGACGGAAGTAGGACGGAAGTAGGACGGTAGGGCGCGATAGAATGTAGAGTCGGCGACCTGACACTGACGCACAGAAGGTTAGACGGAGGTGGACGCGACGTGACGCAGAGTAGGGAACATGAAGCACCTGACGCAGAATTTTTTTTGCTGATGTTCTACTGCTATATATATATACATCTGATCGAAAATATACTTACGATGATAGGTCTAGTAAATGGTATAACAATAAACAACTGAACTCGACACATTAAGATCTGACAAAGATTTGTTACAAGCAAAGCAAATGAGGGCATAATCAAAGTATTATAGATTCCTACAAAAGAATAAGTAGCAGATATCTTCATGAAAATCTTATTATGAGAAATATTTTTCGAAACATGCAGTGACACTAGAAATTGATCCGAATACCCATATATACCTTATCTGCAGTACAGACTTTCAAAGCAATAACCAACTACACAAGTACATACACAGTGAGCATACTATTCAACTAATAAAAAAGCGGCAAATCGAGCAGACAGAAGATATTATAGAAGGAGAAGATGGAAACGCAGAGCAGGGGAGGCAAATCGAAAGGACAGGAGATGAAATGGAAGAAGAAGATGAAAACATAAAGACAGGGAGATAAGTGGAATAGAGAGATGATGTTATTGAAAGAGAAGATGACAATACATATTCTTCCTATTTATTTCTTTTATTTTTATTATTTTATTTTTATTTTTGTTTTTGTTATTGCTGCACATTTTTTTTTTGTCAAAGGCATTATACTGTACTCATCACAGTGGTAGTGTTAAGAAGAGGTGTAAGGACGTGGTCACATGACAACACTACCACATGTGGATATTAGATAGTTTGATACTAGTGACACACTAGTGGGGACCATAAGGTTGAAACCTTGGGGAACCATCATATGGACGAGGCATCCTCTTCTAGAACGAATACAAGGGATAGGATAACCACACGATAGTGCTTCTACAGTGCTCCATAGTCTGGTTGTGCTCCACTAGTAGGTTTAGCGTCTCTACGAGAGGCTTGTGCCAACGAGACTAGGTTTAGCGCATTTGGAGCACAATGTGGCAGTGCGTGCCCCCAGGTAAAGTGATATTATATTAGTCCTGAACCAGGCCAAGCATTCATCCATCTGTGCATCCTCTTTTTCTGGGCCCCAGTTGAACCCCTCAACTGTTCTATTCGCAGGTGCCACCTCAAATTGAACGTGTATCCTCTTCATTCCGAAATAACTCAGGATACTCTTGTATTGGGTAGTGGGGACTCTCGATAACGGTCACTTCTCGAAGTGCTAAAGAAAGTGAGTTGACAAAGAATAGAAATATACAAAGGTAGAATGCCTACCTCTAACATTCTCTACAATTTCCCCCTGTGTCTCTAAAATGCTGTCCAACTTACGCTTAAGGTTTTCATCTTTCCCCAAATTGGGAGTGACGACGGAAACAGCTTGAAAGTATTAGCATCAGACATTATGTTGTGCCCAAGTGGGGCTTACGCTCAATGACCGTGGCCGCCGCACTCCCGGAGAGGTTGTAGGGGTGGCTGGAAAGCTTTCCTCAGTAAGCTTCGGGAAATGACGTCCGCGAACTTTGTTCTTGTAGATGAGTTCAATGTCCTCGTCTTCGAGGCCATATTCCTCCTGGTGGGCTTCAAAAAATAGTTTAACATGTTCCCGATTCCATTTCCGAAAAATTTGGCGGGAAATCGGGGGGGATGTTCGGGCTGCCGGAGGCGTCTGGAGTGGAGTCTACAGGAGAGGCAGGCATACCGGTAATCAAAGACACAGACGTGCTGGCAGCTGGGGCAGCTGGTTTGGTTGAGCTGGGGAAGCTGGGGGAGCTGGTTTGGCTGCTTCAGGGGTGGGTTGGTAGCTGTGGGAGCTGGTTTGGCTGCTTGAGAGGTGGGTTGGAAGCTGTGGGAGCTGATTTGGCTGCTTGGGGGGTGGATTGGTTGGAACTGGGGGAGTGGTGATTGCGTATTGTAACTCGGAGGTGTTGTACCTTCGGAGTCAACGATGAAGCTAAGTCATCCCTGCTGGCTTGGCGCCGCTCATACAGTACAACCACCGGTTGCAAATATTGGGAGTGAAAATAAAAACCACGCCCTATTTTAGAGAAAGTCCACTCTGTAAGATTACGAGGTTATGTAGCTGAGGAATCGTGAAGAGAATTGCGTGTGTATATTCAAAATAGAGAGCTATCTAGATATCGCTATAAGTCTTGTTCGCTTATGGTCCTAGTACTCTAAAGAACTTTTCCTTCGACATTTCCAGCTCCTTATATCCTTCTTTCCCTAACTGAGACCAGCCTCTTTGGGATCCCTGCTCTTACCCTTGTTTCCTACCGCAGAATTCAAACGTCCTATTCTAGCTAGTGCTCATGGGTCGAGAGTAACTCCGACACATTCCTCCATGCTAGCAAATTCGTATCTTCCCCACCACGCATAGAAGCTGATCTCTCATAGGTATGCCATGTTCATCAATGTTACGACTGAGATTATGCAGACCGGGCCGGCACCACCCGATGGTGGGTGGCTTGAAGTCAACCCCGCTTTGCCTATATATATGCCCACTTCTTGTATCTAGTTATTGCTCTTTAAGACTCGAGCGAAGTTTTGTATTAAACTATGAGAGCGTGTATAAGATGTCCGAGAGGGATTAGTTATCTATCACCATAAGTTTAACAAAGATATGTTGGAATATCGTACGGGTGCACAGCAGATCTGTAGTAATATGCCTACTAGAGTGGATGGTAAAACACGAAGTAGACAATAGAACTTAAGAGTGCAATAATGCTCTATTGAATAGAGAACGAAGCGAATTGAAGACTTGCTTAATTTTATGAAAAATACAGGTCCGGAGCGATGTCTATATACGTGAAAATTCAGGGTAAAACGATGTGCAGGGATGTGTTATTCAACCAATCAGAAGCAAGAAAATGCAAGGATTGCGGATAGCGATCCCCTACTCAGCAAACTCTTGAATCATATAATCTCCACCTCCATGTGCATAATAATAGCAGATCATTCTATTCCAATAACACCGCATCCCCAACACCTAAGTAATCTATGCCTGAGAAAGAATCGGCATACCACTGTAAGGGTCAGTAATGAATTGGAGAGAGAGAAGATAAAATGAACTAAACTAGAGAGGCTCATGCGTAGCTTGACAAGATATATGTTTACATATGTATCCTCCACCTAAGTTCCCTTGATATATACATGGACAGCTTATACCATTGACCCCTTCGATCCTTCATCCCCACATGGCCAACCACTGACACCGACACCTATCATAAAGATTGGAATTCGAACTCAAACCATGCGGCAGCTTGGAATCGGAAACCCTGGCCAGTTCGTTCATTGGAAAGACCTTTGTTTAACTTTGAAGAAAATAGTCAGCTTGTTCAGGGTAACTTGATTAACTTAATCCCCCCCAACAAAAAAAAGCGCCATATTCATTCCTCATAAGAATCAAGTTCAAAAGTGCAAGTTAGTTAGTTGAGATATTTGTATGACTTCTTGAATAAGTATGCAGGGGTTCATATCTGTCGTTTTCCCCCAACCTGTCGCTTCCCGTCCAATTATAGTACTTAGTGCGGGTAGTCCCGTGGTTAAGTTTACTTGGTGATTTTATGCTGTGAACAGAGTGAGCAGGGGTGGAGGTTATGCACATTTATTCAACAAGTGAGGGGACGAACTTGCATCGTGTCGAAAAAGGCAGGAAGAAGTAGCTCGGTTCAACAAGTCTCCAGTAGTAATAATCTTTTCTCTCAAGTAAAATCTCGCACGCTTAACCAGCGTGAACCAACAAAAATTCAACTATTCAACTTTCAAGAATTAAAGCACCGCTAACACGAGGCTCTAGGTACGTACCCTACTCGCGTAAAAATTATGTTTCCAACTATACGTCAGGAGGATAAATTCCCCCCGACAACCCCAAACATAATCACATCAAGAAATAAAAAACCCGTAAAACTCCATTGATATTAAAAATAAAAATACACTTAATAAACTCCACGTAATCTCGCTGCCATTTCCAGCTCAAATCTCTCCTTCGCATAAGGTCCTTCGCTAATTTCCTTCACCATATCCGTTCCCGGTGGGAAATCATGCTCGAATACTGGTTCTCCCGCACCTTTCATGTTTGCAAGTACACTCTGCCTAAAGTGCCACAATAATAACTCATCCGACACTCTATTAGGATCCGCCGGATCTCGACAAACCATCTCCAACGTCCTTCCATCAATCCCATACATATTCTTCGTGAACATCACAACCTTATAACCATCCTTATATAACGGTCAGCTCATAAATAATATCTATATACCATACAAACTTACATCTGGATTGACCGAGACCAAATATTGATCAAATAACTGATGAATACCGGCCTCCAATAGGAACCCATTCTGACACGAGTTGATTTTGGAGACACCGTTTGCATCATCCATGTTTGTAACCCAACGCCCATACCCCCACTCTATCCAAAATTTCACCGCTTCCAAAGGAAAAATATGAGCGGCCTCAAAGCTTGCCCAAAAATAAGGTGCCAGTTCATTAACCACACCTGAAATAACACATTTTCCATCCCGGTTGCGGATCCCATCACGAAACGCATTATCACGACCTGACATATTGAATGAAATAATGCGCGACACCAATGGCTCATTGTTCAATTGAATGGTACCTAGTTATACCTTAGTTAACCACAGACTCTGGCACTATGAATGAGATATACGTACCGTCACAATACACATCATATATCCCAACGTCGAGACGACTGTCACTCATCGCTAAAACATAACCTGACGCTCTATGTTACCAGAACGATGCGTAGCATGTGGAGGAAATTTGCCTCCGTAACAGATCCATTCTGCACTAGTCCACCAAGAGCATCTTCAGGCTTGCTAGCGTCGTAGAAGTGAACGTTCCTGAAGTATGAGCGGTTTGATGTCATGATGATTCACAACGTCGTAGCCGGAAGGGAATATGAAGAGAAGAAGGATCACTGCAGGTGGGAATACAACGCATATATACTCTTGCACATGACTCATGTGAGGCAATGCGAGCCAAGCCCAGTATTTGTATGGGGGGCTAATCCCATATAGGTAATTGCTGGCATCCTGTTTCCCAGGCTTTGGTCGAAGGGAATCATATTTGCATCTTTGACCCTAATACGCAGTTGGGAGAGAAATGTCTCTACCAGGTCCAGGTCCACCTTATATTCATCCTCCCTGTCTTTTACTTTCTTCATCCACTTCTTCCGCTCATCCCAGCTGCTCCATCTCCTCCCTATCTCTTCTCCATGTGAACACACCAAGACTTCGTGCTAGTAAACAGGAGTGCTCCGTACAGATGGACAAGCTTTGAGGCGGCGAACATATTTCCGTTGCAGAAAGAGGATCTATGGAATCTATGGGGATATAGCAGGTGCATAACGGACAAAAATGAACAAAGTTGTTGTGTTTGATGTGGACAATTTGGGTGTTGATGGGAAGATTCTCGACGTGGTTTGTCGAGACCAGTCGGATCCCCATGGAGTATCGGATGAGCTGTTACGATGGCATTTCAGGCAGTCAGTCTTACCTAACATGAGAGGAGCGGGAGAGCCGGTATTTGAGCACGATTTTGTGGGTAAAGATATGGTTAGAGAGATAAGTTCAGGGCAGTATGGTCAGGAGAGGTTTAGAAATGGAAGTGGCAGCGAGAGGATGGTGAACTATGTCTATTGCGGAACCGAGAAGGGGAAGCTCCAGGCCTGGCGAGCAAAGTTGGATGATTGGGTCGACCCGACGTGCAGAAAATGTGGAACATATGTGGAAACAGGCAACTCCAATGATGACACATCTTCCGTCTCGAGCCCGTAGGTATCCTGTTGCAAAAACTATTCTTCTGACCTGTCCCATTGTGCGATATAATCCAATGGACCCATTGCTCATTCGATAGTTCAACGGCATCTATCACCTATTAGTCTTATAGACACTCACCTATATATGACATACTGTCACAAAAAAAATCGTATATTCCAACCTCGAGGCGGTCGTCACTCCTCAATACGATTTGCCCTGAAATTCGATGCTCAACTCTTATCGAAGCGCCCTCTGTAACTAACAAGATCCCTAACATATCCAGAAAATTCCTTTCTGTGATTGAACCATTTGAATGAGTCCTCCCAATGCATCTGCATTGTCATCTTTTGTACCATCGTAATCCTAAAGTGTGACCGGTTTGATATCATGCTGATACATAAAGTGGTAACTGGGGCGAAGCGTAAGGAATGAGGAGCTGAAGGTGGAAATGCAATGGTGCCAACCAGACTAGAAATGCAACGCATATATCCTCTTGCACATGTGGGATGCGGACCAAGCCCGATAGGGGAGCTAAGCTCTTATAGGAAAAAACTGACTACTGTCGTACCAGTATCCTAGTTCTGGTTGGCAAACCGTATGATACCTACCTATATGATATGCGTTGCATTTCCCCTTCAGTAGTAATACAGAGTACTAGTAGGGGTATTCAAACCTTGGTTTTTAACGCCGTTTAAATCGTTATAATCGACGTTGTCCGAAAAACCAATTCGATCGTTGTTAATTTTTAAACGAGCCGAACCATGCTAAAACCACGCTGTTCCACATCTGTGTCCGATGATCTGTTACAATGGCATTTCAGTCTACCGGCTTTTGGAGTCGAGCCCCATGGATCTCGCGTCAGAATATGAGGGGATGGGAAAGACATTCAAGATGAGGCAGCGGAGTCGGGCATCATTACGGCTGGATACGACAAGTGGGGAGTGGTAGTTATACTTGGTGGCACCGGTAGGGGCGGTGGTGGAGAGGTGAGTACTTCTAGGCCCAGGGAGGGGTTTGTCGAGGTGGACTTTAATTAGTTGGCCGGTAAGTGGGAGGAGATGGTCTTGCAGAAACCTGTGGGTGATTAAAGAGGTGGCGGGAGGTATCAATCCCGGGGGTGTCAAGACTGCAGATAATTCGGGGGATGTAGACGTTGGTGTCGGAGGGCGTGACATTCCCGGAGGTGTGGTGACTCCGTAGGGAGTCGATATTGCGGGGGACGTTGGTGCTAGTTGGGATCAGTGACAGTGATGCAGATATGGAGACTGGGAGAAGACTAGATAAGGCTACATTGGAGCCGATTCTGTGTTGAAGCTTCTCCCTGGGCGCTTTTACCTAGTCTGGTTGGCACACTTTTACCCCCCTCCTTCAACGAGGCTTGTAGTTGGCACCGCAGATTTTAGGATCTGATATACAAACACATGACTACTAGTGTAATGTAAGGTTTCTTACCTAAGTGCATCTCAATCAGAGTCTGACTAGTATGGGAGTCCGGGTCTTGGCATGAGACTAATGGGAGTCCAACTTCTCCGATATAAACAACTCTTATTACATTAAACATCTATCCCCATGGTGTTACCCTTGGAAAGGTACCTTTATATCTATCTCTGCAACGGCCTTCTGCTATGCTTAAGAGGCTTTCCTGGGATTTACGCCCCCCCCGCCCCCCAAATATTGCACCTGTTACCCTAGTCTGGACGTTATCCCTCTATCTCTTTCGGTGAGGGCTTCTATATCTCGCTCTAGCCAAAGGGAGGGCGTCCGGGAGGCAGGGACGCCACGGGAGACATTTGCAGAACGGAGTGATCGGGACGCCAAAATGGTCAGGATGCTACCGGACGCCACGGGAGACGATTTATTGGCAGGAGGGTGGCATCGGGACGCCATTAAAATCTTTTCTGATGCATTGAATCCTGCTGTGCCTCGTTGATTCTATTTCTAGAGTTTGAGATTTATATCTCGCTCTAGCCAAAGGGAGGGCGTCCGGGAGGCAGGGACGCCACGGGAGACATTTGCAGAACGGAGTGATCGGGACGCCAAAATGGTCAGGATGCTACCGGACGCCACGGGAGACGATTTATTGGCAGGAGGGTGGCATCGGGACGCCATTAAAATCTTTTCTGATGCATTGAATCCTGCTGTGCCTCGTTGATTCTATTTCTAGAGTTTGAGATTACGGGGGTCGATATGTTTAAAATCATTTGGGTTCTCTGTCTTGGTGAGTTTCTTGAGCACCCCAACCTTATCTCCTCCGTCAACCATTACTGGAAAGGGTTCGGCATCCGAGTCACCCCAAGATTTGACAGAAAATCCAAGGCATTTAGTAATGAAGGGGGGTGGGAGGGTGAAAGGGTGAAGGTGACAAAAGATCTGTGTGTATGTAGATGGGAGATGGGCTGGGAGATGGGCTGGTAGATGGGCTGGGAGATGTGAGAATGCAGGCAAAAACGTCACGATAATCACAAACTGAACGCTAGTCCCATGCCAGCCTCTAAGTAATCGTTGAAGATTTGGACCTAGGGAGCAGTAACGTGCTGAACCCGATGAAGATAATTGAGCAGATTCTCGAAAACGATCCTCCTCAACCAGAATGCGGCCATATTGTCATCAAGGTTCCTGCGCACGGTAAGTGAGATTTGGATTTCATTTTCTTTGCAATCCATTATACTGAAACTAAACAATCACATAGAACCGCTTGTTGACGCGAAGGGTCCGCTCGCTGTTGTCGACGAGCGAGAGCGAGACATTAACGGTATTGAGCAAGGGACAAAGCGGAAGTTTGATGAAATTGAGGATAGGGACAGTCGATTGCCAATGCTATTCAGAAGTAGATCGTCCGAGTACCAAGGTAATCTGACTTGCCCCAATGTAAAATTCCTAAAATCTTGATTAAATCCCCATATACCCTACCTGTGGAGGGTGTTGTGCCAACCAGACTACATATACCCAAGCTCTTTTCCATATTGCCTTTCATATCTAGGGATCAGCGTTTTTAGTGTATTTAGTCTACTAGCATTGAGTAGGAATTTGAGCTAATTGGGTTTATACAGATCTTGCGGTTGCACTGGAAATGTATCTGGAAATTTCGATGTTTACTGTGACCCTGTTGAATCACAAATATTTCCATTCCCCTTTTTAGGGCAAGTCCCCACCGACCGTTTTACATTACACCAAGACGGAAAATTTCAGTTCTTCGGGTGAGAGAAATTCCAGGGGTTGTATTCTCCAGTCAAGAACATGAATTATACCCAACCGAAAAATACTACATAGTGTGGTGGTCATTTCCACAAACCGGATGTCGCCCTTCACATTTAACAAACTACTACAGATTATAATTCTACAATATAATCCTTTACTTTGTTGTATATTAAGCTCGAAATTGTCGAAAATGGCATAAATTCGGATCCCGGAGGTCATCCGTATCCCGATGATATATATGGCCGCATACAGTAATAGCTGTTAAAAAATTAAAAAAATAATATTGGCACTAAACCTGCTAGCATAGTCACTACCTCTTATGATCTAGTGCCAACTATGTGATCTTGCACTACAGTTAATTGGTACAAAACCTGCTAGCATAGTCATTTAAAAGTCACCTTGCTCAACATCAACAGAAGCACACGCAGGTTACTGGGCTGGAGGAGATGGTGAATACAGAAGAGGAGTGGGAATCTCTGGATCAAGAGTTAGTTTGGAAGAAGATGCATTTGCAAAATCAAAGGCCTCTTTAATGGAAGGGTCTATACCTACAATAAAATACTATCGAAGATGTCAACGCAAACAATCTAGCGCTTCTATATGTGGCAAAGTTCTTCCCACATTAGCGAGTTCCTTTGAATTGCCATAGAGTGTGTTAGTCTAATGCGAGGTTACTTTACAGGCATTTCTCCGTGCTTCAGAAACAAGCCATCTTGAGAGTGGTTAGGTATATGATCACAGCAATGGTCCCCAGAAATAGAAGTGCTAATAGGGATGATAGTATCGGACAGCAGCATGAAGCTGCTGGAGGCAAAGAAGTTCGAGGAGAGGTTGGAGGAGAGCAAGGAGGAGGAGAAGGAAAAGGAGAAAAAGGAGGTGGGGTATGGGCAGGGTATGGAGGTGGTGTTGGTAGCTGATTTCCTAATTCGATATCTTCCGTATTAGGAGGATACTGAGCCATCTTGGCGGTGCTTGAGAGTATGTTCTTTAAGAAAATAGAAAACTACAGCTACAAAATACGAGAACAGCTGGCTATTTATAATCTCAGGCCAGTGACCCATGTGTAGAGACCAAGTGAAATCAATATCAACAACCTTAATTAAGCTCTGCCACAGCCAATTTTGTATTGGAAAATAAGAACATCTTGTAATAGGAGACTCGCTGGGACTTGGCTCCAGTGGGTTATTTACAAGGGCGGAGAGATCCTGGAGGTCATTTATCTTCACCACCACCTCGGGACGGATCTCCCCAATATGATTCTTTATTACGGATAAAGACCCATAGGCACTATTCTAATATTAATTAATCGTCAACAAATAAAACTGCTTCTCTATATATATACGCACATCCTGTATCTAGCTTTTGGCTCGTCGAGCAATGTCGACAATATTGCCTTGATCACCGGCTCGCCCCTAACATTACATTGCTCCTAACCCACGGGACCGGTGATATTGCTCTATTCGCCCCTCCCATCTCTATACTTTGTCGGAACCTCTTTGAGAGCAACATCCGGTGATTCTGAGTCTAATCACCTCTACCTACCTACCTACATTCTGTCGGACAACCCCCAAAAAGACTGGAATATACCCCCCCCCCCCCTTGTACTGGCAAGTCGGGTGGGATAGCTGGGAAGGCATGCATTGTACCTTTTCCTGTGTCGTTGGCTTTTCCCTACAGGGTTTTTCCACGCAGAGGTTTATAATGGCAATGGCATGCGAATCTGCGGATTCATAGCTTTCGCTGAGGATGCATGTCCGACACGCGACAAGCCTATGCCTGCGAGGTTGATTAAGGCAACCACCTATACATATGTAGTCTGGTTGGCACCCTTTCCTCACTAGGTTTTGCTGATGAATGGGAGATTTTACTGGTGACCGCACCTCGATAGGGCACACCGACCACCGAATTTCTCAAAGCGAAGTCAGGCACGTCACCTGCACCGGTAAACCCACATCAAGCACGACATGCGGGGCAACACCGCAGGTCAATTTGTTCTGTTTTACGAACGATTCAAGTACTGGTACATGCCATACAGAAAATACCCTTCAAGACTATAGTCAAAGCAGCTTCTGGACGGGAGATGGGAAGGATATGTAGCCTGGGGCAGGGCAGTCGGTTAGACGGGGGTACTGGTAGAGTCGGTCTCAGATGGGAGATGGACTAGGTTTGTTGCAAGCCCCTGTGAAATGGGAGAAGGGACATGCAACGGTTCGACCAAAGTTCAGGGGGTCGTTTGAATGCCCACGGTATTTTTCACCAATTTTTTTGTAGACAAGAGCTAGAATCTGGCATTTGATATAGACAGTCTCCTTGCGTAAAGGTATTCTTGGTCTATTACAAAAGACTCTAAGCGTGAAAAAAAAAAAGAGGATGGAAGGTATGCAGTGGGGGGAGTCGTTTGGGAGGGAGAGAGAAATAGATGACTCCTCTGAGGGAAAGGGGAGGGGAGGGGGGAGGGGGGTGGTGGAAGGAGCATGAAGAAGGCAGTTGATTGCAAATCATAAAGAGGTAAAAGTCGGAGTGACGAAGATAGGAGTGAGTCTCTTTGTTCTTTTGTGTCAGTTTCTTCGTCCGTAAATGTGGATTCAGAGGGCGTTTGGGACTAGTAGGATGAGATCATATATATAGAAAACCCAAACGTAGAGACCGCGGACTCCTCCTTCTCAAACAGGTGCTCAATTCTTTTAAGATTGCATGTATCCTGCTAATCATGAATATATATATATATATATATATATATCCCCACAATAGATCCTGTCAAGGACTGTAAATGGTATATATCCTGTACATATATTCTGTTATCAGAAATATAACATAGTTGGTATGACTCCCCACTCCAGAGTAAATGGGAAGAGAAAGGCAGGAAAGAAAGAGAGGTGGTGATAAAGAGTTGATAAGTGAGTAGGGGTAAAATATAAATATATGTACCTGGAGCCACTCACAAAGACTCTGTCCTATTATTCTTGGAAATAAGCCGTGTATGTTAGTGTTGGAGAGTTACCCTGATCTCGGATATATGATTCTTGTCGCACACGAGTAGATAGCAAAGAGTGTCTCCCCCCCCCCCCCCGTACCTAGCAGAGGCCCACTCATCTACCCAATTTTAGCATGCTGGCAATATTTCTCAAGTACGAGAACCTACGACCGAACGCTGTTTTGTATTTCTGTAATTTGGATAAAAGTGTTCTTGTGCAATCGGTGCCAAGACTCTTTTGGATTACTTACCCTGAAACTATGTACCTCACATTTTTTTAATAGGAATCCGGAACCGTTTAATTGTTTGATTCATACTTCAGAAGGCAAAAGCCAATGAGTACATACATCACTAATCGCAAGGAAGAAAAAAGGGCAATGAGCAAAACCTTAGGGGATGCTTCCTTCATACACGGACTCAAAACACAGGGGGGGTGGTAATAAGACAAGGGGGGAGGGGGAGGGGGAGGGGGAGGGGGAGATACACGCAAGCATCTGTGTGGGAGGTCTATGTTCGATTAAAACTATACACCGACCCTTACAGAAGTAACCAGACTATAGCGGTACAATATACGGGGAACCGGAGGGAGTCTGTCCTGAGGATAACCAACGAACTATTCTTGAGTCCACACAACAGACGAACTTAGCAAGTGTTTAGCTCGACAGAGAAGAGTCCATTCCAACTATAACCTACGACTACAAATTGCCCTCCGTCAAGAAAGTCATTTCAACTTTTCTCCCCGCTATAGACTTTACTCATTCGCTAACCCATGGCTAAATGCAAAATCACCGGGGGTCCAAGCTAGGCCGTCCCCATTCAATCGAGATCACACCACATGCTTTTCCATAGAGACAAACTGTGCCCTAGGCTCAAAATTATCCCCAGAAACTACCTTGGAACAGCAAGTTATCCATGGAAGGTTAGGAGGTTCCTGAGACGGCTGATTACCACTGAAGTGAACAGGGTAAGGATCTCTGAGACTCTCCCGCTGCCTTTACCAGGAGTGCAGGGCGCAGAGGTGGTGTAGAAAAAGGTATTAGTCCTTTCAGACTGCAAGATGTTAGATGGCAATGTTATGTTGCCTCCTCCGGCCCTCTGAGAAATATAATTCATGCTCTCAGATTCATTACCCTGAATTCGCGTGTCTTATCATTTCCATATTTTGAATATTACACTATGCTAATCCCTAACCATCTCTACATTACAGGAAACCGCATCGAGGTTCTATAAGATGAGGAATATACTTTTCTTCATTGCACCCAAAACCACACACCTGTGTTCTGGAATATATATATCCCATCCCTAGAATAGGTATGAATCCTACCGCTACTACGCACTTGCAACGAATCTTAAGTAAATAAATATCATCAGACCACAACAGCTTCTGCATCCCCTTAACCACATCGAGCCTATTATAATCAAGATTTCCAGGGCATGGCCCGCCAGGAGATCAGTCACACCACCCTGCAACAGCAGAAGAATAACCCTCCAAGAACAAAACGTCCCCCTAGCTTCATTCAAAGAGTAAGCCCACCACCCAAGTCGACTGAGCTTACATTACATACCGTAGATTCTAACTTAATTAACTGTGCTATGTATTTCAATTATTGTTCACACTTTCGTTTCAATGTCCATCTCTACCAATAATCGCAAATATTGCAAATGCAATTGGACTAAATTATGCTGTACCTAAATATAGATTTTTTTAATTTTTTTATTTTCTGCTTCCCCCCACCCCTCCCTTCCCAAACCTACCAGGTTATTTTCGCAAATTCCAACAATTTAGATCGCCGGGTCCCACAGAATATCAATTCGCATGTGAAAGTTCGCAAAGAAAATGAGAAATTTCACCCCTACCTAAATAACACTACACTAATACCCTACACTCATCACTACGGTAACCAGGTACCTACTTATTTTTGTTCCAAAAAAGGTACCAGTAGATCCTCATGTCGGCGCGCACCGAAAGCCCCAGGGGTCTTCCTGGTATACCGTATGTATGTGCACAGCACAGCAAAGCACAGGGCGCGTAAAAAAAATTTAAAAAATAAAAATAAAAAAAAATAAAACAGGAAAGAGCGGGTCAACTTTCCATATTCAATGATCGTCAGTACCTAGGTACTAGGTACGGAGTACAATAATGCACCGCGATCTGGCCATCTCTCTCGCTCCCCAAAATGTCAAAGTTTCTCACAATAAAATGCATACCGAAATTAGGAGTGGGGGGGGGGGAAAGGGGGAGACTAACAATAAACACACGCTTGTCACACTCCCGAAATTATGTTTGTTTCCTTCCCTCACCGTTTGGATTTGATTTGATTTTGATTTGAGTTTGATTTGATTTTTTTTTTCTTGAGACATTCAAATTACATATGATTTGTACGTATCTGACTCCGGGACAAACAAGCAAAAAAAAAGTAACAAAATAACGGAAGCAAAACAAAACAAAAAAAAACAATAATAATAATAACCAAGCGCCGAGTAGATGGATAGGGGCAGGGGAGCGGAAGAGGGAAGAGATATTAGCGGATATTGTTTGTGTGGATGCCGTCTGTGTTCACCGCTTGAGAAGCAGGCTATAGCAGAGGCAGCAGATCAAGCAAGATGTATAAATAAATAAATAAAAAAAAAAGATACGTGTAGAGCCCCAAGGAAATATTACAAGAGAAAGAGGGAAAATATCATCCAGAACCAGATTAATACGTACTTGCAGCAAACCTCCATTTGATAGAGTAGTCAAGAATTGGAAGCGGCCGGGAGAAATGTGGCCAGCGAGGAGGAACAAAAAAACAATCGTGAGGTAATGAGGCGAGTGAAAAACCACGAGCCCAGTATTAAGATAACCCTTTTCTATAATGTCTTGCCTATCCTCCCCATCTCGTCTCACTTCCCCAACAACCCCTTTTTCTTGCAGCCTTACTTCATGAGAACAAACGGACCAAACGTCGCATGAAAAAAAAAAGCAAAAAAACTCCCGCACCAACCGACCGGATTACACGCACAGATACAGAGACAAAATGCACACATCCATTCAGCACAACATAGGCCCCCTAGTCCCATCCACGTAGTCTATCCATGTCCCAGAAGACTTCATTAAACTAGAACGTAGCGAGCTCGGAGGAGATATATTTTGACTTTGGATGATTGTGAGGCGCCTAAGCAGCAGCAGTTTGTGGCTGCACCGGGGCAGCAGCCTCGTTTGCTGGCTCTTCTGTTGTGCCAGAGGCCGCAACCTTCTTGGTTGGGAGAACCTTCTTAATGATGGCTTTCCTATGAGGGACGATGTGTGAGCAGCGTATTCTAATAGGGATAAAAGGGATTGCTTGTTTTGATGTGACGAAAAGTTTGGAGTGTCGGAAGGGGAGTTTACTCACAATTTGGTGAGCAAACTTTTCTTGTCAACCTTCTTGACGGCATTGGTAGTGGTCTTCTGATCCAAATTGTTATTAGTACTCCCCTTGATATTGAGCAAATAGCCTTCCATCGCAAGACGAGTTCCCAAGCCGAGCATATACTCACAACGTCGACAGCAGCGGTGTCTTCAGCTGGGGCTGGCTCAGCAGCTGGGACCTCAACAGGCTTGTTCTCGACTTCAGACATTTCGAATATGTTTGTTTTTGTGGGGAGCGAGTATTAAAAGGTATTAAGCTGATTAAAGGAAGTAGCTTTCCGACGAGGCTGTTGTATGAAAGGAGCGGAAGGCCGAAGTTTGTTCGCTGTTGAAGGTTGAGATGGGAACGAGGCAGAAGGGAAGAGGAAGCGGAGGGGTAGAGACGGGAGAGAAGGTTTTATGTAAGGCCGGAACGGTTCACTGTGCACCACCAAGCAACCCGAACGGACGACCCACAAAGACAACTTAGTTGCACAAGCACAACACGCAACAACAGTCCCATCACCCCCATTCCGCACCCAGCCAGTCCGGGACGACACCTCCCAGTCAGTCGAGTGCACGGTTAGTAGCGAGACCAGGTTCATGAAGAGGGTGCGATCACCAGAAACTTTAAGGACAAATTCAAAAGGCCGGAAATTTGAGAGGCGTTCCAGCGGCATGTCTATCGTTGGCAGGAGTCCCTATCCTTGCCACGCGCGAGTTGAAAAAGCAGCACGATATTTGGGTGTGTGAACCTCTCAGGTCAGATCCCCAATCGAACCTCCTTGTCAGTGGGATCAGCTTCCACGGCACTGCTTTCGGGACCACTCATGAATTACAGAAACGTTCAAAGTCTTGGGAGGCAAATGTGTTGGGTTTATCATGTTTCACCAACGCCAGCTTCATGCACCTCCTTTTTTTTCTTATTCCACAGCATCAAGATAGTGCAGTACAAGTATGGTATGCCTACCTTGCATACTTGACATGTACATTCAACATCTATTACATCGCCTACACCCGAGACCTTGACTCTTTTCAACTTCTCAGACAGGGGAGACAGGGGGAGACAGGGGGAGACAGGGGGCAGCACAGTTGGCTGGGGTTGCTGTAACGAATTAGAACGAGTTAGAATTGGTGTTTTATGGAGGGAAAAGTTCATATCAATAAGTCCTTATATTACTGTGGACGAGGACCATGATCACCGCGGTATTATAAGAGGTATTAATACATGAAGGGCGATTGGACGGCAGTTGTAGTAGTTTGGCTGTCGCTGTAACGACACGACTGAGCTAGACATCTTCACAAACGCTGGGGACAACACCCTCAATTTTCATTTCCCCTGCTTTTTTTAATAGCAAACTGAACCCCATCAGATGACAGTCCACGAGACCCCGTGTACTTCCATTACATTGTGGCTTATCAAAGGGGGAAAAAAATCCATTTTGTAACATTTATGCGTCTATGGAAGTTCGCCTCCCAAACTAGAACTATACCGATAAATTGGGGGGAGGGGTTTGGTTGACGAAGGGAAGATTCAGGGTAGGGCCTCCGTTGGAGATGATCCTGCCAAGGGTCATTACCTGTAAACTGCAAGGCCAGGTTGCAATGCAAATCTCCCGATGGCTGGCTATACCTGAGAAGTGCATAGTCTGGTTGTACGGTACCTTAGAGGCGGAGCCTCGGAGCCCTCGCTCGAAGAAACCTTTGCCCCATCAATTCGAAGCCCGGTATTCCAACCTTCCATTTGTTTGAACCACTTGGAAGAAGGAACAGTAGGTAGGTACGTTGCCGAGTGACTTTGACTCTCTTTAGATTACCTATCCCCTCCTCCGTGCACGCGTACCCAGACCCTCGTAGAAGCACACGACCGAGCAAGGAACTTGTCCCCTGGTTATGAGAATTGGTATGATGTACAAGCTTTTGTTGAAAAATTTTCCCGAGGCTTTTGCACTCGAGGCTTTTTGCACTTTCCCTCAGTTGTTGTATTATTGTGTTTGTGCGTTTTCCCTAATTTCCGCCGCATCAGAAAATAGCTCAGAAAAAACGGGTTTGACATATGCGTTTGGGGTTAGTTGGGCCGAACCTGGTTATCACGCAAGCGAACAAACAAACATTATTTTTTATTGATTGGCTTGGATTCAAATACCGTAATCACGAGCATTGCTCTGGCAACGTTATTTCAATGGGGCTTGGCAAATATATATAGGGAGGCGCAATACTAGTGTAGGTGGTGCAACTTTGTCTCCGTGGGTGAAGAATTTAACTATAGGCAGAGAGGATGGTGTATTTTCTCAATTGTTCTATAAGTGGAGAATATATCCTCTAACAATGATTGTTTTTCAAGCCATAGGAACTACCCTACCAACCACAGTGATTTTGCTTGAGGGGAGGGGCCGCGACTCCTTATCTGTGATTGTGCTTGTACCCCTCGGTATAGCCAGACTAGGTACCTATGCTCCATATGTACAGTATGTATCTCCTCCTGGGGAGGGGCTAGTGCAAGCCAGACTATATGTATCTAGTATGTAGATATGTAGGATGTATGTATGTATGTATGTATGTATGTATGTATGTATGTATGTATGTACATGTATGTATGTTGGACATGTAAAGTGCCACTACCGCTTCGCCTGATAGCAGCGTTCCATTTTCACCCATGCTCATTTTAACTAGCTTTTGTTGATAGAACCTTGTGGACATAGTCTGGTTGGCACAATCCCCCCGCCAAATTGTGGAGACATGCTCTGGTCGTCTTAATCGGGAAGTAGCTATACCTATGATAGTATAGGGTACCTATCAGCTATTAAGCATAGTATCTACTGATCATGCGGTACCTACGAACGTAGTCTCGATCCTACGAACGATCCACAATATCAATATCAGCGCTAGACACCCCTGTGTCTGCATGGAAGATGCGGGGAGGAGGGGAAAGCGACATCCCACTGACGTTCGACCAAGGATTATGATAATTGCTTTCACGTGCATACGTCGAAAGGCGGTACCCGCTATCTACTTATCATATTGCTTTTTCTGTATATCACGTTCCACTTCATTTATGTCTCTTAAGCCACACAGCTGGGCATAGATATGGAGGTGCGGGGGCTTGAGGATACCCTGCTTTCGGCGGAGGTGCTCTGATTCCAAAAGTTTCCATTTACCCAATCATCGAGTCTCCTCATTACTGGATGTAGGTATCTCTCATGGATTGTTTCTCTCAGTAGAATTTGCCTAGTGATGGACCAATCCCCACTTAGCCTGATGATTATGAGACGGAGTCTTCAGGGATACATATACAGTTTGCGGAGTCTAACAGGCAACTCCACCCGGGGCTTGAGAGCTCGTTCTCCATTCTCTCTCTATTCGGAATACTGCATACTTCACCAACACATAAGGCCGGGATGCTGGAATAGACGGCAAGAGAGATGGACTGTATATCACTGTCTTGCTTCAAGTCATCCGTCGATCTGGAACCTCTCACAATGGGGATGTGAAGGCGGGGTACTGAATCAGATTTGATAGGCCAGATAACATGGCAAGTTTGACAGATTGCCATCGAACGTCCACGTGTCTCAATGTCTGCCTAGAAACTCCGATGCTTGAAGGCAGGTATAGGAAGTACCTAGTCTGGCTTGGAAGTACCCAGTGCCTAATCTAACACCTTAGTAAGTTCCTGACCCACATGGGAACCTGTCATCAATCAGGTGGCTTTCCATCCCACCAGTAGTTGAGACAACGTTTTTGGGGTCGGCTTGTGACCAATATTACATTGGGATCAAGATTTTTGTTTCAAACGGCTTTGGAAACCTGACTAAAACGTCATTGAGCTGCTATCAAAAGCAAATTGGGAAAAAGTGCAAGGAGCTCCATTCCAGATATTCAACCCCTTGCGTAAGCAGAGCTTTCAAGTGATATAATAAGTACTTGTGTACGGGGGGGTTTCTATAAAGCACAACTTGTGGGTATTGAGAAATAAATACTCGCGAATGGCATGATAGTTACGTGTGCAAGCCGATTTAGCGTTATGGAATTGACCCTGCTGGGTGCAAAAGATCCTAGCACTATATCCTGGTCCGAGGATTGACGTTAGCTGCGGATTCTGAGACTGGGGTGGAAGCCCAACGGTAAACTGGTTTCCTAGCAGACGAGATGTATAATCTTCCGTCATAGAGAGTGGGGACAGACATCAGTAATCTCAGGTTTACACTCTAAATACCCAAACAGTGTTTGTGCATAACTACTCTTGAGTAATAAAAAACAAAAATCTACGGTACTAGAAAGACTCGAACTTTCAACCTCCCGGTATCATTAACGCACACCAACCCAATCATGAGTAGTGCGCTATTAACAGCCGGACGCGCTAACCAATTGCGCCATAGAACCAATGATAGATTCATTGTCTACGGTGTCAAATATTGCGGTTGTTAGTGCGGTTGTTTACTTACAACCACCAGAAAGGTACCCGGAAAGCCTCTCTGATTGACCACGAGTCGACAAGCCAGTAAGTAAAGCGGACATTTGAAGCCATGTTGAGGGACTGCTAGCTAACAATAATACAGCTAGTTACATGCTCACGATTGATAATCCTTAAGCAGTAAGGAGATACTATTCTTCTCCTTAGAACATATCGAGTACCCATACAGCTGCCAGCGAGGAGGGGGGAGATCAAATCTCGGGCACCGGTCACGTGTAGGAAGGAACTGAGGTTTACACAGGGCGTGAACAAGCCAATATGGTTGAGACTGTGTTGCTATACCGGACCTTGCTATAGCCGATCCATCTATATACCAGATGGGCCAGATTACTGAGGTGTTCATACCAACAAATTTCCTATAGGAGTGCAGGGTCTTCTTGTAGGATATAGGAGGATATTTTGTTCAGCGGTAGGTCGGACTGGGACGTTCGAGCTGATATTGAAATCTCGAGGTTTCGTATCTTTGCTAGCTACATGAATGTGCCTTTCGCTCTTATACTGCTCGTTTCGATCTATGTACAGGATTTATTCTGCCTTATATACCCAATTTATGTACACTCACATGAATCAGATGGAGATTCCAGTGCTTGCCCTGTACTTCTCAACCCCCATCCCCTTACATTTTATGCTGACTGGAGATATCTCAATTTGTGGGCAAAATTGTGTCGTCGTCCCAGCGAACTGTTCCTGGTACACCAGGGGGGTCGCGCAAAGGAGGCTGAGGTCATTCGCCTTCTCCTGACCGATAGAGAGCCTGAGACAGGAGTTCCGTTGCTTACAGATCTTTTCCGATGTCGGTCAATCCTGATTTTGAACCCTGGGTTCCGATTCATAACCCAAACCTAGGCAATTGAAAGGGCTTTGAACGGACCAATCGAAATATATGTTGGACAATGTAGCTCTAACCAAGGAATGACCTTTTTTTAAATAGGCTCGAACATATAAAGCGGGTTACAGAAATCGAAGAAGTAACTGACACAGATGGTATTGTTCGAAACAATGTTGCAAAAACATCTGTACAGACTGTAAAACTGACGGCAGCGACCACTGACAACCAATAAGATATAGGAGGATCGCAAATTGGCTGTGTGTGTGGCCATGCCAGCAAGCGTCTCAGATCCAATAGTATCTTCGAACAATCAGGTTATGGGCCCCCTATTGACTACCAATACGAGCGGGAAGGAAACGATTTCGCTAATGTTATGTACTGCTATTCCTTTCTTCTGTGTATGTGTTGTGTATTTCCCTATGATTATTTCCTATGTTGCAATATCTCCGGCCGCTCCCATCGACCTTTCCGAACGACACATTCTCCATCTTCTTCACTTCCTCCGATCTCTCCAAATGACTTGCAGCGCGGACTTACCCGAATGCCATGGGAACACAAGCTGCTCAAATATACCCTCCGATAGTGTTCCCATCGCATCAAACTCCGACAATCCGATTGAGTGGTATTAATGCTCCAGCAGGGACCCGACCGAAAGAAAGGAGGCTTGGAACACTGGAGGCCGCTGATTGACATCGGACAGAACGCTGTAAGTGGCTGGCTGATCGGACGGAACATTTGACTGGTCGGGTGAATCGGAATCAAGATGAGATCTCGGAATCGGTGTCGGAAGTGGGCACAAAATCAGGATCGACTGACATCGGACGATGGATAGGAAGCTCTGTGGGCAGCAATGGAACTCCTATAGCAAACTCTCATCAGCTAGGGCAAGGCGAGTGACCTCAGCCTCCTTTGCGCGGTGTAGATGCGCAACGCATGAACAGTCAACAAGACTTAGCTGATTCCAGGGTCTATTTTTGTTGAACAACAGGCAGAATAACTGTCTGGCATGATGGTTGCAGGATGAACCGTAGCTGTGAGTATAGTTGGGGGTAAGGGGTTTTGGATGATGATACCGGTGGATGACGTTGCGGCAGCGCGTGACTCCGGCGCTAGAATATTCTTTACCCCACGCCGTGTACATAGTATTTACCAACCAATAACACTTCAGTTCGCTATGACAACGACATTTGGGTTCCTCAGGACCTGCGTGACTGGGTATGGACTTAGGCTGTATGGACTTAGGCTGTGCATGGGGTGGGGCAAGGGCTGGCTTGAATAACTTGAATGAGGCGCTGAAAATCGGATTAAACGCCTGGGTACAATTGGGACAAACCCCCGGATCGGCTACTACGAGGCATATTTGTGTAGGGCACCATTTGGCGTTCCTTCAAGGTTACCTGATACAATATCATGTCTGCTACATGGCCTCATTCAGTTTGGCGAAGGAACTTCGCCTGTCCATGAGGCACAGAAATATTATTATACCCGTGAGACTCGAGCCGGCGGTACAAAGAAGGGTATTTGCGGGACATGGTTGGAAATTTATTGCAATAATACTGAGTTATTTGCCAATGCAGCTGATCCGTTAACGGTACAAGCGGTATCGAACGGACAGGCGTTCGCATATTTACGAGTTATCTGTGGGAGTTAAGTATAATTCAGACGGTGAGTGACTAAATTTATCCACTTAATGGACAGAGAGAGTGCTGATTTGCTGAAGTGGATGACCACGAGTGATATTGAGGCATCGAAAGCTCATAACTGTAATGGAAGAAGTGGTCTTAAGCCAGAGAATATGAGACTATTATACCCACCAGGCCGCGATTTGGGGTTAGGTGCTCAGGAGCATAAAGCTGTTCTTGAGTTTGATCAAGAAAGATTGCAACGAAGATGGCAAAGAACATCAGAGAGGGAGAGAAATATAAATAACCACAAAGCTGGGACATGCGCATGGATACTTGCGGATCCTACGTATCAAAGTTGGTTGAGTGGTCAAAAAAGCAGCCTATTGAGGATTTCCAGTATCCCAGGTACATGGTATTATCTTTCAACAAGGGGCATGTGCTGACCTATTTATATTGGATAATTTAGGGACCGGGAAGTCTGTACTCTCTGCTTTCTGATACTAGTATTGTCACCGAAGAGGAGCATAAGAGCATAGGTATCCACTTTTTTGTTATAAATGCTACGAAACCAATGACCTCGTTAGAAATAACTTTTTACCAGATGCCCAGTCATAGCCCACCACAAACCTTACTAGCGGAGACTGACAATACTTTCTCAGGCTAGCCCAGCGCAACACGTCTTAAAATACTTTAGAAGATGGAAATTGCTCCAAAGCATGCTGGAATTGCTTGAGGACAATGTAACGGCTTTCATTGTTATTGATGCATTGGACGAATGCGAAGAAACTAAACTGTTGGAACACCGGACTATGATAGAAGCATGGAATTTGAAGTGCACGGTAAAAGTTCTGTGCACTAGTCGTCTGAAACCAGATATTGAGGCAACACTTGCTACTGCATCCAAAATCAATATGAATGCTGCTCAGGTCTCGGAGAACATTAGGATCTATGTGCAAACGAAGGTTCAGGATTAAGCACGCCTCAGAGCGGATCGTTGAGCCTGCCGTTCGCATCTCTGCAGGATGTCCGTCATGCAACCCTCATGCTTGAGACGTTTCCAAGCCATCGAAATTAAGGCTACAGCACAAACTTGCTACACTCCCCTCTGGAATATATGAGCTATGAACTTATATTAGCTAAATGCTAGAGAAGTCTCTTGATTTCAGGCAGTCCTTATTCCCTCTCACATATGGAGCTGAATTTATCCGAGTTGGGCGCAACTGAGGGAGTAGAAGAGTTTGATTTTGACGACCATGTTGAGATTGATTGAAACTGCAGATGAGGTACTGCAGGAATGTGGATCGCTGTCGAAGTTGACGAGAGCCAAGGGTGCGGTTTTCACACCTAACTGTCAAGAATTTTTGCTACTCGATCTATCAAAAAGACGATGAAATCGAAGGACGAAACAGTATTGACTTGTTTAGTTAACAGAAAGAAAGCAAACTGATGGCTTGTACGACAATCTGTATGTTCCCCTTCCGCGGCTTTTGCAAAAGTCTAACATAAGTTATCATCTGTTTAGTTACGACGCTCAACACAGGAAGGTTCCCAGGCAAATATTACATTGAGGTTAATGACATTGATCGTGGCGCCAATGGGAGTGGGGGGTGGGCGGCCAAGCCTGTCGGTGAGCAATCGGGAAGGGGAGAAGAAGAGCAGAAGGAAGAGGAAAATTAAGAAGAAGAAGAAGATCAGGAAGAAGAGGAAGATCAGGAGGAAGGGGGGAAAGGAAGATGGACCAGAGGACCAGGGACAAGTAGAAACTGAGCCAAACATGAAAGAGAATGTCGCGGAGGTCAACAATGATGAGAAGCATGTGGTGATTCGCGCTGATCTCGCAGCTAATACACAGGGTGTAGCATCATATGGTTACGCAAATCAGGGGCTGACACAAGAGCTTGCTTGACTCATGCTGGTCAGACGCCAACAGCATTATACGCTGGTTTTACTGGTTACATCTATGAAACGAGATTGCTCTGCAATACCAGCTTTGGTTTATCCAGTTACAAATTGGATGTCCCATCTTAACCAACGGTTACCAACGCTTTTGTGTGATACTGAATGGATGATGATAAGCTAAAGGGATCCCGTGATCAACTTCACCCTTGTGGATGAATTTCTGGTCACCGATTCTCCGCACGCTCTCGTGGCTTCATTGTTTTTTATTTTTGTTTCATGTTATAAGTAAAATTCATGTTCGTCCGCGAACCACAGAATTACAAAATGGGGCTGGTCGCCGCTGCATTACGCTGTCCAAGGGAGGAATCAGATCTTGACGTTTCCGCCTCGTGTTGAACGCAGGCGGTGATGTTCACAACTCAGATAATTATGGGAATACATCCATCCATGAGGCTGCAGGGCATGGACTTCCGGTCTCGGAGTTGGCTACTCTCCTCGGGTTCGCAGGCCCGAGGTATTTACCGCTCTGAATAACGAAGGAGACACGCCCTTTAACATGGCTTGTCAAGCGGGTCACTTTGACAATGTCAAGCTGCTCCTTGAGCGAGGTTCTGATGTGAACTGTCAAGGTTACTTTCGAAATAATACTCCATGAAGCATGCTATGCTGGTAACAGAATGCATTCTCACCAAGAAGGCAGACCCCCATATAAAAGGTATGGACGGTAATACCCCCACGCCGCTGTCTACGCAAATCATCCCCGTATCATGTCTATTCTTTCAAATGGAGCACCACAAACAACAGTGGTCATACCCCCTTCCTCTATGCCTCTCGCCATGGCTACGTCAAAATTGTCAAGAGCCTCCACACCCATGGTACTGCTACACACCTCACAGACGAAATAACAATCACCTTCCTATTAAAGAATATACCTTGCTTCCGCACGTTGAGGGAAGAGACGCGAATGGTGCTAACAGCTCATCCACGCCGTGCGCAATGGCCATAAGATTGGTGTAGCGGGGCTACTTGATGCGGGAGCAGCTGTTGATATACCAACTAAGAGGGAGCATATGACAGCGATGTCGTGGGTGAAGGCAATGGGATTAGAGGGGGGAGATCTGCTGTCGGAAGTGGGGAATATTTAGCTTCAATCTATGTGTAATTATTACTGACGCCGGTTTTACCAGATGTCTGTCTGGAAAATATATTTCTTTCAAATGCACTCTCATTATGGCAGATAGATTATTTGCGCGTCATCGCCTTGGAGTGAGGGTAACAGAGTATACCACTAACCATTACCCTGATGCCTCAGGTCTGGAATTTTAGGGTAATTTGCATCGTCCTTATCCAGAGCATGGCGATAACGACGCAGCTACTCACCACACACTACTACGAGAATACTCGCAGCTTGTCTGGTTTCGAAACCCACAGAGTTTATAAACAAGAAAATCGAGTGGAGTGGCTCCGTGATTTCGGGTGCCAGATGCCAAGGAGTGAATGTGAGTGAGAACATCCTTCATCTCGTGATCCTTCTCCCTCCTTGCACAAACCCCGCATTGTACATGTGTACAATATTGGAAGCCAATTCCTCCAAGTTGGTTTTATACTACTGAGGAGGTTTTCACTTTGGAATGGTTTTCTGCTATCTGTGTCTTTTACTTTACCTGGTTTGAGGAGAATCGCATATGCGTTAGTCATCATGTTTGATGTGATTTGGTCTTCAAGACATATCCCTCCTGTATGAACCAACTCCAGCGCACGGGATATCTTTATCTCAGACTTTTTCATATTTCCCTTGAGAGCATTTATTTTTCTGTTCTCATGTAACATCAATCCTTCGGAATCTTGTCGTAATATACAGCCTTTCCCGCACCCCCACCACTCACAAACTCCCTCTCCATTCTCGGCGCACCACCTCCACAATCACATTACCTCCAGCGGCTAGAGCCATTACTAGGGGGGTGAGGTGATTAAAGAGGCCTGTGATAGACGGCTTGGTGCCAGAGGATATGGCGGCGGAGGACATGGGAGCAAGATGTAAAGCATGAGGAGCGTGTGGAATAGGATGGGTTAGTTCATAGAGGTTTTACATATGCATATATTATACCATTATATCCAGGGCTTCCCTCAGCCTCACCCCCTTAAGGCTCTCAATCATCCTATAATTTCCCCCCACTCTGACCCCTTCGAAATGTCAAGTGAAAGGGATTGTGATAGTCAAGCAATCAACAGGGCTGGTGAAGGCTCTATTTCAGGAATGGTCTTCAGGGCATTACATAGGCATGAAAATTGGTAGTTCCAGAGCCCGTATATTCTAAACTTGCAAGTTTAGCAGAAAGCTACGAGATACGAACCTCATGACAAGCCTTCTTATGACTCCAGATACTAGCTTGCAGTTGTAAGGCGTAGGTAAGTAAAATCTAGCTTTGTCTCCCGAACCCATGAAACATCATAACATGAACTATTCCTACTAGGCCTCGCACATACATGTCTTCATATGTCTTTGAAATACTACATATCATCTATTGATATGACAAGATAAGCTGCTCCCCGGTCACAAAGTGCATTCCACACTTCGTCATACTGCTCCGGGGTAGGTTTATATACTGTACACATGGCCAAGGCTTAAGTAATATCCAGGCTCGGCTCTATACAAAGCTTCACTGCCAAAGCCCCGATGCTGGCTGATGAGATGAAATAGGTCAATGAAATAACTAAAAAGCAATTTTACCAATCCCCTTATTTCAGAGGTTTTTGTAAATGTGATGGGACTTTGGGTTTAGCGGTAGGTGGGAAAGTATGCCAGTCCGGGATGTGAGCTTGTTTGGTTTGTTGATTATCACAATGCTAACATGTACTTGTTCTAGTAACACAGTTGCATGGATAAGAAATAGATTATGTATATATGGTGAGTGAGCGACAGCTCAAACCTCGAATGGAGGGGGGAGTTGACCAGATAATTTACCGTGTGAGGGGATTCTCTCAGCTGGCCGTATGTATAGGTAGTGACCAAACAGTTTACTCCAAACACGAAACCTTTTTTTTGCAAAAAACGATACATTGGCAAAACCAACAAACCTCTATGTGAAGTCCTCCTAGCTATCTTTGTGATATTTGGGAGGGGAAAGAGGGGGAAAGCAATGAGTTATCCCGAGAACAACTTCTTCAACCTCAGGGAGGAAGACAGATCAGCTCCTTTCTTTTAAAATTGTGTTTATGGAGATGTGGGTTTACTATGTTACTGTGGAAAGATCAATCCTTGGGAGCATGGGGAAATTTTTTCCAAGTTGAGGGTAAGACTAACTTCAAGAGACCTCTGGAAGGTTTCCTCTTTGCGTTCTTCTTGGGAACTCGTTAGATTGTCCGTGGCCAGATTTTGCCAGTAGATAGGGGCCCAGCACGGTTGGTTTGTGGCATGCATGGTACGTAAGTTTACGAGGCTTCTCATTACTGAGGTGTAGTATAATGGTTCAAGCATTCCACCCGGGCGCATCATAATCATGGTCCGCCTTGTACAAAACATTTAAAACCAAAAAAAAAAAAAAAAAAAAAGAAACAAAAAAAAGTTGTCCAAAATCATCTCATGGCCAAAAGGAAAAGTAAGAAACTACTGGCAGACCAACTAGTTGAAAACCCCTTCAAATCAGATAAGCCCCAACACTTGCCCCAAGTCGCGCCCCCATAATCTCTAAACCACTCCAACTTGTCTACCAAAATCGGTAGGCCCCATACTTACGGATTACTGCAGTACCAATTTCTATTCCACCCTCAAGCGGCACCCATGAGATGTGGTTCTCTTCTGCAGAATCCATCGACGCCACCTTGACCCACAAGTTACGGGCTTTCAGTTGCTGCCGTAGCCAGTCTTCAGCTTCGTCTGACAGGTCTGAAATCCGCTCGGTATGAGGAGGGATGTTGAGTGGCGAAGTGGACGTGCTAAATTGAGTTTGGTCGTGTCCTTGTGCGAATAAGAACATGAGACATGTGACAGCCGGAGAACTTCTAAGCCGATTCACCAAACTCGAATTCTGGGACACGAGAACCGCGATATCTGCTTCCAGTGCCGCCACCCGTCCCTCAATTACCGCAAGCCTCTCGCCTGGATTCTCAACTTCATCTGGCGCCCACTCCTGCAC
Source organism: Terfezia claveryi (assembly GCA_015179025.1). NCBI lineage: Eukaryota > Fungi > Ascomycota > Pezizomycetes > Pezizales > Pezizaceae > Terfezia > Terfezia claveryi. Next base: position 119,921 of record WHUX01000018.1, on the reverse strand, counting down.
AGCATTAATCATCCTCGCGATTGCATCGCAATTAACCTTATCCGCTCCTCCACTTTGGTATACATTGTCCGCTGCCCAATTCACAGATACCATCTTGTCAGAGTCAATTAGGTTTGATTTTTTGAAAAACCATGCCACCAAAACACCTAGTTCCATAATACCGCCTGGAGATAAAAATATGGGATCGGTGCCCTGCGACCCCAGAGGTACATCGGCCAGCTTCACGCCCCATGCTCGGCCTGCACTTGATTGCTCTATGTGTACGAGAGCAGTGACCATTTGCGGTATATTATGACTGTAGGTATACCACGAGGGGTGCATTGATGCGAATAGCGTGTTGGCTATGAAATTCTTTACTTCCTCCGGAACAGGAGGGACCTTGTTAAGAGCCTGAACAATGGACATCGTTCGCTGATAGTGGTCCTTATCGTCGTGGTGTGCTGGCCAGCTGAGTCTATACCTTACATATAGAAGCTCGAGTTAGGAACATGTAACTTGAAATCCAAATCCGTAATGGAAATAAGACTTATTCTAACCTAATTCTCGTTTATCGCTTTTCTCCACAGGCACAAAAGGCGGGGGGGATTCAATAAACTATAGATTCAAGAACGACTCGACGATGAATAAATGATAGGAAAGGTCCAGCGTGTCGGGACAATTACCCCACCTTCCTGCGGCGCCCGATCTGAGATCTCTTACTGTACATGTCGGCGCTTAAGTGATTGAAGGATACGTATCACTCATATGCACATGATCTTTGCATATGCTTATCCTTATGGTTCGCATAACATACGTGCTCATGCTGATGTGAACCTTTATGCGAAGGTATCGGCCTCTTGTAGATATAGCCGCTGTATTTCCTGATGAAGAAGACTGGGTTTGGTCACGTGAATTATGCGGCCGAGATGTAGAGGCTCTCTTCCATTATCCGCAAAACCTCTTCGCTCTCCTCTACTTAAGCGCGGTCACCAAGTTTGATCGAGCAAAATCTTTTTTTTGTAGTTATAGATCTTACACCTCTTTCTCTGTCCTCTTCTCTGCTTTCTTGGTTTTATCTTTGGTTCCCTATCCATAATGGTAGAAAACACTACTAAATCATCCAAACACATCAAAAGGAGTACTAGAATATAGAAAAAGGGATTTAGGCCTCTAAGTAATATTTTAACTTACAAATATATATTTTTTTAAAATCTTCAGTGTGATGAATATTTACTAATATTTGATTTCGTAGTTGTTTATATTGCTCTTTGGGAATTGAGACACCTTGATACTAGCAATGGTTATATGAGCTCTATCAGTATATTAATGTATGATATGGAAGTATTTCATTAGCTATTACCATACATGCCACTCCTTGAAATAAGAAACTTGTAAGTGGATAACGTGCTTAGGGAATAGTTTACCTACGTATTATATATTCCACAATCATGTAGTTTTTATATAGAAGGGCTGGAGTATTGCAAAGAGTATATGGGGAGTCATAGGGTATAGTATATAGGAAGTTATAGGCTCTAATATACTACTCTATTAGCCATACTTTAGATATAACTTTCTTGTAGGTATCATAATAACTCTACTTCAATACTATTCTAAAACCAAACATTACAATAGATAATGAAAATAATACATATATAGCTATAACATGTCACTTCCTCCATATTTTTCTATATACAATAGATAAAATAAGACATGCTATATGTACTTACAGTATAACAGACAGGTATAGGTTAAATAAGGTGGTCAAATACTAAATTGTAGCCTCCTACAATATCTCAGGCTTTACCTATTGTCGCTCCAGCTAGTAGCTTTTATAATTATGGTTTCATAGAATTACCCTCAGCTACTGAAGAAATACCTTCAACCTGCTCCGGTATGTTAGTTGCAAAGTAACAAATTTTGTATGGGCCCAGAAAAATCCTACCAAGTTACTCATATATATTCCGGACGGGATTGCATCTACAGCAACATCTTTCAAATCAATAAGTTCTCACAGCTCTATTCATCTTCATGCAATTCTGTTCGGTTTGCAGAGATATCCGACTTCTAATTACTAGTTCCTAGGTTTTTGCCCCTAATTGGCTGGATGCGAAGACATATGGTCTACCCAGTCTGTAGATCCAGCGCAAGCATGGAAACAGCACAACCGAAGCTCAATTTTTAGCTAGTGATAGCGTTGACATGCGTCGCATTTGAAAACAATATACAGCAACGCCGGACTCTTCCAGTAACGCATTTTACTAACTGATGTATTCCTTGGATCCTCAGCAGTAAAAACAATTTCTAATATTTGATCTTTTGATTGTATTGTGATTTGGGAATTGGAAGTGGTGAAATGGTTATTCTAACATTGGACTTCAGAAAACCAGTCATCGTCACGTGATTTATACACTGATTATGCAATTAGGCTAGATGGTGTCCTGTAGTAGTATAACACGCACGATACAACAATACATTCTACTATATTTTTTTAGGAATACTGCGGGTGGAATCGCCGGCAGTGGAGGCGGGAGGGGGGAGTCCTAATGCATTTCCTGTATTAACCATGCCACTCCACAAATCATGACATCTTGGCACCTCTTTATATGGATACACAGATCAACTAACTTTGGCGGATTATTTCAAAGAAGAGTAAAACGTCTACGGTAGTAGCACGGAGTAGGTACCTAGACTTTACTTTAAGCAGATTCAGCCAATCCCATCCAGACGTTTGCAAGTGCTATTTTGCAACATTCAGTCCTAAGCAAGTCAGGCAGTGCGTTTGCGGTTGCAGATCCAATAACGAATGCCGTGATGCTAAGCTGGAAACATTTTGATCTAATCTAATCTGGACTTGGCAGATCTCGACTTGATTACTTGACGTCACACTGAACACGATTTCTGCAGCCGGAGATCGCGAATTTAAAATTTGCATATGATATTCGCATGGGGATCAATGTCAAAGATGACTCGGAAGTTGCACTACCGGTACCACCTTGTTAAGGCGGAGACCTCGGTGATTATACATGTAGGTCTCCTTGTATCACAGTTCTTTATTTCTTAGTCAGATGCGGTCCCAGACGGAGGGACATGACGATTGCAGACAGTCTAGTGGAATGGCGCGAGTGGTAAACTTGTTTGAGGAAGCCTCTTACCGCAGGCGGCTTTGGGTACGAGATCAGCCTGCGATCGCCTACCACCTTCAATGGCTGTGTGCAGGCTTTGGTACCGATCATCATGACGTTTGGTTCTCCGAGTGCAATTGGGATTCTTGTTTGTCGTTAACTGGAACGCTCAAATGCGCAATCAGAATCTGACGGCAAACGTAACGATCCTAGAAAGATCGTGGTTTTGTACAGTCGCGGAAATCATCGTCACGATGGTTGTGGCGGTTATGACGAAGTTGGTAGTATGAACCCAACTATGTCTCAATCAAGAAATTGTCTCGTGGCGGTGGGATATCTCCTCTCTGGGGTTATATAGCATCATTCAGCCCCCTCGAAACCTTTTCTTCTCTTTATTACATCTTTTATACAAGAACAAGGCAATCACTACAGAACAGTTTCTTTACATTATATCCAACTCGTTTATACTCAAGCCTCACATCCATCATGAGTAATATCATTCACAAGGTTAAGGACGTCATTTCTGGCCACGGACATACCACTGATACCACTGGTACTACTGGTACTACTGGTACTACACACCGAACACACCGTGCTGGAACCTCTGGAGTTGACACGACCACTGATACTTCAGCCACCGGAAAGACTGCTGGTCCCCACCGATCAGACATTGCCAACAAGCTAGATCGTAAGTACTTCACGGCAGTCTTATATTAACTCCAGATTTTGATCTTATGCTAACTTGGGTTATTTCAGCCCGTGTTGATTCAAGCAGAGATGAGTCACGACACGTTGGAACTACAGACACTACTGGAAAGACTGCTGGTACTGGAGGATATGGGTCACATCACGAATCTACCAACTACGGACCACATAGCACCAATGTGGCCAATAAGCTTGATCGTAAGTATTGACATTTTCAAGTTCAATGATGCTAAGTGATACTAACGTTGGGGGTATAGCCACTGTTGACTCTGACCTAGACAGCTCTCGCCGAGCCACGGGTGGAGGAGCTTACACCTCTGGTCTTGGTACTACTGCTGGAACTACCGGCACCTACGAAACAACCGGAGGAAGAGACAATGATCCTACCTCCACCAACTATGGTCCACACTCTAGCAACATAGCTAATAAGCTTGATCCTCGTGTTGACTCTGACCGTGATCATCGTGCTGCTGGTACTACCGGCACCTACGGGGGAACCGGAGGATATGACAATAACCCTGCTTCCACCAACTACGGTCCACACACTAGCAATATAGCTAATAAGCTTGATCCTCGTGTTGACTCTGATCGTGATCACCGTGCTGCTGGAACTTACCCCACCGGCACCTACGGAAGAACCGGAGGAAATGACAATAACCCTGCCTCCACCAACTATGGTCCACACTCTAGCAACATAGCTAATAAGCTTGATCCTCGTGTTGACTCTGACCGTGATCATCGTGCTGCTGGTACTACCGGCACCTACGGGGGAACCGGAGGATATGACAATAACCCTGCCTCCACCAACTACGGTCCACACTCTAGCAACATAGCTAATAAGCTTGATCCTCGTGTTGACTCTGACCGTGATCACCGTGCTGCTGGAACTTACCCTACCGGCACCTACGGGGGAACCGGAGGAATTGACAATAACCCTACCTCCACCAACTACGGTCCACACTCTACCAACGTAGCTAATAAGCTTGATCCTCGTGTTGATTCTGACCGTGACCATCGCGGCAGTGGTGCTCCAGGATATGGTGCCTATACCACCGGAACTACGCACGGAACTACGCACGGAACTACGCATGGAACTACTGCTGGCACTACCTACGGCGCTGGGTACACTGGCCCAGCACCGCACACTGCCGGCCCGCACAAGTCTGACATAATGAACAAGCTAGATCCCCGTGTTGACAGTGACCTTGACGGCTCCAAGACGGTTGGTAGGGACCAGACCTTTGCGACTTCTGGTAGTCATTATGCGTAGGACACCTAACCCATTTATCAACTTGAGCTTCATCATTAATGTTTTTAGGGCTCCTCGCTAGAGAGAAAGATACCGCCGATGCGGCACAGGTTCCGCCAAGTTTGTTCCAGAAGAAGTACGGCAGTGCCACGGGGAGGAGCAAGGGTGACGCTTTCTAATAGGTGTTTTCTTTTGAGTGTGAAAATTCATTTTGTCGGCTGAATAGGTTTGCATAATGCGCATGGATACAGGGAGATATTAGTTCGGTTAATGGAAAGATGATGGATCATCCGGTTTGTCAATAAATTCGGCAAATACTTATATCATCAATAAAATACAAGCCTTTTGCAATTGAATGGAATGATTTTGCAAAGTCTCTTACCTGATAGTAGGACCAGATAGGTTGCAAGCGAAAACATGCCCGTCACATGTCCCAGTCTGCTCTGTTCTGCCTCCTGCACGGAAGACAAGATCAACAAAGTTCTGACCATTGAACACTCTCTTGTAGGTAGTCTTGAAATTACCCTTAATCATCTCCAACTGCAAACTCTTTATGAATTTGTATATGTATATAGCTCACAAAACCCTGTACAGTAGCTTATTGGTTTTTCTGCCGTCGTATGTTGCCAGCCTTGGATAACGGAGTAAAGGAGGTGTTTACCCTCAACTACTATGGTTATCTACGGATAATTACAACGTTTTGCCAACTCCCCTACAAAGGGGCTACCTAGTGCCAACCAGACTAAGCAACCCATGGCGGACGGCAAATCACGGTACAACGCCGTTCTCTGTACCACAATTCGAGAAAAAGAAAAAACGCACCGCAAACGCAAAAAGTAATTAATTCCGTCGCCGGGAATTGAACCCGGGTTCTGAGAGTACTTCACCCCGCGTTTGGGTTGAGAGTCTCAAATGCTAGCCACTACACCACGACGGATGTTTGTTTATGGTTTGGGGTTTCGGATGATTAAGTACTGTACGGTAGGCGCCGCTCTATGTACAGTAAACAAACCAAAAAAATAACCCAGCCTCACGAGGTATGTAAAGTAGGTACTGTGGCGAGGTGTCTGAAATAATTTGACTTCTAGACATTTGTTCTGGCCTCTTTTCTATCAACAATTTTTTTTTTTGTGGTGTAACTTTTGTGTTGGAGGCTGGCCGCGCATTCGTCTCAATACGGGGCTAATAAACATCTACTGTACTCATCCCGGAAGCCGACGAGGTCATGTAACACAATTGCGATTTGCTTGTTGCAAACAAACCGGGTGCAAAAAATGGCATTTCCGGAAATGCAGTCACATTTTTTTTTATTTTTTTTATTTTTTAATAATTAATTGGGTATGGTTTTCGAGGGAATTCCCGTTACTTTTTGCAATATGGATATTTTATGATTTGAAGGACTGTAGGTAGACTGCAGAGCCTTCTTCTATCTGAAAGGGGGCTTACTTTATTGGGGGCTGTAATAATGGCGTTGGTTCCAGATCAACATTGAAACCTGAGCGCTGGTGGACTTGGACTCGCTGGGAGAAAGTAGTTCACACTTCCTTGCCATATGATGTTTGGGGGTGTCCTACTTAGGTACATAGATGTGTAATGACACAATTGAAATTGCTAGTAGCCACTGTAAACGCACCGAGCATGCTTCTTTGGCTATGCATGGCTCATTGCTGTGGTTTGAACTGTCTGATGGGTTACTTCAATAATAGGAATATCGTTCTTCTCCACCAAAAAGAAGTCTAGCAGAATATATTCTATATTCATGTATCGATGTCTCCCTTATAACTCCCCCCCCTCCCCAAATCACCGATACACATATTTATATATTCTAACTTTCTTTCTATACATACATATATTTAAATACCCCCCACGTAGCAGCAGCAGACAGACTCCTCCTCCTACTCGTCTTTTCCTTCCATCACATCACTGTCAGTCGCTCATCGAGGTAATTATTTTCGCTTCAATTCTGCATCTCTTGAACTTGGCCACCACCCTCTTCCAAGACAGATTAGTGGAGGAGAGGGGGGGGGGTTGAGGGAGGTTACTTTTGGGAAACATTTCTATGGCTCCCAAGCAACAAAAAAGCTCGGGTATCAAAATTAATGCCTTTCTCTCTCTCTACTACCTCTGGTGATGTTCGTGTGCAAGAAACATCATGAGGTGGCCAAATTCAAAGACTACATACATACAATAAATTAGATTACATATGCCATATAATAGGTACATACTTCCTCTAATTAATTGATAATGTTTAATTTCTTTTCTATTTTTATTTCTATTCTCTTTCTTTTTCTTTTGCTTTCCTTTGTTTGTATCACCTAATATTATTTTATGTTTTCTTTCTAGAGAACATAATAACCAAAAAAAAAAAAAAAAAAAAAAAAAAATAATAATAATACATGGCATTTACAACTCAATGTACTGCAACAGCAGATCAATAATTACCCATCACCACTTCTACCCCTTCTTATTCAACGCATCCATATCCCTCGCATGCTTGACAACCAAGACATCCGCCTCCTGCTTATTATCCAGATATATCGTAAAGCCATCATCATCATTCTTTCTATACGAGTATCCACTAAACCCAAACTGCCAGTACAACGTACCAGCCAACTTCTGCTGGACCGCAGTCCTCTGCCACTCCCCCACAACAGGAATCCTGTACTTTGTTGTATTCTTGCCACGATACTCGCGCCTCTTTTCGGGGGTGAGCCATCCGTATTCCTCAAAGACTACGGGCTTGCCGAGTTTGTCTTGCGCGGTTGCGTGGTCCTTGATCCACTGCGTACCCCACGCGGAGGTCCTGTCCCACCAGTCCGGATACAGGTGGAATGTGCCGTAGTCGACATTGGGAAGGGAGAGATCCCTATAGAAGTCCCCGCCGTTGCCGGAAGAGTACGCCCAGTCGTCGTTGCGGTTGGGGAAGTTGAATTCTCCTATTTGATTTTAATTCAATGGTTGTTAGGCATTTTACTTTCTTTTAATATTCATTGGTAGGGAAGGAAGGGTTATTGGGAAAAGGCACCTTCGCTACCAGTAGAGACCAAGTGGTGTGGATCGAGCTTCTTGACGTAGGCACTGATATCCTTGACCCAAGCGCTCATACGATTATAGTCGCAATCCGCTGAGCGAGGAAGGTTGCGGACGCCGTCAGCCCCGCACCTGGGCTCGTTGGCTAATTGCCAGGACATGATGGCTGGGGAGTGTTTGTATCGGTTGATGAACACCTTGATGTAGTTCTTGTAGGCGTTGACGATCTTAGGGATGTGGTAGAAGTCATCGTGGTATCTTCCACCAAGGTTGACCGTGTAGACGTCCATTCCACCGTAATCCGCCCACTATATACATGTATAAAAACATACTCATCAGCCCCCTCAATTCTTCAAGTATAACCATAAATTAATAGCTACGTACGTTGTTGGTCAAGGCAACCACGAGCTTGATACCAGTCTTCTCAGCAGCCCTGACGACCTTGTCGAATGCCTGAAGACCAGTTGGGCCATAGTTGATAGATGGCTTTCCATGAGCCCAGCTCTGGAAGTACACTTCCGTTGGACCGGCACCCTCGCCACCGTATTTGGGGAGACCCAGCGGATCAAAGGTGACGTTCTTGTCCAAGAAACCCCATGTTCGGAAGACCTTCAATCCAGCCGCTGTGGCTGCCTTCATACCAAGCTCGACATCGGTTTCATTCTACAAGCCTCGTTAGTATGTTGTATGGTTGTATGTAGGCTACGAATATCGGAAATAGGGGATTCATACATTACCAAATGGAAAATAATAGGCATTGGTTCCCGCAAAGTAAAAGTCTTTGCCGTCGAGCTGGAACTTTGTACCTTTTGTTGTGACAAATCCCTTGGGAGTCTTGAGCGTACTGGCATCAGCACCAACGAGGCCAGAGGCCAATGCCAATAAACCGAGGAAAGCCGACTGAACAAGCATTGTAAGATATATTCAATGCAATAACCAATCGAACGAACCGTGTTGGCTGAGGAGGTCATAGAAGGGGCATTTTTCTCGGTTTTATATCCACCTCCTCCACATAATCAGTCCTGTAACCAATACCCCTAAGCTTCCGACTGTTCCTGCATCTGTAACCCACCATGATCCTTGGAAATGTCCCCTTTCAAGATTACGCTGAGGTCCTTATATCATCCTTCGTTTACATCCTAGGAAAGTTAATCCCGGGTACGCAGAAATTGTGCATATATATATGCGAACAGAGTACCAGTAGAACGGCTCGTTTTAGGCATGGTTCCAGGGTACCCATGTCACCCATTGCATGACGTATCCTGTTTGGCAAACGGGCGTTAGAATCGTTGGTAGAACAAGGATATAAAATATACTGCGAAGAGATTTGTACATACAACTTTGTGGCAAGAGATCTGGTGGTAATATAAGGCAGTGGAGAGAGGGGCGAGTTCGATATAAGCTGAAAAGCTAGTCCTGCTAAACCCTCATCTTACTACCCCTCGACAGCGATGGTAAAGCCCCGTAGTATACATGATGCCTAACGCTGCGAAATGGCGGAAAAACCCCATGCGGCGTGGTCGTAGTGCGTGCGGAGGTAAACAGGGACATTCCTCCTAGTACGGGATGGCGATGTCAAAAGAGGTATGGCATGCTGGAGGGCTGAGGTTAACAGCTTCGGAATAATATCGCCAAAAGGCAATACATACAGGATGTTTATATGCCCGGTTGATTCAATCAGGGACAAAGGGGTAAGTAAGTCCTTCCCATTAGAAACGTTGATGTCAATATTGTGTGAAACCGAAAGCCGTAGCTCTCACGTTGCCCATTTTTGGGCCGACCCCACAACTCTCTAGTACCATCTCCCACACCTATAAATACAGTGAATATTCATCTTCAATGACCTATTTTAATAACAAGATAAAATTAATCGAATCAACAATTCTCCTCCACTAGAAGAGCTTCATTTTAAAGAAATTCAGCGGCCATAGCATATCCGAAGCAACTCAGGTTTTTTGGCAGAGAAATAATGCCAGAGAAGCTTATCATAAAGCGCAAGTCCATTCCCGTATGTAGTTTCTTTGATATCATAGAAGTTTCAAGCATAGACTATATGTTTATTAGGTCCTGTAGGCAGAGGCGGCAGGAGCGAGGAAGGCTTAAAACTTGTACAAGTCCTTGAGGTTAACTTGATATCTCAGTAAGTATGTATATATCGAAGTTCATCAAGATATCAAACACACTCTAGGTGATGGTGCAAACACACCTTTAATCAGTAGAGCAAGGTGAACAATCCCTTGAATCCTGTGCTGAGATATAAATGTCTTTTGCATCTATCTCCATGGGTTTTGTCAGGTCTTCTAGCTGAGCTTGCGGAAGATTCCCTTGCTCTCTGGGTCGTGTGAAGCTGTAGCCGAACATTGCCCACAAATCTCCACCCCATAGACTACTACCACAGCCCAATCATCAAAGTCATAAATTTCATAAATTTCATCATACCTTTCCGATTTGTGGGGTCCTCCTCTCAGGGTAACGCCATACGAGTGCCTCCGTCTCGACCCAACGCTTCATATAAGTCGGTGCTTGAGTCTACTACGTATTGCACACACACAAGGTTAGCACGATAACCGCGTGGGTGGTACAAAGGCAGTCTGATACCAGTCCCCATTAAGTGTACTCACTCTACTCTCCTCTACAGCTAACGCCATACATCCCCAAAAGTCTCCAAGAACGATTACTACGTACCGTCTTCTCTACATACTTCTCATCCCATATGTTACAAACAAGAACATCATTATCACATATACAGAGCTTTGATTATAAGTTCCCAATTCCTGCATCCTAGTACCAGTATGCTAAAATCAAAACTACTCTACCAGCTACAACACCTTTACCATATGAAAATCCCACCAAATCAAAACAAAAACTTCGTTATACCTACTTCAACAGCTAAGAGCTACATATTTTTATGCACTCAAGCCCTTCACAAAAGGGGTACCTATGCAATAACTGATTGAAGGCCTGGATGTTATTCCGGAACTCTTTCTTCAGGGTAAGGTATGCGTACTTCCGAAAATCACCCTGTTGAATTTGTCAACGAACGGCCGGTAAGAAGGTCATAAACCAGACTAGCTTCCAGCACGTCCCGGTATTCCCTGATCTAGTGAGTGTTAAACTCGTTATGATTACCCCGATAAAAGTTTGGTAAGTCAGGTACAACCTTCCTATACCGTGAAAAACTACTACTACACACAAAAACCCCCAATTTTTCAGACTTGACCTATAGAACCGCACGGCAAAAGCTTATTTCAAGCCTCAACCTCACATGGGGTTGGGGTTCATAACTCGAACATATATACAACTTGGCTGACAGGGAAAGGGGGGGGGGGGGGGGCCAAATTCTTTTTATGTATCTTCCTTTTTCTTCTTCACTCCTTTTAGCGGTTCTTTTGGAGGTTTCTAAAGAATCTTAATACCTACAGAGAGGCAAGAAGAATAAGTTCACCATATTTTGATTACCTAGCTGGTTGCTCAAGCAATTCATGGTTGTGAGAGTAGCAGTATAAAGTTGAGTTTGGTCATCTGAGGTAGGATTGATGTGATATTAGGCCACTACTGCATATATGTAAAAAATAACACCCGTTTACGGATATATATCTATCCTAGTTACTTTTTTGGAGTAGATCAATTTTCGAACATCGAAGCCAAAGCATGTCAGAATTCTTTTTTTTTTAGTATTCCTACATCTAATATAGTTTCTGCGCCGCTCGTTGCAACCAGTCTTCCGTGATGGGTACATGGTGCCATACAAGAATCGACTTCATGGCTCCCAATGCATGGCAGTAGACAAACTCGAGTGACCACCTACTCTATCATATAACTATACTCTCTCCTCACAGATGTAAACTACAAAATAGAAAGGATCTCTATTGTCGATACTGTATATATGAGCTAGACAAAACCCTCCCAGTTCTCATTCCAGCCAAACGCAAACAAATCTGAATCATTGCCGAGAAGAGCTCATAGCCAAGTTCCCATAAATTTTCCTTCCACCTAACAGACGCAAGTACATTTTGTTTATCCATTCTTATGCAGAATTCTTTCGTTTTTCAGGGTAAGTAACGCCCAATAATGTTTATGAGTGAATAAAATATAAGTTACCTAGCTTTATCTGGCTGACTTTCTATTGAAATTTTCACACAAGCAACAATAATTAAAATATATAGTAGCCACTAAAAAATAAAAAAAAATTGCAGTATCGAGACCAGAAATAAATTACCCCTTGTTTTTGTACAGTACAGTACAGTGCATGTCCTAATTCATGAGCCTCGAGGTTAATTACTCTTGACACCATTCTTCCACAAGCACAGTACGACGATCACTACTGGCCCATCGTACATTTACTTCTTTGCCTTAGGGACTTATTACACCTATAGCTAATGGGAATTGATAGGACGAGCCCAGTAGGCACAGCCACCATTTGGAAAAGGCCACTCAAGGATCAACTTTGGGTAATGAAATTACAAAGCCAGGATAGTGACATCTTTCCTGGCTATTATATAGAATATCCCCGGGTTATGAATGAGCACCAAGAGGAAAGCAAAAAGGGCCTAGGAGACTTCGTGGGATTTTTTTGGGAGCCGATTTTTGTCATGTATAGAATGGAGAATGAGACAAAAGTTACGAAAAATCTGCCTTGTGGGTACCGAGCAAGGAACAACACCCTGTTGGATTTCCTGTCGGATCTTGTATCTTTATATTGTCCTATTATCATGATACGTTTGAGTTTTGTGGATTTCGAATGTAGAAGTACAAGGCCTTACTAGACTCCATATTTCCATCAGGTGTTCATCGGTCATGACTCTAAGTCGAATCGGCGTATAGACTTTTATAAAAAAATAAAAAAAAAAACCCTTATAACGTAATTTATAAAGATAAGCGTAGATACACCCTCACGCGTTCGTCAGAACAACCTGATGTATATGATGCTTCTCAATAAAATACCACGTTGGGTTGTTCGAGGTATTGAGGAAAACTTATCCGAGTCTGTAGAGTGAGGAAAGGGGAATTGGGTGAGGAAAAGGGGGGTGTGGGTGAAGGTGAGGAGGGTGAGGGGGTGGAGGGCTCGAGGGTGGTTGAGGGTTGAACGGGGTGAAGGGTGGATGGGTGATGGAGCACGGGGGTGAGGGAGGTAACGGGGTGAGGGAGAGACAGAGTCTATAGAGGGGGTTAGTAGGGCGTTGAAAGAGTAAAAACGTCGATAGGAGTAGAACAACGATCAAGCACTTCGTCAGAGATCCACTCTTGTCCTTCTGCAAAGAAAGTGTTATGATTTCTGAAGAACAACCGATGATGAGGAAACTATGAACCTCAAGAACCTTATATACGAAAATCCCCCATTTCTGCCAAGCCCGTACAAAATACCCATTCCAGTAACTGCATGATCGAGCACCTGGAAACATTTGTCTCTAAAATAAGAAACGGAGGGGGTACAGAAAAAAGAGTTACATATCTATACCCCTTAAAACAAGTTTCTGGTCCGCATGGCCAAGCTGTTTCAATGTGATTATGTTGTAGTCGTCCTCGTATAATGCATATAAGAAGTTAGGCCGGGGGTCCTGAACTGCTTTTGAATGGTGACGAAAGTCGATGATTACCCACTCCTTTAGAGGAATTACAGCATAGGCCCCATCCTCGATAAACCTTTTGACATGCTGTTTCATACGATCCCCTTCCCGCAACAGCTCAATTCCCCAATTCAAATCCCCGTTGACATAGAAGTCCAAATACCCAACAGAACCGAAAATAGCTCCAACGTCTGCACTGACTGTTGCATGGCGAGGAACAGTGGTTGTTGCTGCCTTATACCATCCCATCTCCAGAAGCCGGAACGTCTGCCCGAGACCTAGTGATTTTTGTAGCATAGATGGATCCATCCGTTCGATAGTTCTGATTAGAAATTCTTGGAATGATATTGATTCTGATCTTAGGGTGCCACCAGGAGCAGTAAACAGCTGATTGATTAAGATCATCCGCATGATGGGAGCACTAAATTGGAATTTATTATCGACTATCGTCAAGATTCCTGATCGTACGAAGTTATATGTAGCTGGTTCAGTGATTGGGTCCACTCTAACGCGTGACTCAGCATCACAATAGAGCAGAATTCTTCGCAGAAGCTCGGTTTCTGTAGGGCTGGGATTCCAGTTCTGAATCCAATGAAATGCGCGAGTTTTAGTTAGGTTTCTCTTGAAGTCTGCTGAGGTAAGGTCACGTAACATAGTCACCGTGGCCGCAGGCCCATCACGATAATTGTGGCGTAGATATCTTAATGTAGTGCGGCAAAGACCTGCATGCCCGCCGGTTAAGCTAAAAATCGCATCTTGAACAGATTGCGGGATTTCAAAGTTGGGACTGCCTATGGTATGCCGATGTTCCACAAATCTTTCCACAAGCTCGTTAAATTCATCCCTTCTTAGGCGGAGTGCGTCCAGTCCAAGAGTGTAAAGGAAACTGATTGGTCGTTGGATCATAAATGGGTCATACGAGGCCAGTAGAATGATGCGGAGAAAGGCATTCTTCTTGGTGTCAGACATCAATCCTTTCAAACTACCCCAAAAAAAAGGAGCAGCATTGCCGTAGATTACTTGTGCCTCGTCGATGATGATGCTCAAGCTCATGGAATCTTCACTGGCTGAAATTTCATCCCAGGTGTACCCGATCCGCGTCTGCCAGAAACGTTGGAAGTGTTCTTTGTTAAAGAGAGCATCTTCTCCCTGAATACCAGCAAGTGAGATATAATATGCCCTGTGACCCCGCGAAATGAGGCTGTCTCTGATCCATTGTCCAAGTGTGCTTTTGCCTGAATATGGTGGGCTGCGTATCAGAACAAAACGATGGTCCATCATATATTGTTCGATGAACTTCATCCGGTCAGGTGATATTATCACCATACTGTCCGGCCCTTCATCTGAATCGGAAGGATATGAGAGGGGTTGCGTAGAAACATAGCGCACTAAATCATGTTAGTATTGCTTGTCAAGAGATGAGGATTTTGATGTGCATCATCATGCCATGAAGGAAAGAAAGACAGAGGGGGGTAAGGCTTCCTCGGAGGTAAATAAGTGTTACTTACCAGCACTAGTCACTTTAACCACGACAGTACATTAGCAAATAGGCGTACTCAAGAAGGAAATGAGTCTCACTTACCAGGCCCAGGAGTCTTAATGATGATATGAACGCACGCTTCTTGAGGAGGGTCATTTTTGAAAATACCATCGATTTTGACCATCGGATTCAGCATAGTGTTGCTATCCAGGTCCGAGTCTGTAACCATGTTGGGTTTATTCCATTTCCAGAGTTTAAGATCAGGTGCACGCATGTCCTTTAAACTGCTTGGCCCTTCGATGATAATGAGCTTCTTCAGATCCGCAACAGCTTCCTGTCTTTCGATTTTAACTTCAAAAACTTCATTGAATGAATCCCCATGAACCAGACAGAAAAGGGAGACGAGATCGGACATTGTGTTACAGGGTAGCAGAAGAGTTGGATGCAAACTTGGGTTTTGGATGTTCGCGGTGAGTGGGGAGTTGGGGGAGAGGGGTGGGGTCTTGGTTCTTATAAGCATTTATTGTTAGCTAGTGCAACGGATTTGAGCCCACACGTAAAATTTATGCTTGACGTCAACCAACCTTAGTCTGGTTAAACCAACCTGTGCGTTGCCAACCTTCGCCCACAACACCCTCTACCGGTAGTCAACCAGACTACTCCACGAAGGGTCTGGAGAAATAAGTATGGAAGCTCCCGGCAAAACGGTGGCTCTGACGGTGTGGTGGGACCGGAGATTTCCTTGCTTGTTAATTTGGGTTTTCGCTAAGTCGGGTGGTATATACCGGTATTAGTGCTGGCAATGACGTTTTTGGCTGGTTTTTACATTTTTATTATTATGGATCATGAAGGTACTAAATACTCTGGGGTCGATCGACTCTTTCCAACTGCTGTTTTAAATTCCAAACTCCCTTCGCAACTCCCCAAGTATCCACGAAGTCCTAGTCACCAACTGTACTCTGGTTTGCACTATAAATTGGAACGATAAGATTGAAATGCAATGATTCAGGGAAAATTCGTGCCCGCTCAAACTTTAACTTAAGCGGAGACAATTATATGACACCGGAACCGTTCCATCGACCACCACATTAATAGAATTAAAATAGGTTTTATAAGGGCGATACATAGCAAAAACAACTACGTCAGTTACTATATATAACTAACCTTTTTTTTTATGTACACGTACACACATGATATACATTCTCTATAGAGAACACTAATACCATTCAACCATTCTTCATCATCATTCCGAAATCCCAGGGAGCCCAGAGAAGTGCGCTGAGACCATCAATTTCGATCCTGATTTCGTCACGAAAAATCAAGTCATCATAAGTGTAGGTCTGTGATTAACGTAGAACTGCTTATATGTATATACATATCCCACATATTTCCATATACCACGCCTGAAATAAAGAATCGATCACATACTTCCAGTTAAAGATCGAGCCTACATGCCTCTCCATTAGTAAATCCCCAGCAGCCCTAGACTTTTTCCAATCCTCAGGCTCTACTATTTTTACTAACTAACCATTACTTTTCATTAAGCATGTGCGTCTCGTCTTGGGTAATTAGTATAATCTAACTTCGTGCGAGTAACCCATTCCTGCGATACTAGCTCCCGGAAATACTGGGCATAGGTAACAAGTAGAAACATCTAGAACTCCTCCAGCAATGCCGTATATAGACTCACTGTATATTCCCAACCGAATCCGAAGAGGAACGTAAAGCTAATACCCCCACCAAAATATCACTTGTACTTGTAACCTGCACGTCATGATCACCATTGGAGCTGCAATGTGAATAAGCCCTCAAGAACCCCAGCACGGATACGCACTCCTCCCGACACAAAATCTGCCACATTGAGCTTTGACGGCGCTTCAGATATTTCTAGTAGCTCGACGCCGCGTCAAAGTCACCGGGAAAACCTTCGAAAATACCACTCGAGTAATACGGACTCCACTCGGTTAGTGGAACATGTGTGACATATTGTACAATACTACACCTCTCTCCCTATGTAGTCGTGAGATAGTATTGAGCATATGCAAGTAAGCCCTGTGTTATGTACAGTGCTTTGCCTGTTCACAGTAGGTAGCCTTGCTTCTATGAGCACCCTCATGGTAGGCTTATGCGTTCCTATGCTTTAAATTACGTGCTCAAATAGCTATACCTTCTTGCACCTATGTAGTTGCAGTAGACCAGTTCTATTAGCCCCACTATATATATCCAGGTACTGGTTTCCTCGGCAGCTACCGGTCCTATAGGTATGGTTGCTTTATACGCTTGTATAAAGAGGCATGTTTGGCGCCTAGAGCTTTACCTTATCCAGGCTTCATAGGGACCGGTCCTGTTTCAGGGTAATCATTAGTATCCCTATAGCCTATTCTCCATGATAGGCAATCGATATAATTTATTATCATATATCTAAACTAAAATAGTTAGAGTATATTTTCAGCTCATTAGTGGGCACAAGGCACTTATGTAATGTTCATATATAGGACATCAGATCAAAGTTATATTTATCTTACATCATAATTATATATTCTAATATCTATATATATGCACTATATGTCTATACAACTACAAAGGGAGTTTAATATCAAAGATAAAACAGACAGAAAATAAATTTATTTTATCTAAAGGGCAAATCACTTACAAGGAACTATATTCGCAGATATTTTATCTATTGAATATATATCTGTTCTATTTATATTCTATCTATATTAGGCAATATAACAATTGGGAACAACAACTACCTACCAACAGCGCATGCGTGATCATGAGCCTAGAGCAACAAACACAGACCAGAGAAGCAAGCTTACCCTGAAGTGCAATGAAGCGACATAGGAGCCTATAGAAATCTGTCTCTATACTGTAACTACATAGGCACAAGAAGCCTAGGTACTGGGATAGCTAATAGATCGTATAAGTTAAAGCCCAGGAACACATACAGCAGCCCTACCTACGTATAGGAGTGATCCTAGTTCTCTGTACCCAAAAAGCTATTAGAGCACGTAGGTTAAAGCATAGGAACGCCTACCTACCTCCTATAGAAACAAGCCTAATACCTGTAGGAGCACTAGGGGATATCGCAACGTGTAGCGAAAGGAATGTGTAGAACTATACCTAGGTATATGAAGGGGCCAGGAGAAGGTCTACCTACCGAGAGTAATTCACGAAAGTGTTAAGGTCACACGTGTTCCACTAAGGCGAGTGCTGTTTCACAGGAGTCCGTGTTACCCAAGTGGTATTGCAAATCGCCAATCAACCCCTTATGAAGCTACGCCAACAAGACTATGTTCTTGTAAAGGTAAATTCTCGCGAGCAAAAAGTCCAAGCGCAAAGTCCCAGGTTATTGTTAAGATTCAGGGGCAAAGGGCTAGACTGCGGCATCAAGGCTGTCCGGACAGATTAGCGTGCGCTTAGCAGACAGAAGTATGTACCATGCTCTGTAAGCATCATACATACGTATGTTGTAGGTACCGGTAGGCACGGGATAACACCTGAATCTCAAACCATACCCCACGTGTGACATGACATGGATGAGCTCGCGTGTTACTTGAAAAAAAGAAAAAAAAAAAACCAAAACAAGCGACCGTTGCACAAAAACCTTTTTACTTTGGAGCCGAACCTTAACCCTAATCTAACTTTGCATATGTGTGTCCTAAGTGGTCCATTACAATTAGGTTCTAACTGTGGAGATGTCAGTTTTGAATTTCACACTAGGTACAGTAGTATGAGGACATAGTCATGCCAAGTGCTCAAGTCAAAGTGAACTCCTGCTGTCCAGGGCCAATTCGATGATTCCATACATGCTACCTAGTCTGCCAAGCCGTGGATAGGCTATGGGAGGTTGAGGGTAATAACCATGTCATCCAGCCTATAGCTACTACCCCTTCCGAGGATGGCGGGGGTGCGAGTCGTGTGTGGACGGTGTCGTGGAAGGTATAATTCTATCATTATCTAAATCATCATACGGTCTGGTTCTCATGACCCGCTATATTCATACCTTCGCCTCGCAGGCTCTCTCTACTCGAGTACTGTCTCTTGTACTCCACATCCGACCTCAACCCTGTCGCAGGTTGTGGACGGGTTGAGGGTGCCACTGATTGTGCTGTGGAGGGGAATTGTTCATTTTGCAGATGTTAGCGACCTTGCGACCCTCCTCCCGTCCAATTTTGCCAACACCCCACCCCCTCCCACGGGTACTATGCTCAGGCTCGGGCCCCATAAACATAAGTACAGGTTAGGTCTTACCCCCAAGGAGTCACTTGATCACTACGCAAGACCATATCAACTAGTAGGTAAGTAACATTTTACACATGCTTAGTGTACAAAAAATAGATACCCCAGGCGGAGGAAGAAGGCGGGGCGGGGCTGAAACTCGTTTCCCAGGCCTCTTATTGGCGCCCTTCTGGGAGGGGAGTGTGGGGAATTTGTGCGAACGAAACAACACGCTAAATTCCACCGCCTATGTCTCAATTCATCCTATTTACCCGCTGTCATGTCATGTGTCATTTCGCCATCAGGAAACCCTGGAGATAAGCAATCTATTTTCCCAGCGGATTGGTTCTATGAACGAGGCGTCCATCGTATAGCTAAGTTACACCTAATTAAAAAACATTCCCATGTGTCAAATTATATCAATACAACTTATAACCGCTCGAATGTGGAAACACTACTATCTATAGTCGAGGTATTTACATGGAAGTGAACATGTATAGCAAATGCGCACCGGGAGGCGAAGGAGAATTTTCTGTTTCTGTCTGCACTGACAGTATTATACTTCCGAGAAGTTGGTATCAGAAGATTGCAGTATTGTCAGTGCTCGAGGTTCTCAACTAGTTAGAGGGCCTACAAAGAGTTTCAGTTTGCTGCTGGTTTGTCCCAGAGTTTCAATAAGAATGTTATCCAGAAGAATGATTTTGCAGACTCTAGGCACTCTATACTTCGTAGGGAGCTAAGCTTTCTCAACTATTGCATCCTAGGAGTAATCTAACCTACATACACAGATCCCGTTCGAGAATGAGTGGGTCCATATTTATTTTTCTGACTTGTCCTTCAAGTTTGATCTGATTGAAAGATTGAGGTTAAAAAAAAGAAAAAAAGGAAAAAGGAAAAAGGCATCGTGTCCCGACATGCTACGAATACCATGAATCGTATTGCAATATCCCAGTCCGGTGGAAATCAAGGTACTGAGGCGTCAAACTTGCCGGAACCCGAAACTTTACTCTTTCCTGCCTTCCCCGCTCATCGTGACTGCCATTTATATGATGATGCTGATGTATGTAGTTTTCGGCACCAATGTACCGGCAGGGTAGGTACATAAGTAAAGCATCAATGCAAATCGAGAAACCGGGGACGTGCAATCGTACGGTTGCTAACAATCCTTCTGAAACGCATGACATGCCCCCTAGGAGTCTTTCCATTGCGATCGTGCAGATCGCGTATGTCTTCTGGGCAAAGCCCTTCTGCCGGGGTGTTGTTACCTGGTAGCCCCTCCCCACAAGGATTGTTCTCGAACAATTGGGAGCTGAGTACCATGTGGAGATGTGAAAGATTCCCACACTCTTTATGAGAGTATACAGACGGGGGAAACAGGAATTCAGATCCTTTTCCATGAGAGCACTGTGCATCTGTTGAGGCCATGGTTTCGAGCTTTGTGTGTGGTTATCGAAGGTTTCAAAACTCTAGCATGGGTATCCCTCTTGTGGCTGCTGCAATTGGATAAAACATCACAGTAGATCAGCTCGGTTACTTGATAAATCAAGACGCAGATGGTCTACCTACCCTATTTTTGCATAGACCAAATAGTCCAGTTCGCAGATACTGGTGGCTGTATTCGATGCCTTTGGTTCATGCCTGCAATACTTCCAAGGACTGTCCTGAAGGCCTACGAGCTCGCTATTGTACCGGGGGATCCCCCGCATGTGCTACCCCGCCTTCCGCCAAAATGGTTGGGTTTGGGGAAACTCCAGAGGGCTCGCGTGCTCTCCGGGGCAGAAAAGTAACAATACTGCACATACTAGTCAGCTACAAGCTCGTAGCGAATTAGAACAATTTTCCTTAGTTTGAAATGAGCCCCTACAAGTTCGGAAATGCAGTGGGAAACTCCATCTGCCGCCAGCCAAGTTTTTATATTTGGGATCTCCAGACCGCCCCCGGATCATCCTCCAAACCCAGCAATTAAGGTACATTGCGTTCTTACAGTTTTTAGAATAGCTTAATTTAGAGGTCCCTTCCTATAACTACCCTCCCGTCCCCACTTCCAGGTCCGGGGAGCAATAACTGAAGCTTCCATTGCAATCCTAGTCTTTCATACATCGTAACAAGGCCTACTGAACCGATATATCGATATCAATCTATCAATCCACCATGTCGTCCGCGCCGCCGTCCTCATCATCTAATTCAAGCTCTTCGAGCAACCGAAACAGTGTTCCAGAATCACTGCCTCTGCCACAGTCACCGGTGGTTTATACATACCAGCACCCCATCCATGTGAGCGGAAAACGCACCACATATGTCACAAGTGTAAGTAAAACCAGACAAAGATACCCTCAAAAAAAAAAACATTACATTAATTCATCGAGCAGACATATACATACCCAGCCAATAGCAGGCCAGTAGAAGATGTCAAGCGGCCATTGATGAAGCGAATGTAAGCAGAGTCGCTGCCCAATCCATCCATGCTCGCCATATTCTAACCTTTCCTTGCAGAATCAGATTCATCAAGTACGGACCAGTGGACTAGACAATTGCCTCCATCTCACCTCTAGGAATTACACACAATTCAATTCAAGGCTTTACCGGTGGCTGAGAGTTTGAAATAGTTCAAATAATTCGAGAGGGACGAGGAATTACAATTGTTTCAAGCGAGCACGGCGTCATCTTTGATTTCTTGGTGGGTGGGGGAGGCTGCAGTAATGTGGTTTAGCGTTTATTTTTATTTTTATTTTTATTTTTTCGTTGAACGTTATCTGGATAGGCGTCCGTCGGAGTCTCTGGCAAAAGATTTTGGATCCAAGTTTTTCTATGGTGTTCCACACGGGGTTTTTTTTCTTGCTGAGATGAAATCAGCAGGAATTGGTGAGGGTGTCGTAACTTTTTTTTTTCTCCTTCAGTACCCGGTGATCGCCTACCTAACAACTACCTGTTATACGGGGACGGGAGACTTCATGCGACTTGTATTAGTTTCTGGGTGGTTAGTTTTTAAATTTGCTTCTTGATTCCAAACTCATGGATGGGTTTGTTGATTAGGTTGGGGTGTCACTGTACGTTTCTAAGAAACAATATTAGGGATATGTGTTGTATGGCACGAGACTAGTGTTGTATGAAATCACCAGACTACCTATCAGGTAGTTGCGCCATCCCATTCATCCCCCTTGCAGTAACTAAAACTAATCAAGCAAGTATAACACTAGCGCTAGACATATTGAGTACCTAGGTACTGTAGCACAAAATATCTAACCAGGGTCAGTTGATAAAATCTCGGCTCAATAGAAGTAAGCATACAAGATCTTCGGTTGTATAAGAGGCAATTGTATTAATGATAATAATACATGAAATTGAGATTATTTGAAGATTTGAGATTTAGAGCTTGGGATTTGAAGTCCTATGTACCTATGCATGATAGTTCCAACAACATATCGCTACTCCTTGCCGTGCATGTAGAGTAGAGGTAGAGTCAGTAGTGGGATAGGGGTATGTACTGGCACATACTATATTAATGTATATCTCTATGTATCTGCTTATGAACGTACCGTGCTTTGGGAAGAGGGGAAGGGGGAGGTCCTTACGCACCCCCTTCCCCACATCCTCCCCCTACAGCGCCAGCCAGCCATTTCTGGCCAGGACATAGACTTACAGCAGCGATGTGATCGATGCATAAAATAAGGGGTGAAGGGGGATGCGTAAAGACTTTCTCCTATCATGCACTGTATGTATGTCTCAGTTTTATCAATTGCATAATATATTTCCTTATCTATGTGTACACTGTAGGTACTTTGACCCCGCAGTTTCTATTGAGAAGGTGAGATTACGCAAATGGAGCATAGGTATATACATAACAAAAGCGAAAGTTAACTTTGAAAAGTTGTTTGGTTCTAAACAATTAGTTGGAATATACTTGTAGTACCAGACTGCAATTAGTGCTACTAGGTCTTCTTCAAGATATGTGGGATATAAGGTAAGATGCAGTCAGTACGGAGTATATGGATGGTACAGTCGAGATAGGGTTCGGCATGGAATAAAAGGTAGCGGAAGTACAGTACAGCCTGACTTAGGTATCGGCAGATGCAAAAGGAAATGGCATAATCATAACGAGAGTTGTAATTCTCAGCGTGGGAAATAATTGCTCTAGCATTAACGTTTTTCGTTATTGACAATACAAGATCGAGGTGTACATACATACTGTACATACCGTACATCCGGTAATCCAGCCTCCAAAGTCCCTGGCCGTACGTAGTGGAACTTCAACATTGATGCAATAGGTATTTATTTAGTTAGGAGCTGAACTTAAGAAACATTTATAATTCTATTAGAGAATAAATTGAACCAACCAGCTTCAGGGGTTCATAATCAGCTACCTATATGACTTATTAATCTCCTTTCATGTGACTTGTGGGGTCACAACGGTGCCTCGCTTGACGAACATGCCCTCGCCATAATCTCGCCTCCGATCGTGAGATCCCTAGCGGAATAACCCAGCTTCATTTACGCTGCAGGTATGTAGAGGTCTAGACCTCGTAACCCCAACCGGGTATTATCTGTGCATACCTAACTATCATTCTCACGAGGTGAATTTCTAACTGCCGGGAGTATACCATATACTATACTCTCTATACTTCCGGCATCTAAATTTGCTTTTTTTTCCCCTTTGACATACGCGTCACATACAAAGGTGTACATTGTGCGTTAGATTCCCCTAGTCTGGATAGTTATACCTGCTATGGGACGATCAGCCATACCAGTACGCGTCCCATCTTGGCGAGCGGTCAGATAGGGAGCTTGTATCCATGTGTAGGTATCTGTATGTACGGAGTACAGTACGTACCACCGCATAAACTGAGATTCCCATGTCTTTGCCACAGTGTTTGCAACGAAATGAATTTCGTGGGTAGGGCTGGGCAGATTGGGATGGGGAGGTTCGGTTTATGAGTTGGTTTATGACCAGTTTCCCAGTGGAAAGCTGAACTGGCGCGATTTGGTAAGTGGGAGGAGTATTTGCAATATAAAAATAAAAAAATAAAAAACTTTTTTTTTTGGACGCACATTTGTGCGTGTCAGAAAAGTTCGATCCTATCTACTTAGACCAAGTATCTAGGTACAATATCTGTGTACAATGTTAGCGTAGGAAGTTTTCCTTTTATGCCAAAGTAATGTGAGAAAAATTCATTGGTTTCCGGGTCATGAAGAGAGAGAAAAGAACGAACTGATTTTATATACAGTACATAACTAAACAAGGAAGGAAGGAAAGGGTCCCCGTTATTCTTGCTCTATGTTGCTTTGCTTGTGATGCCTACTGTACCATACATTCGAAAACAACGACCTCCAGTTGGTGTGGTATATACGTAAAATAACTCTCCCTATGGCGTAGTGGTACTAGGCTAATACTGTAGATACCCCGGATCAACTGAGATACGTACTCTCCGCATTGATCTCGATCATTTACACATAATCATGATTCCAGCATGCACATAGTTTCATCGAGCGAGCAATCGAGCTTGTCAGAGACATTTCTAAATATATATACAGTATACATGTAGAGTACGTACTTCCATGACCCGCTGGATTGGTTGGCTGGGGGATTTATATTGCTGCTGAGATACAAAGCAATGGGAGCGAAAGTTCCCTGATACTTTGTCAGGCCTTTGTCCAACTATATGCAGCTTGGGGGATGTGGAGATTGCTCAGTGGAGTGGGATAAGAGTGGTTACGAGGCATACTGTGCATTCTCATTTCCATGCATTCTCCCGCCGACCCATGTTTTACGAAATGCCTACAAATACAAGTATCAACTCGCTATTACTGTATTACGTAGGTATGTATCACAATCTCATTCAACGCGCATACATACCAAACACTCTACGCAATTCTAAAGTTAAACGCCAAATACCTCGTACCAACCAGACTCAAATACCTCCCGGTACAGGGTGCAATTACATTATTTTACTACATACTTACTTACTGTAGGTCCTCGTCTCGTGATATGTCTCTTAAGTACTCGGTAGGGCTTAACAATAGCAAATCCCCAACCAATCGGCAAATGGATGCATTAGTTATTAGCAATTATGTTGATTCAACGGCCATCGGCATTCACCTACCTCATCTCCGTAAGCCCTATAGGATTGATAATTATTGTATCTCGGCAAACCTGGTACATAGGCATGTGCATATGTTCTGGGCAGCATATGCCTCCCGCGGGCGGCATACCCTCTGTGCCGGTCACGGCAATTAATATAATTCCTCAATATGGTAAATATGAATCGAACAAAACATTCTGCTACACTCAAAAAACACCCTATGAAGTCATTTTTGACCACCCTATCCACATCACATACCCTTCCTGTTGATTAGTGGGAGACAGCAGACATTGAACAAGGGGAGAATTCCAGAAAGAATATCTCAAGCCCTTCAAAGATGAAGTACAACCTTGTGTAGTTAACAACAATGATCACCTTCATCTCGTTTATTGCTACCGTAGAAATCTGCAACGTTTCCAATGCAATAGGTATTTAAAAATTAGATTCTTGTCTACGGGGGTTGGGAGTTCTTATAGATGGGGCCTTAAGGTTTGGCTATATAGACCATCTTGTGCTGAATATCAATGTGCTATTGGAATTCAGTAAAGTTTTGGAGTGTCATAAGTATGATAATTTTTTGTAAATATCTTGTTGCACGATTTCTTTTTACCCCAGAGAAATCCCAGCTATTTCTTACTTATAGGATACAGGTAAGGTGCAAAATTGTACTTTCTTAATCGCAGGTACTTATTTATATGCAGATTGCTAAGGTACTTCAATTCCTCAAATTAATACCAAAACGAAGCAGGTTCTACCTAGAATTATACAATAGGTAAATACTGTTCTATAGCATCCCAGTGATATTGCACGTGCTATGTGTAGAGGTTACTATTATATTTTAGAGTTTTTACAACATCGATAAATCAATAGAATATCTATTACCCATAAAGTGATGCGAAGTGGGCACGTGCCCACTACAGACACAGTAACTAGAGCTGTAAGCTTCTGAGCATTTTGTGTGTACTTAGCTAAACATTTAATTATCTTTCAGATCGGAATGATGTCAGAAATTTTCCAAGATCCTCCTCGACCAAGTTCGTAAGTAAGCAAGAGTTTAGGCATCCATGGTTTGCAATGTTTGCCTTTAAGAACTTGACTTTACATACTTCATGGCTTGCTCATACTTGTATTGTCTAATCTCCTCTTCCGACATTTCTTCAAAAAGGTCCTCCATGTTCGCAACATCAGGCTTGGGGATCAGATCATATAGACCCGCCCTTTCCCTTGACACGGCTTCATCCTCGGCTTGGATAGCCTCCTATCATGCACATGTCACGATAGATTCCTCGCTCATGCAAGATGTATTCCATCAATGTGACACCATCGTGAAGGCCAAGTCGCCTCTCTTGAATGCCTTCTGATTGTAAGAACCACATAAAATGCCAACATGGTCCGAGATCCGTAAGAAATACTGTTACTGGAAGGTGAGAGAAGGCACTGGCGGCTATTAACTTCAAGATTGTTTGCCAGCGATCTGATTCATCAACCACCTTCTCAACTCGATTGCCATTCGCAGTCCACGTAAGCTTCTGGCATTCACGTAGTGGGTTGGGGCAATTATAATGTCAGTGGTACCCTTAAGTAAATAGTCCGTGTTATTGCTTCCGCCGAAAGAATAGTTAAGGATCCCTTCTGCCTGAAATGGAAAGCATTTACATCGGTAGCGAGATAGTACTATTAAGCCAGGACAAGCTCTTATCCATTTGTACATCTTCTTTTTCTGCATCTTCTTTTTCTGGACCCCATTAAAACTTTTCAACTTCCTTGTTTGTGTGAAGAACTTCGAATTGCATGACTTTCGGTTCTTTCAAGCCCAAGTATTGCATGATGCTTCGGTATTGAGTATTAGAGGCTGTCGAAATGGAAACCGTCTATCTTCACTGCACGAAGCGCTAAGGAATAATAATGTAAGCCAACGAAGAAAAGAAACAAATCTACATAGAACGCCTACCTTTCAGGGTCTTCCCTATCGCAAGTTGGCCCTTCTCTAACGCATCCAACTTGCGCTTGATGCCTTCATCTTTCTCCAAATTGGGAGTGATGATAGGGACAACTGGAAGTATTGTCAACATTGTATTGTTGAAAGAGGAAGAAACGTACCTTGCTTGGGAGCTTCTATAAAGACATGTATGTGATCCTCAAGAGGCTCCTCTGGGAATGCCTTGCTGATTTTCTGCATGGTATGTAGCTTTTTGGCATCTGAAGGCCTGGACTGAGGTGTTTCGTCGTCGGAGGTGTTTCGTCGTCGTTTTCGCCATCGTCGGCTTCGCCGTCGTCCTGAACTAGTACTGGGATAGCTACTTTCCAGAGCTGGAGAAGATCCACATCGATACCTTTCAAAACGTTTGGTTTTTTTTTTGGACAATAAGCTCCTTGAGTGTACGGAGGCGCGGTACAAAAGTCATTTCCCTTTCTTCTTTGGGAAAACCGT
Organism: Terfezia claveryi; assembly: GCA_015179025.1. Lineage (NCBI taxonomy): Eukaryota > Fungi > Ascomycota > Pezizomycetes > Pezizales > Pezizaceae > Terfezia > Terfezia claveryi. Next base: position 92,060 of record WHUX01000018.1, on the reverse strand, counting down.
GCATATGCATACATATGCACCTCAGTTCGGATTCAAGTTGGGATCACGACTAGCTATCTACTGTGTCTTACATACTCATCTACCTCATCTCCTCCTAACTTACACTGGGTGTTGATAGCTGCATGAAGCGCACCTTGTATGTCAGTGGCACTGGTTTCTTCTCGCGCTTCTGAACACCATCTTTGGGGGCCTTCTTTTTTCGGCCTTTAGGACTAGCTGAGATCATGATAACGATCGGATCACACACTGACAGTTTGGTCAGTCTCCGGCATATGCCTCCATTCATCAGTGTTAAGATCCTCCAGGTCGACTGATCAGCTGAGATCATGATAACGATCGGATCACACACTGACAGTTTGGTCAGTCTCCGGCATATGCCTCCATTCATCAGTGTTAAGATCCTCCAGGTCGACAAACTTCCTGAATACAAACTAGACTTAAGATGTGCAATATACTTGGCTGGCAATGCATTGAAACAGCGACCATGCATTCTTGTGGACCTTGTTAGTCTCCTGTGGTAAGGAATGCGTTCAATACGATGCTAAATCCTCCATTGCTCAAGGTCACGCCATGCATTCTTCCATGCTTGCTCAGCTGCCGTGCGGGGAGTGGGGGGTCCCTATTTCGGTTATTAGCAACATGTTTGCCTAAGGACTACTGCCTAGGATTGGGGTGATTGGGGGATTGGGGTCTTCGGGGTATTGGAGTATTCAGGGGATTGGGGTGTTCGGGGGATTAAGGTGTTCGGAGGATTGGAATTAAGAGGGCGGAGAAGGCCATATACTTGATGAATAAAGATGGTAGGGAAGAGTTGGTTGAAGGGTTGAGGGTTGGAGAAGGGCTGATATATAATGAATTCCATAGATAGAGAAGAGTTGATATCTGGCCAATTGAGATATCGGCGATATCTAATAAATCGAGAGGTTGGACAGTGAGAAAATAAGACAACTGATGATGTGGTTGAGCCGTTGCACTGAGACCATCATAAATATGCATGATGCATGCATATGCCAAGTATTAATGCATGCATGACCCTGCATATGAAACTCCCAGATAGGAAAGGGGAAAAGACTTTTGTTCCGCGCTCCGTACTGATTGTCTGTGCCCTGCTAATGTCTACTAGAAAAGCATGCTCAGATATTTGACCATCGAGAAGGCAGAAAAGGGCGATTGTATCTGCTGATGCTGCTGCTGCTGCTGCTGCTGGTGGTGCTGGTGGTGCTGGTGGTGCTGCTGCAGTTTACAATGCTTTTCCGCCTCTTGCTCCTGGTTTTGGTGGCATGACGAGATGATTAAGGTTGTGATGGCTGCTGTAGCAGCTGCTGCCAGAGTGGGGAACTGGAGTGGGATGGGGGACTGAAGCAGACTGAAAGGTTCCACAAAGTTATGGTGAGGAACATCGGTGCCAAGGCATCACAGGGCTAGGGTACCCTTTGTTGGAATGACATTGTAGGGGCAGCAACACTAGCGAGCAGATAAGATAGCTAATGATCAATGAAGAGTCACTTCACCAGTATGAGAACGTATGAGTTGTATATCTCCTACTACCCTCAAGAAGAGGCAGTCAGGCCAGCTCTATATATACACTAAGGGATAATGCTAAAGACTAAGTATTGCTGGAAAGCAGGAAATGCTGGAGATACGTGAGTGTAGCAATGACATGAGTGGCCGACATGACATATGTTAATGAATGTCATTGTATGACCTGAGTGGCCGCAATGACATGAGTGGCCGACATGTATGAGCTCACATGCTTTTCAACACCCCTCCTCAGCAGATACTGCTGGATAGCAAGACGAACATGATTAGTCTCGTTAAAAACCTCAAAACCCAGTAGGAAAAAGCAGGTGAAAAGAGTGCTAATCTGTTCGCATTATTTGTTCCCTTAAAGTAAGAAAATGAGGCCGTGGCAGCGGCTTTGTGCAGATATCAGCTAAGTTGCTTGTACCTGGTATCCATAAGACGTTGATTTTGCCTGTTTCCACAAGATCTCTGATGTGGTGGTAGGCAACGTCTATATGTTTGCTCTTATCACTGATGCGGGGATTGTCTGTAAGATCAATAGACCCGTCGTTGTCAGCGTTTAAAGCGCAAGGAATCTCAACACAAAGTTCATTCAGTGCATTCTGCAACCATATTTGCTGTTTGGAAGAGGTAGAAAGGGCGATGTATTCAGCCTCATTTTCTTACTTTAAGGGAACAAATAATGCGAACAGATTAGCACTCTTTTCACCTGCTTTTTCCTACTGGGTTTTGAGGTTTTTAACGAGACTAATCATGTTCGTCTTGCTATCCAGCAGTATCTGCTGAGGAGGGGTGTTGAAAAGCATGTGAGCTCATACATGTCGGCCACTCATGTCATTGCAGGTGATGTTTCTTCCATGTTGAAGAAGTTCGTTATGGAGTTCTCGTATAGAGGAGTTCGTTATAGAGATCTCGTATAGAGGAGTTGTGGTGAATACTATCTTGCGCGTGCACCGGGGGTCATAACCTGTTGGAATGACCTTGTAGGGGCAGCAACACTAGCGAGCAGAAAAGATAGCTTATGATCAATGAAGAGTCACTTCACCAGTATGACAACGTATGAGTTGTATATCTCCTACTACCCTCAAGAAGAGGCAGTCAGGCCAGCTCTATATATACACAAGGGATAATGCTAAAGACTAAGTATTGCTGGAAAGCAGGAAATGCTGGAGATACGTGAGTGTAGCAATGACATGAGTGGCCGACATGACATATGTTAATGAATGTCATTGTATGACCAGCTGAGTGGCTGCAATGACATGAGTGGCCGACATGACATATGTTAATGAATGTCATTGTATGACCTGAGTGGCCGCAATGACATGAGTGGCCGACATGTATGAGCTCACATGCTTTTCAACACCCTTGACACTCGCATCACGTGACTGTTATATCATGCAGTATTGGGACATTGCTTGTATGCTCGGTAAGATCCTTGCTATAACTAGTTACAGTTCTAGATTGTGGTCGATATCACGTGCATCACTCAGGGACCATTCTCGTCACATCTTGCCATTTGGGGTGTGGTAGGTCAAGCAAAAATAAATAGACCTATACAACTGAGTGCGCTCTACAACATGCATAGCACCATTTTAAAAATATACAGTTAGGTGGCAATGAATTTTATGCGGGGTACCAAATTCATTGCCACCTAACTGTACCATATTTGTTCCTCCTCCCCATTTAGCTATACCCCCCCCCCCACAAAGCCACCCCACTCCTCCAATATTGCCTCCATATCAATTGAGGACCTATATTCAACTTGGTATCAAATTTCTTGCAATATCATGGGATGTGTGCTAATCGTTGCATAGGAAATCAAGTACATATTTCAGCAAAATACTCAATTTCGAGCTCATAGCTACTAGTCAGCTAGTTATTTAAGGTCTTTGGTATCCCTGTCCTGCACCATTTTTTACATAGCCTCCATGGGCCCTCTTGTCCTATATGGCAGCTTTTGCGCGGCATCTATGGACTCTGTAGTGTCTATAGCCTTCGTGGTAGGCTCCGTAGGCTCCGTAGCAACCTTCATGGCCTCCGTAGCAGCTACCATGGACTTACACAGAAACTATAGAGACTACAGAACTATAGAGACTACAGAGGCTATAGAGACTACAGAAGTTACGGAAAATGCTATACAGGTTATAAAGCCTACCGCGAAGGCTATAGAGGCTACAGAAGCTACTATGGAGGCTATAACGGTCACGGAGGCTGTCGCGGAAGCTTGAGAGACTACTGGGGCTTCTATAGAAGCTATGGAGGCTGCTACAGAAGCTACGGAGGCTGCTACAGAAGCTACGGAGGCTGCTACAGAGGCTCAGAGTCTATAGAGACGGTGCCAGCTTCCCATATATAGTCTTTATAGCACCTCCCGCGGCCTCGGTGGTAGATTTCAGTGGCTTTTTTGGCATTTAAGTGAGTTCCTAGACTCAGCGTGTGCTTCATCCTCCATACTGCAAACTTTGCATGCTATTTAACAATAAGCGTAACGTATGCTTCCTGTTCGTCTTCTTCTACCTAGCTTGAAATTGAGCATATTGCTGAAGTATGTATTGGATTTCCTATGCAACGATTAGCACACATTCTATAATATTGCAAGAAAATAGACACTAAGTTGAGTATAGGCCCTCAATTGATATGGAGGCAATATAAGGGGGTATGGATTGCCATATTGGAGGGTTGGGGTGGCTTGGGGGGGGCCGGGGGTGCATAGCTAAATGGGGGGGAGGAGGGAAATTTCTAATAGTGTATACGTATATTGTAAAAGGTGCTATGCATGTTGTAGAGCGCATTGTATAGGTCTATGTATTTTTGAGTGACCTACCGCACACCCCAATGGCAAGATGTGACGAGAATGCTTCTGGGGGGTGCACGTGATATCGACCAGGATCTAGGTCGCTAACTGTACCAAATATGGAATAGTACTCATGAAAGGATAACCAAAAACTATTAAAATTCAGTGATGTTGAAATGTCATGTGACAACACCACTCACCGATTGGTCATTAGGACGTAAAAAGTAGCAACCGTCTGAGACAGGAAGATAGGGGGTTTCAGAGGAGTATGGGGGTATGAACTTTAGAATTGAAGGGTTATTATCCTGTCAGATTCACAAACTGCTATTACAGTAGTCAGGAATACAGGGAGAAGGGGCAAGGCCAGAACCAAGTACCTCAGATGGGTAGTAGACAACATTAGAAGAAAACAGTCTCTATTAAGGCTATGTCAAAGTCCACATGGGTATTTACGGGAATGAGAAAGCAGATGCAGTAGCGAAAAAGGAGGTGGAAAGAAGAGAAGGCTGTATACTGGTGACTGAAGGGGGGCTAAAGCAAGCCTGGACGAGGAAGTAGAAGGCGGAAAAAGATGTTATAGGCACAGGGAGAGGGAAGGTATTAAAATGGAACAGGAAAGCCTTATTAAACTACACTCAATATCGGACCGGGAAGGGAAGACTTTGGTGGTTGAGACATACTCTAGATGAGTTGGAAGATTCCTCGTATCCCGAATGTGATTAGGTTGAGACAGGTGTGCATGTTGTCTTATTCTGCTCGGCTGGTGAATGGAGCGAAAGGAGATAGAGCTCTTGGGAACATACCATCTGCACGGGGATCTGGATCTTCACGTGCATGTGGATCTGATTGGTGCAGGGTATTTGTGGGGCAACCATGGTACGGTACTAGTTGTTGCTACACCTATCCTCACCAAGGGATATGAAATCACCTGGAGAGACGCCTTAAGCTATTGTAGAGGGCTGCAAAAATAAAAGGCAGTATTAATTAAAATTCCTGGTCTAAATCCAGTAAGTAGTTTCGTTTATTGCTATGCAATCAATGCGAGTAATAGCAAACTAATAGGAATATAGCGTAATGGGAAGGCTTAAGCAATGCCAACAGACCATAGAAACTCAATGGGAAAGCACCATTCATCACGCAATATTGAAATTTGAAGGAGGCCAATATCGCTCTATTCAAAAAACAGCAGATGCCTTTGGACTTGGATATACAACCCTGCGTCGGCGTCTAAATGGTGGACTATCTCAATCCAGAGCAAATATTTCACGATAGCTATGTACACCTGCGGAAGAGAGGGCGATTGTACGATGAATTATGAAGCTAGAGGAGTGGGGGTTCCCTCCTAGGATTGCGCATGTTAAAGAAGCAGTGATATTACTCAAAAGGAAAGAATGGAATGCAGAGTCTACAGTAGGGAGAAACTGGATTACTCAGTTTTTGAATTGACATCCTGAACTCGTTTCTAAGCTTAGCAGCCAGTTTGATAGGAAGCGTATCAAAGCAAGCGACCCGAACTTAATTCGATCCCCCTTCACTAAATTGCAGCACCTCCGATGTCTATATAATGTTCTTGATAAACATACATACAATATGGATGAGAAGGGATTTCGCCAAGATATTTCAGATTGTACTAAAGTCATTTGCCTATATCGAGGTAGAGGTATGACTGAAAAGCTAGCTACAGATGGCAATCGAGAGATGATAATAGTAGTTGAAGCGATATCTGGAAGTGGGACTGTGTTGCCTCCGCTGGTTATTTATAAAGGTACAGGACATTATATGGGATAGTATCAAATCTTGAAGTCACCGGAGATTGACTACATAACTCACGACATGTCTTGGACAACCTTACGCTCGGACTGGAGATCACTACTAAAGTGCCTCCAACTTCCCGAAATACTACAGAAATCCACAGAAAGGTTCGACAAGCAATACTTCAGTTATAATCTAAAGATTCTGGATTATCTCGTGCGGAATTATTAGATGTTATTCACCAGTTGGAAAAGTTTGTACTTGCAGTGGATTAGGATCGCATGCAACATTTTTGCAGTGAAAGGAAGCACAGAACCTGAATGCTAAGTCTGATCAACAGCAGTTGGGTCGAGAGGGGGCCACTGTTATGGATGGCAAGTTTTTAAAGCAGCTTTATGAAGAGTGTGAGGAAGCAGAACAAAAAAAGCGTGAGAAGCGTGAAAAGCAAGCAAATAAGCCTACTGGAGTAGGTTCAAGGAAGAAGGCAAGTCCTCAGACTCCGAAGCAGAAGGGCGGAAAAGGTAAGCCGGTTTCTTTTGTATCTCTCAGTGCATTTGAATCTGGATCGGAGAATATGGGTTGGGGCGAGGATGAGCTAGAAGGCTGGGAAAGCGAGGATGATATTGTGTCTATTAGGTCATCAAGTTCTATTTTATCCACCATTACGCTGGCTACACTGGCCCCTGCATGTTCAGATATACACCCCCTTCCTCTACCCCAGGGCCTTCACGAACCTTGTTTGAGGCTCCAGAGTATCCTGTAACTAGATCTCGTACCTCCCGGAGATAGCCGGAAATATGATCCACTTGCCCGTAATGATCTGCTAGCCCGTGCAATATGGTAGGGAGGTATGGATGAAAAGAAAAAAGGAGGGAGATAAGGAGGTGGTGCTTGACCTCATTGAAGATTTCTTCACAACAGTTGACCCTTGGGCGTACTGAGCCTACTAAGGAGGGAACGGGCCGCATGACATTAGGTCGAATCGGCGTATAGACTTTTAAAAAAAAAAAAAAAAAAAAAAAGAAAGTAAGAAAGTAACTATGACTAAGAAAGTAACCGAGAATAAGACACTGAGACAGCTTTTGCCAAACCCTCCATCCTATAAATAAGACTGCAGTCTTGTCCGAGAGTTTCAACGGTATTGCAGTCGCTGGGATAGCTCCAGCTAGGTATACCATTATCAATTCTTTTTTTGGGGGGATAAATCAGTACTCGTAAACCTTTATCAATTCAGGTGCATTATACACCAAATTGAGTAATTATTTAAATTGCCCTTGAGCGGCACGTGGGTATGCCGCCCGCAGGCCCGCGAGCAGCCCAGTACACATATGTATGGTAGTCTGGTTGGCACTAACTAATTGACGCTTGCCAATTTATGCGGTACATAGAGTACTTACTTGTTGTTCGGGTTGCAGGGGTAACTGGGCTTTGGAGGAGGGTAAGCTATATATATACAAGGCAAAAGGGCCCGTTTTCGGTCCTATATTCCCAGATTGTTGTATAAAAATTTACATACATACACACACACACTTTGTCGTTACCCTTATTTGTTTGAGGTAGATATAAAGTCAAAAAAAAAATGGACAAGCGGGGAATTGAACCCCGGACCTTCTCAAAGTTGTCCAAGTTTCCTTGATGCGAATGAGAAATCATACCCCTAGACCACTTGCCCGATTTTCTATAGTGTCATCTCAACAATTAAATACATAAATTACATAAATCTCAACACCCAAGTATAAAACACTTCTGGTCATGGACGTTGTAAAACTAACCTGCCCCGCCATCTGGGAAGCGTATCAAGGACCGAGGTGCTGTTTGGTTAATGAAGAGCTTCATATCCGTACCTCGCAAATTGATTGATTGTAATTTGGAAATAGTTAAAGCCAAGGAATCCACGCTCAGAGAGCGAAGGTGAGATTTCGTCAGGTCGGTACCTACACGGGTGTCGGCGAGCCTCTTACATGCTGCGCAGAAGCGTGTCCCATACTGGGAGCAAAAGAGGGAATATAGCTCTAGGAAAGCCTCAGATCTACTTTAAAGCTGAACCTGTCGTAGGGCGCAAACCGAGACCTGGGCGATTAGAAGAGTTAAAGAAGAAATTGGGAGGAACTGGCTTCTTTCTTCGACGGACATATGTGCATTTTTTTCACTTATATTACCCTGAAAGAAACAGCCAAACACGTTCCATCCAATCAAACCAGCCAAATCGACACGAAAACTAAAAGGAAAAACCATGGGATCGGCAGTAAAGATCGAGGACAGTCGGAAGGGTCTCTAGAACGAGTAGTAGGTCCACCGGTATTCGTCCCCCCCAAAAAAAATTCCCGGCGCAATACAGGATGACCAGAACCCATCCACCACTGACCGATAAATTCCCTTCGAGTGCTATGGGGGCTGTACCTCTGCCTTTCAGTCCCTAACACCATTCAGATAAACTTCGGTATAATCCCGTAAATCATTCTTCCAAAAGACCCAGATGATGCGCACTCGTCCCCGGGGGTGCTGGAGTAGATCTGAGAACCGAAAAGTGGCCGGAGCATACCGCTGATTGTATCCAATCGGATCTGCAGCAAGAATCATGGTATTTGGGGGTGCTGTATGCCTGGGAGGTTGATTACGGATTTCGAGAGCAGGGCCTCAAAGGTAAGTATAGCTATTAGCACGGGCACTATAAAAGTCTGGGGAAGAGATAAGAGTGCTGTCAATATGGGGACTGAAGGTTGTTGTTGGGGATTTGGGCACATATCAAGCAATATGAGTCTATATATGTTGGTATTTCATACACCCCCCAACAACAAACCTTTTGGACAATCAAAAAAACGGATTTTGATCAATCACAAAATGCCAAAAGTAGTCGGCTCAGTATCGTACGTAGCACATATATATAAATGGAATCCGTTTCACACAATGTTACTTATGTAAGACTATAGATTTACCACTACGGCATTAGGTCGAACTCTAGTACTCTTACAACCTTACAACTCTACAACTCTACAACTCTAGAACTTTGAACTTCTATAATTCTCAACGTACAACTCTACAACTCTATAACCTACAAATCAACTAATCAACTACAACTTTACAATTCTACAACTCTACACCTTTACAACTTTTACAACAACTCTACTTCCAATGAGCAGTCGTGCCTTGAGACTACTCCCCTATCTCTCCCGCCTCCCCCATCCGCCTCCTCTACCTATGCCCCCCATGGCCCTCCATCTGCCATCTCTCCCCATCTACGCAACCCTCGCCAACTTGGCAAGTTCACAGTGTCAGCCCTCAATACCAAGCACACGCAACCTCCTGGTCACTCTCGACACCCCCGACACCCCAAATCTCCGCCGATCTCCCGCCAAATCCCCGGAAGTGGAGCCAAAAGGATGTTGAACGAGGATAACAAGGGCGAATACGCCCTCGGGACGAAGGCATCAAACTCATCTGGAAGAGCAAACTTCATGGACGTCATTTTCTTGGAGCGACTGTGCAGAAGCTTTAATAGAATACCATCTACCTAGCGGTGTGGCAAACAGTATCCAGGACCTCATAACTCCGTGATAAATCCTCCACAAAGTAGGTTTTCTCTTACCACGATGGAATGTCTTTTGCTGATGAGTTCAAGGTATAGAACACCCAAGCTAGAGCAGGCGGAAACGTTTCCACGTTTCTTATATGATCGTGGATGCAAAAATAAATATAAAGCCTAAATTCATTAGAAGAAAATCAGCTGATGGACAAGGGTCCATATCCAATAGTTTGCAGCAACTAGTGGAGACACTAGACATTTGGGGGATGTTTCGAACATATCAGTCCACTCATGTTGAACATCAAAATCAGGCAGAAGAAAATCCCGGATGAAGTGCTAGAAAGTCTCTATTAGTACTTGTAAAGTGGCTCGGGGTTCGGGCACACCATATGAGGCCAAAATACTATGCTTCATTACTCCGATAATTGTGAATATAAGCGGCTTATTCGAAGATATAAAAATTTTAGCCTGAAGAATCGGTACCGGGCAACTCTATCCACCTAAATGGCCATTTTGAATTGTGCTGCAACTCGGCGCAAAAAGGGTCTGTATCATTGAGGCTAAAAAGGATGACATAGACCTAGGTATGTGAAGGCAACAGCCACGCAATTGGATTTATGAAGACATTTTATACAAGGGACTGCCCAGGACCTGCTCGGCTGCGATGCAGTAGCTGATGCGGAATGTACTAGCCTCGTCTTTGGAATTGTTATGAACTATGTTCAGTGGAATTTCCGCAGCCTTCATGATCGTATTGGAGTGGATTATACCTCCCTTCATATTGTTAGCAAGTGGACAAAGAGGGCTTGAGGCTCTTTGCCGGGAACATATATGCACTCCTTGCTGATGAGCCTATAGAAGAGGAGACGTTGTAATTTTATTTATGTTATTTTATTGTTTTTTACCCCCACCCGGAGTGTCTTTTGTTGTCTCTTCTTGTCTACGGATTAGCTTTCGGGCCCGTCGCCAGTTGGCCGAATTGAGTCAGTATGTTTAATTTCCGAGTTAGCTTCTAAGTGCTGAACTCTGTGAAGTCTCTGATTTATTACCATCCTGCTCACAAAGCCTTCGAATTACTACTTGCCATTAACTCCCTCCAGAACCCACTACACATAGATATCTGAACTTTCGGCGAGTCGCAGTAGAGCTACCAGGCTACATATGCGCAATAGCCTGCTACTCTATGTTTTTTGGCAGCTAATCAGCATCCCCCTAGCTTTCCCACGAGCCAGGATTAAGGTGGAAGAATCAGGCCCGGGGGGCGTAAGCAGGGTCTTTACATGTGGGTAGTCGTCGATATTATACCCCATCATGGTCAACATACTGACGAATATGGGAAGTCAATCAGCTCTAGACCGAAAAGACAAACGGACAGTAACAGAGGCATGAGACTAGATACAGCTGTATTGACTGCCTTGCACCCAATCACCAACTACAAATGTAGGTACACAGTAGGAATTTTTCATTCTACTTCGTAATACCCACACATTTTATATATACTCAGATGGTCATGTATGCCTGGATAACCTAGGCCTAGAGTATGGAGACTAATATGTATACTAACAGGGACTCTTCGCTATCGAAGCTTCGCACTATATTTGTCCGGACTCGGCCTCGGCCATAACTCCTGAAGCAACCTTGAGGGATACATACAGAATACCTAGATAACCCAGGAGATCTGTGTTACGGAAGCACTCTGGAAAGATGCGTATGGAGGCGTCGAGATGTGGGTTGTGTGAATTACACTGACATGTGTCGCACAGCCACCCATTGGAAGACAGGTCGAATATTCCCATAGAACACGAACCTCTGGCCAATAGCCTTCAATCGATCTAAACAAGAAAAAACACCTGGAAGATACTCTCCGAGGATGATTGCTACAGTCTAGAGCTGACTAAAATCAAGAAACAAATATCCCGAACCTCCAATATTAGATGTTCCACCTAACCCCCGATTTTAGATTTTAAAAATAGAATATCCAAACTCTTCCTGAACTGGATTTCTTCCAATTCAGCTATTGCATCGAGTCTGAGACAGCAATCTGAGGGTAAACACCTAATATCCTTACTGGGGAGATATGCTGAGCAACGCGGTGGGAGAAGGAAGTTGTACGTTGCGTGTGCAATGAGCGATGTGATTAAGCTTGGTAGGTTCTCTTTAAGTTTGGGGAAAATTCCGTGGGAGAAAAGAAAACAGGGACGCTATGTGGATAAAAAGGTAACTTTTCCGAGTTTGGAGGCTCGGATTCAAGGAGGGCATTGGCCAGTCAGTGGGATATTCTCCCCAGAGAACAGAGCTTGTGGCTGCTCAACTTTGTTACCTCCACAGTGAAGCTAGGGCCTCCCAGTTGGGATGCGACCCCCTAGAGAAGAGGGCTGACTTCTAAGTGCCTCATCTCTCACGGTGAACAAATACTCACGAAGCCATAAAGCTGCTTGCTTAAGGAACTGGCGTTCAGGGTCGTCCTGTGGCTTGGATCTCAATGCTTCTTCCTTACCGGTTGTGGCTGATGCGCTGTCTGAGTTAAGACCAGCAATTGCAAGTTGAGTTGAGACAAGAGGATGAAGGTGAGGAAGAGGAACAGTCACACCGTCGTTGAGTGCTAGGGAACGATCAGTAACCCACCTTATGGTAAGGCTGGGACCGTGCAGGGGTCTCATGAAGAACAAACACAGATCTCCTATAAGACGACCACTAACCATTGTGAAGTTCATCGTTAATTGGGCTCTGGGCAGGTTGATTATCTGTATCAGCTATGTCTATACCTGGCGGCTCATTACATGCAGGATCTGTATGAAGAATGGAGATTTGGGTCGGAGGGATTGAGAGGGTGGAGTGAGAAGGGACCTGTGCCGCGTGGACATCAGCACCAGTACCAAGCTTGGACTGCAGGCTCAATAAAGCTCACCAAAATTGGAGCTCCAACACTGCCACCGACTGGAGCACGCCCTGTACATGCTTCCACCCCCCCTGAAGCAGAATTTCGGACGAGGGGTAACGGCACACCGGGATAACTATCTGCAATCACCCCCGAATCTGGTACACTACCAGGTCTTTTTGTTGGCACAAGCCCCTCGCAGTCACAAATATCCCCCTTCTCGTTTAGTGTCTTCCTTTTGAACGGATTCTCCACTTTCCCCTCCAAAATGGCCTCCCAAACCTCCTCCTGGAACATCTCAATCCTCTTCTTCCGCCTCATCCACCCCTGGTTCCGCGGCTCCTCCGGTTCCTCTCCCGTCGCCTCACCCACCGCAATCTCCACGACCTTCAGATACCAGTCTGCAAAGTCGATGTCCTGCATGATCTGCATAGTCGTCTTGACTATACCCAGCGTTCTTCGCTTCCGGGGCTGCTGCGCGGATAATAGTACGTAGTCCTGTGTTGAAGAATTCTCATCGCGAACATCGGCGTTCATCTCCGACTCTGCGAGTTTTGAAAAACGTGAGGGAGCGAGCTGGCTACATTGGTACTGGGCGATGGGTTGGTAGCGATCGATCTTATAGCGCTAAAAAAGAAACTACCGATGGAAAATCTTCTATACTCATCCAAGCTTTCGCTCTGCACAGAGTGGATCTTTGTAGGTATATATATATTCCATCACTACGCTTTTTTTTTCACACTTTGTTACCCCGGCTTTTTTGTTCCCCCCCTCAGCCCCCTCCCCACCTCCCAATCTGGGGGACGAGGGAAAGTCCTTCCATTCACTTTCCCGAATTCAAAAAACCAACAGCAACATTCAAGCAAAATAAAATCTTAAGCTTATATACTGTATATGAACATGAAAGGGACATGTGACAACGCTACTTACCCAGTTACATTAGTTTTTAGTGCAAGTCATATGCTAACCAAAATAGGTGAACAACATAAACCAACTTTTGGTTACTGTCATACCATGTGCAACTACCATCACTATCGCAAGCATGCCTTGGTCGTGGGGCTATGTTATTCGAGCCATGTTTTGCAGTTTGGTTTGTGATAGCATAGTAATACTGTGGTCTCTGGAGTTGTGGTCTCTGTCATATCCGCCATACTTGTGCTGTTTCAGATGCGGGGAATTGGAACTTGGAACTTTGGAACCATACGATTCGAACATACTTCACCACGGAAGTTGGCCAAGTGCCAAAGTGTGACACTTGAAAGCCTTGTGCATGAACAAACCTTTTGACGTGACAAACCCCTAGTAGCATGGAGGTCCCGTAAGCTTCTTCTTGTTGACGAAATAACATGCATCATGGCACCAGACCTTCTGGACCTTCTAGAGCAATACCAAAAGCCCAAAAAGTTAATTACGACCTTCGCATGTGCGTGCGGAACCACCCTTCACTGTACTGTACGCCAAGGGAGAGTTACCCTGAAAGCTTCCCAAAAAATGTATGCGTTCTTGTTTATGTAATCCGCTGCGGTCAGAAGCCAACATCGTGGCCTCGCTAATGGTAGTCCGAGGATTAGTTCAACATTTGGAAACGGAGGAGAAAAATAATAATTCCGTCGCCGGGAATTGAACCCGGGTTCTGAGAGGTCACAGTTCGGTTATCGAAATGAGAGTCTCAAATGCTAGCCACTACACCACGACGGATAGAATTCACCTTTTGTGACATCAGATTCTCATAAACGAGTCGTTGCAGTTTGCGACTTTATTTGACCAGCGGGTACTTAGTAAAAAGACTATAGTAGCAGACAAGCTGGAAGCGGGTACATTGCCTTAACCACAAGAAAACAGACTTCCCCAACCCAAGTCAACGGAAAAAGAGAACATGCTTAGCAATTACTTTCATTCCCCCCCATAGAAACGAACAAAGAGGAACAAAAAAGGAAATAATAAAACGAGGGGCTATGCTATATCCCGAGGATATGTGGCTAATTGGATCTCAACTACCCTACCAAAAGCCATGCCATTCATCTTTCACTACTCCAGCTCGAAATCATGATGCTGCCCATGATACATGTATGCATTCCGCCTCTTCATACGACTCTTGGCCTTCTTTCCTTCCGTGCGCTGCTTTTTGGTGCCCTTGTTGAAATTTCCCGTCTGCCTACCCTCCCCCTTCCCGTTATTCTTCTTCCTTGCCGGAAGTGGCTCTGGCTCTCGCCTGTAAATCTTGGGGAGCCCGAGATCTTGCTTCATATTGTGCGGTTGTTGATAGACAAAGAGGTGGTCACTGCCAGGTTGAGTTCCTCCACTTAGGTCTCGTTTGTGCATTTGTGGATTTCCATACCTTTGGTTGTCTTCTGAGAAGAACTCTCTCTTTGAGTGTGGGCGTCCGGCATCTATCATAGGACACCAACACTCCCCAGTGCTTGAGCCAAATTCGGAGCCAACGCCGGTATCGTAGGTGATGCAATGACACTTATTGATATAACATTTGTTCCCCGCTGGGTCAGGAAGAAAGCAATTTCCCTTCACTAATTCTAGCCCTCGGCGAGCCAAATAAATGCGATTCTGGGCTTCCGTCGTGTCCTGAGAGGGGCTTTTGCCGTAACGCAAGTGAGGCTCATGTGGGTCAACAGTGTTCTGGTCGTATGGATCTTGTGGAAGGGTGTCATAGGGGAACGTGGGCAGGTCGTCTTGACCTTCATATAGATTTCTGGTTACTAGTCTTTGAGCATGATAGTCCTCCGGAATATTTTGCTGGCCGCGGCGAAAATGTCGGCTTGTCGTTAGCTGCTGGGAAGGTCCAGGGAGAAAACTAGTGCCATGTTCTTCGTGCTTTATTCCAAGCCGGACGACTTGTGGTTTCTTCTTCTTTGCAACGAGACCAGGCTCATGATCAGTGCTCTCGTGGTCTGCAGGCAGATTCTCAGTCGATTCCCGTCTCTCGATGAGGGTTGGCTTGCCAATAGCCGTGGACGAGTTAAGCTCATCGAGCGGTGGTAGGTGTATAGCATCTACAGCGGTGTAGAAAATTAGGACGATGGTAAGAAGTAGAAGGAAACGGCCCGAGGAGCTGAGAGCAAAACATTTGAGAGCCATGTTCGCCAAGCTGTGAAGTGAAGGTGAGCAGCTCTGAGGTAAAGTAGCCTTTGAAAGAACAGCGGAACTTATTGGTATTCCGATGAGTGCATGAGAAGAAGTAGAGGGCAGAGCAGAGGGAGAGAAGGAGACTTAGGCTGGAGGTACGGGACAGAGAGTGTAGGGCGTCCTAGAGGCTGCTAGCTCTGAGAGCACGATCCTTCCGCTCTGGGCGTATCACGGTATCAGGATGTTTTCTTACCCTTTTACATAGCAGGTACATTCTGGAAGCCAATAGTTGGTCATTCTGTACTCTTCAAACATCAACGTAGTCTAGGACTTGACTGCAATCATGAGGTCTTGCGTTGGAGATTCCCAGTCTCTATATAACTCCTGTCGATACCTGTCCACATCTTGATATCCACTTTGAAATACACCTGAGCACAGAGCCTGCATCAGGTAACTGCATACACTCATGCCCACCGCCAGGTCCTAAAATAAAGATTCTGCAGTCATACATGAGTCCGCCACCGCACCGTGTATAGATAAGGTGTATAATGATAAACAATCAATAAAGTTTTATAGTCATTCGGCCTGTGATTTAGCTAAATGCACGCGACCTAGACGGGAGGAATGTATTGCATTCCTTTCCTAGATCCTCTGCATTGGCCGGGCATTCGACTTGTCATGCTGAAGTTGATTTTGCTGATATAGCCCTCGTTTGGCTGATGCCCAGCTGGGTAGTTAATTTAAGATGGTGACCGGGTGAACCAGTCAGCAGGTCCGTCCTGCCCTGTTCCGAGGCGATATCACCGGCTTTTGGTGGTTGAAGAGCATCTCTGGAATAATATTACTGTAAGTTTCAGTTTGGTGGGCATTAGCTAGCAAGATTGGCAGCGTTACTGCCACCTAGGATTCATATACACCGCCGCAGAGTAGATTCACAGTCGGGTACGAATGGATGATACCTATAGGTCCTATGTATGTCATGTAGGCAGATATTTACCTAAGCTTAAGGTTGGACCATGTTTCTAAGTACCTAGCCTCGTGACCATGAGGCTTGATATGCTGAGGGCCCCTATCAAGGGCCCGACTATCAGATGTAAAATAGAACATCTAAAGGAATCGGGCTTGGCATGACTTTCAATGTTGTATAAATACCCCACACCCCCATCCCACATCCCACACCCCACACCCCACACCCCACACCTCCTGCTCCTTCGTCCATCACAATAACACCACAATACCATCAACACATCTTTTAGTACCTGATACCGTCACTTCAAGCAAAATCTCTCAAGCTCAACTCCTTCATACCTCTTCCTCACTCCCGTCTTACTTCTACAGGTGATAATAAAATGGCTCCAATCGTCAGTCGTATCCAAAAAGCTTCACTTTTTACTCTGGCTCTGGCTGTTTTGGCTGTCAATGGCAAGACTACGGACGAAATTTGTGCCGCAAACAAAACTTGCGTTCCGACTCCTACGACAACCCTTCCCGAGCCTCCCCAATGGGGTCTTCACCAGCATTGCGAGTATCCTCGCTTGACAATGTGCAATGCAGATACCTCCACCGGCTTCATTGAAGATGAAATTCGTGCTTATTATGACAGTTGGAGCAAAAACGACCCCAGACGTCAATTTGTCGAAATTGAATTCCTCAATCCCGAGCTTGACGCCAAAGCTCCTGATTATGAGGAGTATAGTCGGAAGATCGCACTATGGGCAGGCAGCTTTGCGGACATTTTGTATGACCTTTTCGAGAAGGAAGAAGCCTGGAGAGAGGCCAACCCGGACTATGTAAAGATTTACCCAACCTTGGATCCGATTTACTACTTGCCGGACGAGGATCCGAGGAACGCGTTCATTCCGGGAATCTGCTGTAATTTTCCCTAACCAGACTAATTCTCTCGATCCTGAAGTGAACGTCTAACATCAATGGAATAGGTCCTCGGGATTGGCCCTGTAAGACTAGTCGTTTTACACAATTTGACGATACGGCCTACTGCTACAATGCTAAGTATGATCATCTCTCATCAGCTTGCTGTGACTAGAATCTAACAACTTATTTGATAGTCGTACGTCTTACCTCATGAGTGAGAAGGGCAGCGTCTTCGATAATGATGGCATCATAAACATCAAAGATTTTACCTACACTCGTAGTGACGGAGAAGTCTTCTCTTTCATACCTAAGGAACTCCAGGGTGGTCTTAATCTATCTGAGACCTCATCTCTTGATGCCTCTAAGACTACCAGACATCAACACATCACAAGTACTAGTACCACTGTGGTTTCTACCACTGAAGCTGTTCCCTTGAGTGGAAATGCCACTCAAACTTTCGGCAATACTACTACTGGGGCAGTCACGTCCACTCCAGCTGATGCAACTACATCTAGCTCGGCTGGTTCAAAACTTGACGCAATGGTTGGAGCTCTACCATTCTTTGGAATGACTGGGCTCCTGGTGTTTGCGGGACTTGGTGCCTTCATGGTTCTCTAAAGGATTCACACGGTGATGGATGAAGGTTTGACGATATAGTAAAACATCTGCTTCTCTATTACATACCGCTTGTTAATCCTTTCATCTATGTACGATGCTTTTTGTATTCATTTCCTACATTTGTGTCGTGGCCGAATCTCTTTCTAAGATCTTTCTTTCCTTATGGGTGGGGGGTCCAGTTCACTTTATGTTCATAAATACACTTCTACCACGCAAACTTCTGTGTCTTGTAGGAAGTAAATTTACTGAATGGTTGAGTTGGAAGAGCTTGGTGATCCTTCTTTGGCATCTTGTGATGACGGGACAAGCAAACATGACAGGAAATGTGTAAACATTGAAGAGTTTGTTTGTTTCGTAGAGTCTGACGAACGAGGGGGGTTCTTACCTAGTACCTACGTTTAACTTTGGTCTTTGAACGACGAAATAATGGCTTTTAATCAAAATGAACAGCTAGCTTGCCAGACGAAAGAATGTATTTGGCCTGTGAGCGTACAGTATGTGCATTCTGGTTGTGGACGTGGCATCTTGTGGTTCTGGTGCCTGTGTTGTATGAGTTTTGTGTAAGTACTTCACTCTCGAAAGGGACGCACGCTGCTACACTGCTATCAATGGTCATCCTTCCTGTACGGTTTCTAGTATTCTTTTTCCTACAATTTACTTTGGTTCGGCTAAATTCTGAGCGATCAAACCGACGATACCAACCTTAACGTCACCTACATGTTCCTTCTCGGACAAACCGAACCGACATAACTACATACTACCGTACCTCTGATCAGGTGGCTCGTGTGAGACTGGGTGTAGCCTTGCTCGTGCAATTGAAGCCTTGCTTGGAGGATAGCAGCTGCCACAATAAATAACTGACGCTGCAGGTTGCTTCCTTCGTCCACATTGCACGAAATTCCTGGCCTCATCCTTGTAAGTAGTTTATGGGTTTCGGTGCGCATGAGGTATCTGAGGCGAACCTTACCTACAGAGTGAACTGACATCAACTAGGGGATAAAAGATTAGGACGATACATCGGAGAGGGCTATGAAAGGGGATGTTCCAATAAGGCATTGCCATCTACCCATACGTCAGGCTTGAAGGTGAACACCAAAAAAAAAAAAAAAAGGAAAACGCAATTTAAAGGGCAGGAGCATGCAGGAAGGAAATTTATGGGGTTCCGATTGAGGAGGGGGCGAGTGCATCCTTCCGAGAAGGGGTAACTAGACTGACGTTGAGCTACTTACGTGCAATAGGTTCGAGGGGAATATCATACGAGGAGGTAAGAAAGGAGTGAGTGATAGAATTAATGGCTGGTGAATACCTGTATAGAAGAAAGAGGCGCTGCTTACTGCATCATAGCAGCTTGTGAAAGAGAGGAGGGAGAGTAGGATAACCGTGGTTGAGGTCGATGAACAGCTGGCAAGAATGTTAATTGCAATGACATGAAACGAGAATCTCGAGGGCATTAGGCATAAGGGGAACAGCTGACGATTAGAGAAAAAAAGTTGACCTACAAAAGGAACGAACGGTTTAATGAAGTTGGTAAAAATGCTAGGATTGGGTGATTTCATTTGAATGTAGGATTCTGATTAGGCTTACACGAGTAAGGGACACCAAAACGGCGACATCTGGCTGGCATTGAATGGATGCGCTGACTGATTACTAGGACAATGATTGATAAGAAGGAGAGAGTCTTGACAGGAACGTTTCCATCGCGACTTGACCCTTGAATGTGGATGGATCTGTGCTGGAAATGGCAACTGCGATGGGTAATAATTGTGAAAATTCAAGTAGAATGGGTATTATGGAGAGCGAGGGGGCCACAGAGTTGGGTGAACGACGATCCATGAGGTGGCTGGTCAAAAGAAGACCTCAATGCTGACATGAATCAATGGATAGGGAACGATGGCGGGGGAGGGGGGGAAAGAAGCAGACGGTGGAGATGAATAAGGCAGTGAAAAAGATGGAAGGGGTGAAGGAAGTTGTGAAGAAAGGAGGATTCCACCAAAAAAAGGCTACCAAATGGCGGGCTACAAGGAAAAAGAAGGCCATCAAGAACAAAAGCACAAGCGAAAAAAATGAAGACCAACAATTACGTGGTAAAGTTAGATTGATTTGTTCACTTAATTTTCTCATAGACTTACACACCTCACATGGGCAAAAGTTTTGACTACATTCCGAGCTGCCAGCTCTCCTAGCCTACCTATAGGTATGTCCTCACCGCAAGCGCAAACGCAAGATACTTCCTCCCCAGCACTACTCGGATGAATTATCTCATCTCATCATTACTTCATTATTACCAACGCAGCCTCCCCCTTAAACAGGAGGCCAAGTAGCTGTGGATGCAGATGTGCAGGCTGCCATGCTAGACTATACAGATGCAGACTCACATAGGTACCATACACAAACGCATATCCCACTCCCGAAAATCTTTTTTTTCCAAGCCACGTAGACGAACTGTTCCGTTCTAGACGCAATATCTTTTTCGGTACGTAAACAAAACCAATCTCAGCCGCTTGGACCTGGAAATCTCAATCGCCTGACTTTCTCAACCCATGGTACTTCTACCCCTACCCCTACCTCTACCTGTACCTCAAAAGCTGACAAGCAAAAAAGACATTCAGAAACTAGCTAGGAAAGATACAGATATACACATGCCACATAAATCGGTGGTTCATGGTTCACCCAAAAATAGTTTGTTCACGGCCCCATCCCCCCAACCTCAACTTCAACTGATAAACGAACTTGGATTTGACCATTGAGGCACGGGATTGAGGAGAATCATGTTCTACATGGATGGATGGATACTTTTTGCACGTAAATTAAGATCCTTTGATTTTTTTTTTTTTTTTGGTTATTTAGATATCAAAACCAGTTTGACCCCGGTGAAGATCCCCGGGCTGTATTTCAGTTTTCTTACAAGGGATATGAATTTCCGTGGCACTCGAGATACTGCGCACAAGCTTATAAAAATAACTATTATAGGAAGCGTGACCACCTGATTTCAGGGTAATACACGAGACTGGTGACAAAGCAGTGATAGAGGTTCTTGGTGTAAGACTGCAGTAGATATAATCCTAGAATATGATTCTTAACGAATTCAATGGAAAATAAAAAATTGGTGCCTTGTTAAGAATAGATCTACCGAGTTGAGTAAAAAACCCATTATGTAAAGAACCGGGGCATAATCTCCTACCACCCACCAACCTGACTTCCATACGATGTCCTTAGGAATAAATTGGGCTTACACAAATAAGTTTTTTCTTATGCACCACAACGTTAATAAATATCCAAAGAAACCCTACAATAATCAACGCTGTTCGGTGGCATCTGCTTGTGCAATAATAACCTTCTTGTTCTCTTTCCCTCCCAAACTTCCCTCCCCAGCAGATATGATGGTGTCATTATCATCACACTCTTCCACCGCAGAATATATCCCTCTCATACTTTCTCTTGCTCGTTTTACTTTTGCAATCAAGCCTCTTGCAGCCCAGTCTCTGGTACAAGTTGGGGAAAGTGCACCCTCGGGTTTATCAAAATTTGATCTTTCTCGTTCTCGACCTCGCTTGAGGTATTCACTGATGGTTGAATCTCCGACACCCAAGACTCCAGTATCATCCGGTGACCTTGAACTTGGTGAGTTGATCTTGGCACGGTACCATTCGTGGATACCTACCCTGGCGGCACTGTTTGCTTGACGAGGGCTCGAAACAGGTGGAAGGGAAGCTAACTTGTTCTCATTATATACTGGCTCTTTGGTTGCGGTCCGCGCTAGGGGCAGCTGAATAGGAGAAAGGAGGTGCGTATTGATGCTCAGTTTAGGCGGATTTGCTTTTGCGATTCTGGACTCGGGGCTGTCAGGGCTTGGATGGGTGCTTGCATCGGAAGTGTTCCTAGTGCTTTCGAGATGTGCCATGTGGAGTATAGGGTGGCTGGGGTTTAGCACGCAAGACTCTGCGGCGAACAAGTCGCGAACACTTGGTCGGGATATTCGTGCACTTGTATTCTGGTTTACCGAAGTCGGAAAGTTGCACGATTCTAATGGCGACCACACTTCGCCTGAATGTTCGCTATTCTCTGACATCGAATAACCTCTAGAAAAGTCTTTTGTGTCCTCGTCATCTGTAGTTGGGCTCAAATGCCTTGGGTTGAGAAATTCGTCTGGAGGTCCATGCGCATTCCTACATCCCACAATGCTATCACTGCACCCACTACACGGATAAGGAGTGTCGCTTCTATCCCCATCAGGTGGCGCTTCTCCCTTGTGCTTCCTCTTGAGCATCGTCTTGAATAATTTCTCCTTCCGCTTTGTCGCCCAACGCCAGGACTGTTTTAAGAGGTGCTTCCTTCCAGGTTTTCCCGACAGACCATCTATTAATTTCGAAATCCTGTTGTCCACGAGCTCCAGGGTTTGGAGCTCCTCGTCAATCAATTCGCCCTCTCCACACCTCGCCAGTTTTGCGAGTACAATACCTTCAGCGGTTTCAGTTCCAAGGTCAAGTTTTGGAGCGATAGAATGGAGTTGCGTTGAAGGCGGCCCAGTTGGTAGCGTTCCACCTACTGGTGTGGCCACTTTTGTCTCCGGGGAAAGCTTGCCAACTTCTGTAACTGTTTTTGTTGGAGAACTGGCGACAGTGTATGACCATTCTGAGGTAGGTGAGCTTGATGAGGTCCAGCCTGAGCTTGTTGGCGAGGAAATTGGGGTATTTTCCTTTGGGTGGACTTGCGAGACTTCTTCCGCACGCTGCATCGAAAACCGAGTTTGCTCAATGATCTTCTGTAGTACTTCGGCTACAAATTTCTCATAACCTATCCCTACTAATCTCTTGTTTTCGCCATAAAGAAGATCTGGTTTCTTGCTAATTTCCCGCACAGGAGGGTTGTGGAGCTTATAATGAGATACTCCATGCTTGCTGCCAGGAGTCAGATTGCTTCGGGCTTTGAGACTTGTGAGAGTTGGCGAATATGGGTGAAAGGCCCATTCGTAAGGCTGAACGAGTTGAACGGCTTCGAGAGGAAAAAATCTCATCATAGGCAGACGGCCCTTGAATTGCCCGGCAATTTTTTTCTCTGGGATTGGGGCGCAAGGCTCTAAGATTAGATGTTGTTAGCACGGAAACTCAGTCATTGGAGGGGTTAAATTACTGACCTTGTAACTTAGAGTCATATGGAGGTAAAAACTCTTCCCTTGTCGCAATATAGTCAAGTGCGTCCTCATATTTGCTCCCAAGAGCCCAGCTATCAGACGCAATAAGAAGAACTATTAAGAGAAGATCGATTTCCAATTCAAACTCATCAGCTCTTTTGGCCGAGTACGCGTACTTGACTTTAACCAACTTTCCGGGGGTTATTTCCTGTGGAAGCAAGAGCCCAGAGTTGATATCCTTCACTTTTGGTAGAAAGGATTTTGATAAACTAGGTGAGGTTGCCCCAGCAAGGTTAGAAACCTGACTTTGCGACCCACAAGGGCTTGTATAGCTCCCCGTCGATGTGGGCACTCGCTTATTCTTTTCCAAATCGCTAGCCTGACTTTGGAATGTTGGGACAGGCTCCTGGTGCGATTGAACTGCTGATGATACTGGCTGCAAGGTGAGTCGACCTACTGCACCTGGATGTATATGATGCATGGGACGGGTTGGTTGAATTTGTGGATAGTATGTTTGTTTCAAGGCCGATATCTGCGAATAACAGGGAACAGAGATAGGTTCACATTCCACAGGATCAAAGCCGAAGAGGTTCAAGACTTCGGTAGCACTACCACCACGGCTACTGAGAGCTGGATGGGGTGAGTCTGGGCTATCATCTCCCTTCCGATGTTTTGTATCCTTCTCTAATGCCGTTATATCGATAACGCCACCTTCGTTTTCACTTTCCTCTTCATCGTCCTGGTTTTTCTTCACCCTCGGCTTGCATTTCTTCTTTCTTCTTGCCTTTGCAACCAACTTGTCCACCCCGTCTGAGATCTTACTCCCGATTGCTGATGCCTTTGTGGCAGTAAGGCTAGCTTTGGATCGCAGGGATGCTGCAAGGGATTGACTTCCTGAGGGCAGATCTACACTTGACTGATTCCTAGAAGTATCTGCATCCATGACCCGTAGCTTTGCGCCTTCAGAGAGTCCTGTCGGGACATATTCTCTTGACGGTTGCCCAGGAGTAACGGCAGGCCCCCTGGCCTCTTGATAGTCCCCGGTCATGGCATTGATTGTTGGGTCGTTTGGAAGTTCTGAGTTGGTCAGCAAAGTGTATGCTGAGTCTAACCCTTGCTTCGAGATTTCTGGTGTTCGCGCTCGCCGTTGCCTTGTTGGCTCCGGAGCTGGGGGGGACTCTTCCTTTGGAATCTCAATGTCGTTTGATCCGTCCCTAATACGCCACCCTGTCCTAGGATCCCTATATACTACCGTCCTGCCTGTCATAGGGTCTATGTCCCCTCGATTTGGAAGTTCTGAAGGATTGGGTCCATATGATCCAGCTTGGTTCCTTCGAAGTTCACCTGACAGTCTCTGTATAGCTTCTAAGGCCCCTCGTGGAGTGATGGCTTGTTCGTAGGGTGGGGGATCTTCCCCTTCTGCTATAGGTGGGGTAGCAAGTCTGGCTGGAGCGGTTTCTGCGTATATTCTGTCCAGCACGTGGGGCTGGGTTTTGGGTTTCTCCCTATCACCATCCCCAGGAGGCTTATTCTTATTGCTCATTTCAGCCAGTAGTAATCAATTCTAAAGGTAAGGAAATGCTGCTCTTGAGTAGACTGGCAGAAGTCAGAATCTCAGTATGAGAATTCGGGATAGAGGGGCCAGTTTCATGCAGATGATGTATAGTTGATGGCAACAGAAGAGGGCAAGCAAACTAAGTCTGGATAAGCTATAGGAAGGAAAGTACAAGTAACTTGCACTGAAGGCGAAGCAGTAGAGGTAAGGAAACAAGCTAATCTCGCGATTCAGCAGAAGCTGGAGTTTTCCACAAGTAAATAGGTACTCAGTACGAGTTGGTTCCAAGCCGTACGGAGGCGTGACATCCCATATTACCTCTTTGGCCCAGTTCCCTACTTCAGTAATTAACTCTATTTGTTGCTTTGCTCGCAGTACTATTTAGCTTGTACCTCTCTGGGACACATGTACTTCTTCGGAAGTTCGAAGTTGCCCTGAAGTATCCTGCCTGCTGTTTCTGAAGTCCACCAGGGGCATTCTACTGCTCACCTACCACCTTCTTCCCCAGAAACCCTCGCTGTACTCAGGAGATCACTTATATTATGCACCCACTACCTTCATCCCTTCTCGAAATCAAATCCAGGAGCTCATGATATCTTCCGGTAAGAGATTGTTCCTTCCACTTCTCTGCCAGTCTTCTCTCCCAAGTATAATAATTCAATGCCATCAACGCAATTGCTGTAGCTGTTATATGGACCTTGAGCCTCACTATGGAAATACCTCGATGTGCTGTAAGGTCAGCCGTGCTTTGGAGGGGTTGAATTCATGTGCTAACTTTTAGGCGGTATTGGTTCTGGCTTCAAGTGCACTCAGTGGGGGTACCTCAAACACGTCTGCTACAATAAGCGGTGAGTTCCACCCCCGTCTTTACCAATAGAGAGAGCTCAGCATTCTGACATTAAAAGTAGCACCGGGAGTTGGTTACCTAACCCTCTGACACTGCATACACTGGTGTTGCTATCTAGACGGCACACAAGCTCTCTGAGGCCAAAAAAACTCAAGGTGACACTACGGAGGCCATCACGCTCCGACCCCGGAAAATATCAGTCACAGGTAAGCTCATGTCCAGATGAAAGTAATCTGGGTCTCTACTCCTCATCTGAATGAATCTATTGAAATGGAAGTGTCTGAGAATCCATAACATCCAGTAAGATTGCTTCTCCCTGAGAGGCCAGAGGAAACCGTTGGGCCAGAAAAGTCTTTTTCATGTGTGGATACTTCGACCGATGGACTTGAACGGGTTGAATGAAATTGCCAAAACCGCTCCAGATCACCCCGAGCAGAAAGATATTCCTGAGACTGATCTTCTAATCTACCCACTGGCTATCGCACCACATAGCAGCAGTTATCCCAATGCTACGGAGTCTGTGGCCTAGGGTCCCTACAAGCCATCTGTGAAGGAAAGAATTGAAGAGTCTGCTTCTATTTCTATAATTTCCCTGTACTTCCGATGCTAAAACAACATCCACCAAGACTACAAAGATCACCTCCAACCTTTCTACTAACGTTTCTACAACTGCAATGCATGACGCTCCTGGCATTGCCGTAACTGTTCTCGCAACCAGCAGAGGCCTAGTCCTTTCCGTCTTGCGTGGGCTGGTTTTTCCTCGTCTGAGCTGATCTCATATTCTTCCCTTTCTTACATTTCCCTTTTTCTATCATGTGTTTCCAGACACAGGCTCTTTCACGGTTTCGTATATTTTCTTGCTGCTATATGAATGGATAACGCGGAGTTGGGAAAATTAAGGGGAGCTGTCCTCCTCAGAGAAACATCGAGTAAAGTGAACAAGTTATTTGTGTGCTTTCATAAATAATAAATGCTGATAGATGTTATATTTTGACCTAGTACTTATGAACTGGAAGTTTCATTAGAGGTACAGAGCAGCAAGAAGCCTACATAGTCTTGTTGCACAACCCTGGTAAAGGAATACCTAGTAGAGCACACAAATTTAGGCGGTTAGGAGCTGACATTACGTGCTCAGAATATTGTTTCTTCTGGGGAATAATTGTGGTGACTAACCTTAGAGCATTAGCATCAGCACATCAGCAAATCAGCAAATCAGGACATCAGCACATCGCATTGTACTTGTGCCTGGGCACAACTTCTGGTAGCATTCTACTTTTGAGGACCGGGAAAAAAAGAGGGCAAGAAAGAAAAGGCAAAAAAAGAATTATTCCGTCGCCGGGAATTGAACCCGGGTTCTGAGAGTCCTCGACTCAAATATCTGAGTATGAGAGTCTCAAATGCTAGCCACTACACCACGACGGATGTTTTATTTATGTTGTGAGAGTCGATTTTTGCCACATAAGGTGATTGTGCTCCCGTACTTCTCATCGATAATCTATATCCTTTCGTGTTTGTAAGTATCGCGAGAACAATACTTTCAACAGTTCTCAGGACCCAAAGCAAGTGTGGTCGTTGCATCGGGTGATGAAGAAATTGAGCGTGAACATTTGGAGAATTTGCATAAGAAAACAATAGATTGCTCCCGGGCTACTGCATATCCGCACAATTAACTTAATGCTCCATTCCCTTAAACTTCACGCCTCTTCATCTAACATCCACATACGCATGCGTATGGGTCTGGAATAAACACCCCCTTCTCATAACCAGGATATTATACCTCTCACAAATGGGTTTTGTGGTAGAAATACCTTTTACACAACCTTCAGGACTTCCCTTACTCCAATTTCTTTTACTTATATTCGCGCATTCAGTTCATTGATACTTCGTGATGAAGACATTTTACTTGCACCTTTTACTCCCCTTCACGGCAATTCCTCCTTTCATAGCTCCCTTCACCCGCGCCGCCGAATGCAATTCTGACACTCCAAATCCCTGCCAATATGCCAATGTAGACTATACAGTCAAAGAAGATGGGTCATTGGAAAGATACGTCGGACAGCGCAAGAATATGATCAATTCCTCTCCTGCTATTGACAATTTTCGAAGATTCTATCAAAGTGGAGATCTTAATCCTACTGAAGAGCTTGATCACAATATCATGGAGTTCACTCCTGCACATGCAGGCAGGAAACTCAAATCGAGAGATGATGAGTTTGAGCTATGCTGTAAGTTAGTTGGCATCAAAACCCTCTGCTCCTTTGTCTCGGGGGAATCTGGTTGCTGATTATAATACCATAGGTGGGCAACCTATCGAGCAATGCGTTGCATACAAGGTGAATTTGGAATTCGCATTCTGCTATAATTCTGTGTAAGTGTAGTTTCTTCACAGAGTATTACTTATCTCAATACGGGCGATATTAATGTGTGTACTTTGATTTTAGCACCAGGGTGTTTCAACTTGCAAACGGTGCCAGGGGGTCTTTGGAGACCTTGGAGTTTGAGTACCCCAATGGTACTAAGAGCAGTTTTGATGAGCTGAACTTGGGTTTTGATTATTTTCGTGTTAAACCATCACCCTGGAAAACTGAAACAATAAAGACGACTACAACCAAGAGCAAGCAAGCCGAAAGCAAAGATGTGGAGTAAGTTTCCTCCTCGAGTGTTTCGCCAGTATGATTGCAGAAATACTGATGCGGAGATGTAGGACTAGTACTGGAGGGGTGACTTCGACAGTTCAGAAGGCTATAACTTTGCAGACTTCAGATGCAACTGTGACCTCCACAGTGCACAGGACTGTAGATATATCCACCAAGACAACAACGGTCACACAATCAAGTGGAGGGGATTCAATGAAATCGAAAAATAAATTCAGGAAGTTGTTGGTCAAAGTGATAGCCGCTTGGGTTGCGCTTGCTGCCATCTCTGGGGGTAAAAACTGTCTTATATCGGAGCTTTATGCAGATGCTGACGATGTGCTGAAGCCCCGAGAGTAGAGTATTTCTCATAGTGCCTCCATACATCCCTCGAGCCAGAGGATCGACATGATGGGGAACAGTGGCTAGACAGGGAAGAAGGAAGGTTGCAGTTATAGAACAGTCGGTGGTGGTGGAGCAGGCTATGGATATCGCTGTAGCGGGGGGTTATATTAGTACTAGTTTGTATGTGTTTGGAGGTATTCTGTATGTGGCTTTGAGTTAACCAAAACCGTCCAATTTTCGAATATTGTTAAAGATTAATTATAAAACCAATTGGCAGAAAAAAATGCAAAGGGGTTTAAGGGAGAGTAATTCTCAAACATACTGTTACCCCAAAGTCAGCCACAGAATTTTTGCGCGTTATAGAGCCTTTCGGAGTTGGGGAAATAGTTATTATGTACCTTTTACATACAAATTTGAATGGGAACCCCATGTACCTCCATCATGAGTGGGTATTTTGTGCTGTAGCCTTTGGAGATTCCAGGGAAACATATTTAAAAGAATATATGTGAGTGAGCATCCATTCACTGTGATGGTCTTAACTAGCGAGCACAGTTTTTTCTCGACTTTTATAACAGGGCACTTTTGAACTATTTTCGCTGCGTTTTGCGCTGCTATGCGATCAAGAATAGTCTAGAACTCTAAGTACCTGTGTTTGTGGATCTGAAGATGGTGAAATAGAATTAGGCATTGGGAGCGATCGTTACTAATGGTTATGTTCAGCAAATATTTATTTCTCTGCTATAAGCATATACTGTTGTATGTGAAATTTATCACTAGACTGAAGCTAAAGTCTCGAGAGAGAGTCACTAGTTCAGGGTAAATCAATCGCAATAGAGTTTGTGATTCTAATATATGTACTATGCCTCACTTGGGTCAGCTACCTCATCTTTCGCCTACTAAAATATTTTTTCTAGGAGAAAACTGAATAATCCAAGAGGCTTTCGATTTTGAAATTATACTTTTTTTGCACCAAAGCCTATTGATTTTCGTAACATAGGAGTTTTCTTGCACTCGAAAGTTCGCCTGCTGATCATGAAGTCGCATCCAGATCAGAAATTTTCAATGATCAAAACCTTGCTTAAGCTTGTCTGATTCACAGCTTGCACAGCTTCCACATCCACATCTAGTCTCGTACCCAAAACCATGACTTGTATAATTCACTACAGAGCATACCCAGCTACTATCAAGTATCCCGAGATCTTTGAGGCTCTGGGCTTTGGTTTATGGGTATTCGCAGTACTCCATCGGCAAAACCTCCGATATAAGAAAATTCTTCGGTATAGGAAACTGGGCCCTTGTCTCACTAGAATCTGTGTGGAAAAAAATAAGCCTTTCGTCATGGGAATATTTCCTTAACGGTTTCTGAGGGTAGATAATAGGATCCTCTCACACAGGATATAAATACCTCTGCCTCCGAATCCGAATTCACTGGGAAATGGTGCAATGGCACAGATATACCGTAACAGGGGTTGGTCTTGACAAGGGGGAGTTGAAAATCAGGAGGCAGAGGCACAATAGAAGGCTATGGAGGTGGCAGCTGAGTGGTCGGCCTTAACTGAAGGGGGTGGTGTAATATGATAGAAAGCAGGGCGGATAGAGGAGGGTGCGGAGGCAGTCGAGGGGTTTTCTAGCGGGGGATGTCGATTATTTTTCTTTTCTTGTAAACTTATATTGGGTTGTTGTACGCTGGCTCCGATTCTATCTGATATAAGCACCAGATCCTACAGGAAATGTTTGCCTCTCCCCAGTCCTAGTGTATCCCGATGAGGCGCCATGATAAAGCACCCGAAACCCAGGTGGATTAATCTGCCAGTCCGGCGAGTGCCTACAGAATGACAGTAAAAGTCAGAGATTGAGGACTAGTACTATACACAAAGCAAAACTCGCATGAATTTCAACTATGAGATAAAGGGTGAAATTGAGGAATGCCGGTGTATAAAAACAAAAACTGTCATGAATTTGGAATAAACGTAAGAAAGTCTCGTGTGAGATGGTCAGTCCCTGTATTTCCTGCTGAGCAAGGCGTGTACAGCGAGGTAAGAGAAGAACATGTCCACTGCGTCCTAGTCATCTCCGTTCTCTGAGCATTTGTGATGAGAGGTGGTTCATTTCTAAACTACCTATGCTACTGCTCTGCCTACATAAAGAAAGCACCCCCCCCCAAAACAAACAAACACTACCGCTATCTAATCTATCTATCAAGCCCATCGCCTTTCCTGGAACAACCGTCACTTATCACACAATAACCTTAATATCAAAAAGTAAGTCTGCAACCGCTATATAATATCCCCATACATAACTCAAAACTCAATTGACCACTTCTCCTTCCACATATGCCCTTAACCTGTTCCCATTGATAGGTTTTTTTTAGGAATCCAACTCGCTTCCCTGTTACCAGCGGGTCTGTTCTCAATTTGTACACATTCTTATCTCCCACACCGAATGAATGACGAAGGGCCCAGTCCATCTAGGCGCAAGACAGGCGCAACCCTTTTCCCATTATACTTCGACTTCCTCTTCCAAACTGTATATCCTAACTCATATTGCCTGAAGGCTCCTTACCTACCTTTATTTCTCTTAGCTCCGGGATATCTTCCGTAACCACCTAATTCTCCTCGCCACACCTTCTTTGTGTTCCTCAAGCGTCGTTGGGATTATCTCTCCTAGTCTCTCTTTTGATGCCTACCGGGAGTCTCAGCTCTATTCCAAATGCCAGCGGGTGAGCATCCTGTTCTAGAGTGAGGTGTAGCTCTGTACGCCCACAATACTGTCTGAAGCGATGTAGTAGACTACCTTTTCCTCCTCTATCTCCAACTCTTGTAAAGCTTCCTCAACTACGGTCATTCAAATCCCTAAGTCATTATGCTCTCCTCCTTCAAGAACTCTGTCATCCGACTCTCTTATACTTTGGTTCGCTTTCGAGTAATACTTAATTTTGTTCGTTCAAGTTTGGCTTTGTATTCTGCATTGGATCGAGCCTCAGTTAGGCCCTTGGGGTCATCTACCAAGCGCCGGTTAATGACAGCATTGAAGCTCCAGTCCGATTGAATTTTTCTGTTGGTTTCGGATACACTTGCAATAGGCATTTAAGTTTATCTTCTGTTCCTTTTATATTTTTTTGCGGCGCCGGAGTTGGCAGATTAACTTGCCTTGTCCTGCATCCACCCGGGTTTCCGGGTGGCTCATCATGGTCCCCTTACTGCGATCACAAATGAGTAATGAGTATTCCCCCCAAGAAAAAAAAAGACCTCTCGATATGAGTCTTGAACGCTGCAACCGATTGAGTTTGTGACCCCTTCTTGAATGGTTTGGTTCCCATCGATGCTTGCCCAATTCGATCTCCGCTGCTCTTGCAATCGACTTCACCGCTGAAATGTTTTCAAAAGCTTGTATAGTGATACCTCTTCAACTTTTCCGCTGCCATTTTAGGTGCCCCCATCTGAGCATGCTTCTTCCAACGATTCGGACTTTCGAATCCTCTTGAATCATAGGCTTCCAACCACTTCCTCGCATCTCCTTCCAGTTTTGTTGCCAATCCTGCACACACTCTCTTCCCCATCACATAGTTTGATCTTGCTTCAGCACCTTCCAGTTCCACATATTTGTATTCACCGTCAGAATCTCCCTTAACAAATCCACCATGATATAAGGTAAGTTCTGCCGTAATATTTCCAGCTTGCTACCCTTGTGCTTCTCCTCGTCGTCTCCTTCTTCCGAATTGATAATTCAAGAAGTTTCTGACCGGTAGGTAAGTAGACACTGCAGATATCCCACTAACCACGACCTGTAAACATATACCCTCCAGACTGGGGAGAAGACTCTCAAAAAATCCAAGGGAGGTTTTGGGAAACAGAACTTGAGTATATAGAACGATGCTGCCTTGAAGTTTTGGGCTTTGCTCTGGGTCTGCCTCTACCTTGGCTCTCCTCTAGCTACCCTTACTTCTCTCGGACTGGGTATCACCCGGAAATAACACTCTACTAGTGGAAGCCAAACTACACGCTCTTCTGCTTGCGTCCCTTCGGAGGAAGCTTGAGTAGAGACCCTTTGTTAGAGTAGCTAATGATATATAGATATATGTCAGTTTATTACTTCGAGGTGCGGGGCCATACTGTACGAAGGGAAGGATGGTTGGTACAAACTGGCTATCTGTGAGTCTCTTGTGTTGGAGTGGCTACCTCAGTTGGCCTACTTTCGCAGGTTGGATGGATTGGAAGAGGATGAGTGCGAACAATCCAAGTACTGCTTCGTAGAAAAGGGAATCCTTCAGAAGCTGTTTCGCTCCTCAACTTTTCTGTTGGCATAGGTCAGTGGGCCGGTCAGCGGAGGTAGGTCCAGGGTGACACTAACTTCTGCTAACTTCTGTTTGATTATTTGAGGCCGGTAGGCAGTTCTCTATCAACCCCACTCCCCCGTGGCCTAGCGGTATAATACCCGCTAGGTCACAAGGAGTGGGCCTCATCCTGCGAGGGTTCGACTCCCTCAACCATCAAAAATATTAGAGTAGCAGGCGAGATTACCTCCAAGCCCCATTCCGAAGGGGCTTGGGGGGAACTCTTTTTGCTTCTAGGATAGATTTTCTGTTCTAGAGTCAGTCATATATATAATATACCTTACGAATCTTGAATCTTGATTGTACACGCCGTTGCTTGACGTAGTCTCATGCCATGACGCAAAACAAAATACACCAATACTAATCATGATTATCATGACCTGACCTCTATTTATGTAGATCCATACATATAAGACCGCAGAGTAAGGTAGGCACAATATTTATTAAGTATATACATGAATAGAGCAGCTCTGCGAGCCGTTTGTCATTCTCACTTTCATTCACCTCGCAACATTAATTTCCTCCTCGTTTGAATCTACCCGGGATTTCGGGAGCCTAGCCATGGCCCTCCTTATGGGGCTGCACGGGGCTGCATGAGGGTACTGAGTTGTTTGTTTAAAGAAACCCATTCTGGTTTTGACTGGAAGCCGTCCTCCAGACATGCATGGAAGTATCTACCTGTAAGTATCTTTTTTAAAGTGATCTATAACTAACTGTACAACCATACAGCAAGAGCTCCTCTCCTCTTTCTTTCTTGAATGTTTGTACTTGCCGACTGAATAATTTACCACGACACCCTCGCTGATATCATGAGGCTCGTGCAACTTTCTCATTGCAATCTCGCTTTCAAATCATTCTCGTTGGCTCTATAACCGGGTGTTTATGTTCCGGGCCAGCCGCGAGAACTCAATATTCGCGAGAGGACCGGGCCTCTCGCGAGAGGCCTGGCTCGCTGGTGGCCCGGTCCTGCCGCGAGAACAGAATGTTGTCTCGCGGGGGCCCGGGCCCCGCGGGAGAACACGGGAGCACATAATTACCCAAATAAGTAAAATTTGAGATGTAGTAGATACAATTTTTTTTCTTTTTTTTACTTGTTACTCCTATGCGGCCCCGTTAGGGGGGCCATGAGGAGCCACCCAGAAACCCGGGTGGAATAGTAGATATAAGGTGGCATAAAGCACGCAAGGGAATACAAAGTGGGAGTAAAGTAAGAAATGAGATTGGACATTAGGTAAGTAAGCAGAAGGGCCAGCAACATGTATTGTGTCCTCCTTAGAGGATTCTGATGAAGACGAACTAGAAAGCGATTTGTTGGTACATATAACATTTGCAGGATGACATTGGGTAGTATGTACATTCTTAGCTTGAACGCAAACAGGAACAGCGGCGGGTTTGACATTTGCCTTTACATAAATATGTAGTTTCAGGCTCAGTCAATGTACTTAAGGAAGCAGCTTCACTTAATGATAGGCGGTTTGCATTACTAGTATATGTGAATAATATGTGCAATTGATCCAAATCAAGATGTGTAAACTTTGGCGGAAGCTGCTGTAGTTCACGAGTGGGATAATAGTGGTTCAGTATGCCATGGAGAGTTAGCAACTGATATCGATCAGGATGGGGTTTAAGGATGATCTTGCAGAAGAGCTTAGGTGCATTGGTTGCATGTCAGTTAATTCTAGGAATGTAAAGTGATACTAGAGTGATACTAGATCACCAACATCAAATTGTGCAATATCTTGGGATTTGCTGTATTTTATACTCATCATGTAGCGAGCATGCCTTGCGTGGCGAGCCTACGTTATGTGGCAAGCTTGCATTATATTGCGAGCATGCCTTGAGTGGCGAGCCTACCTACGTTATGTAGCAAGTGTGCATTATATGGCAAACATGCCTTAAGTGGCGAGCGTAAGTCAAGCATGCCATATGCATGTACGGCGAGCTCACCATATGTCGCAAGCATCTTGTGTGGTAAGTATAGGTACAGCCTAGCCTGATTGCACTACCCCTTGCAGAGGGTACGGCCAGTGGTAAGAAAGTCGGACTCGTCTGAGGCCTCTTGTGCACTTGCATATTGACCCGGTGGACAGTCATATGTTTAGTTGAGGGTAATGAGCTCACTCGATAGCCACATTATCTAAATTATCAAGATATCATAAAGAACTATTTTTCTCATACTCGCGGCTGGCCCGGCCATTCCGTATTCTCCCGCGGGGCCCGGGCCAGCCAGGAGATGGGTGGTCTCCTGGGGGGCCCGGTCCTCTCGCGAGTTTAATTTTCTCGCGGGGGCCCGGAACATTTACACTTGTCGTATTCCTGCTTCATAGGAGTAAATGAACATTACGTGCTACCTACTACTAACGCCAGGTGTCTAAAAGCCCGAGACTCCTCAGCTATTCTCATATAGAAAGTAAGTATACCTACACCTATCCTTCATGGGTGGCCACTCCAGCCCGCTGCGCTAGGAGGCGGGACTGACGGTCAGGAGAACGCGCCCAAGGTGGGAGGTTTGTCCTACTTACTCACATGATACAGTGAGGCGAGTTCGCGAGGTGCATTGGTCGGAACAGGGCGCTATTGATGATTGATGGGTGCGCGGAGTTGTTTACCTTACGTGCTCTGGCACTAATTAGCGAGTACCTAGAATTAGGCCTTCTGGTTTTCTTCCTCAATCTAAGGACGAATTAGACAATCAGACTGGGCTTGTACTTCGTTGGAGCGGCTGTAGGACCACCGCTCGTCCTTGTGTTATTGGTATTTTTTCCCTGTGTTGGGAGGGTTCGGGGGTGGTGCCGTTTGTATCAAATCTTTGCCTTTACCCTTCTCCCTCGGTCTCTGGTGGGCTGGCTCTTTCCGGGTGGTCTCGGTCGCAGCCCCACATATGTGCGTGCTAGAGGGGTCGATGTTGGTAGAAACTGTACAGTGACATCGTCTTGCATAAAGGTATCTGTGTCTCCGTCCTTCTCGTTTGCTGGGTTGTCGGAAGCGTAAGTAAGTAGTTGTCATGTGTCCGACACGTCGGTGGGAACTGTCTCCGCTGAGAGATTCGTTGATGCTGTACGAGAGCTTGTGCCAACCAGACTACCTCCTTGAATTATGAAGCTAAGGGGCAAATTGATTCGCACGCCGTTTGCATCTGCAATCATCCCTACGATGACGAGCACACCTGCGACAATAGGCCGAGGTGTATGTCATAATCTCTTTGTCCTTTTATGTAGCACAGGACGGCGGACGGTTGGGCTGCCTCATAGATTACATAAGTAGTCAAGTACGAGTACTGATGGATACATATGGAATAAACAAAGATTAGGATCTGAACAATGATATGAAAGAAATACTCTGTATATAGAGGTTAGAGTAGGTTATCAGGAGGCTATGTATTCGTGATGGGTGATGATGTCAAAGATAGTGCTGTTGCATATAATATGCGACTATGCGTGAAGGTTTATAACATCTATGTACTCCGATGACACATGCAGGCCGTATGCAACCGATATGCAGTCATATGTTACATATTCCACACCAGACCATCCCAGCCATCCACACATCCACACAGAAATTTATTTTTTATAATTTTATATAGTCACTACTCATATGCTGTAAGGAGACCATGATGAGCCACCCGGAAACCCGGGTGGATTCAGGACAAGACAAGTTAATCTCTCAGGTCCGGCACACAGAATTTCAAAAGACCAAGAAATAACCCCCTTCTCGCGAGTAGAAAGAGCTTAAGTAGAAAGAAAACTTCCGTGCTGTCATTAACCGGCATTGCCGGATGACCCCGATTAGATCTGACTGAAGTGAACATAGATGAAGACCTCCCCCCACACAATAAAAAGAAACCGCTCAAGTGGAAAACTAAGCGCTGGTAGGAAATTAACAAAACCCTCGCAAAAAAGGTATCTCAAGTAGGAAACCCGCAAATCGTGAGTAAGGTGTATGGAGAGAGCATCTATATGTACGAAAGCCCATATTGCAAAGCGAGCGCAGGATATAGAGTCAGATGAGAGGTTCTTAGTGAATGCCTCAGTCGAGTTATACCAAAACATCTTGACGAACTCGCACTCACTGATATGATTTTTATTAGCAGATACACAAATCACAGAAAGACAATATATATACTTTACCTAACGACAATTGCATTCATACCGTGGGAATCACAGCAACCCACTCATGCCAACCAAAAGACAACCAACTAAACACAGCACAACACAACAGAAGACTCTATCAAACATCCCCGCAGGAGACGGGGTCGTTGCCCTAGTGTGAGGGACCTTATTGTGTATGGTAGAGGATCTAGATCCAAATAGGGGTTTGAGGCTTATACATTGTATATGAGACAGAATAGAGATGCTCCGAGTGGGGAGTGAAGTCAAAACATCTCAGCCATCATATGCAGTTGCTGCAGTTGCAGGATTTTGTTGTTCCTAAGGAAAGAGGCCGACGCTTCCTTCTTGCTCCTCGGGTTTGTAGGCTCCAACAAAGAGGTTAGATTGTGAGTGCTGGTGCTAAGCTGTTCGCTTGTGATAATGGGGCTATAGCTTGGGACATGAGGCCAATGAGGAGGACAGAGGATCATCGTCTGCTTGGCACAACACCCTCCATGAAGAGAGAAGTAGAAGGTGGTTTAGGGTGTGATCGGGAGGCTCTCAGGCATGTATTCCAGGTAGATCAGAGTGTATACAGCCAAACATGTCTTATCCTATAGAAAAGGATACATATCCGGTAAGAGAAGGACAAAGGTACGTAATCCCTGTGGAGTTACCTAATAAGAGAGAATACCCAAAGACTCGAATGTATGGCTATAGCTTAGATTATAGGATGTGGTCTAGTTAGCGCGGGAGTATTTGAGCAAGGTCAAGATTGAATATATTAAGAATAGAGATGGTATAGGATAGAAAGTGTGCCCTATATATAGCCTACAGATAATTAGCCACTTATACCGTTTGACTTTGTCGGACAGACGGACGGATGCCACAGGACTCACCAAACGCCGATCTATTCAATCACCCACGACAAAACAAACGACACCACGTCTACCTTCCCGAGACTACTCGCTTCCCCACCTTTCTCAACACTCAGCAAACCGCCACAGCCCTTGAATTGTAGGTTCGTGACTAAGAATATCACCGTCTTTGATACTAAAAAATTGAACCAGTTAAACCTATCCATGGGGTTCCTCAACATTTCCCACCGCTTTAACCCCCTTTTGATCTCCCCAACCCAAATAATCTCCAAGCATACAGACAAAAGATTCCAATTTGTAAGTAATTTCAGTGCGCATGGGCATTTGGAATGATGCACCTTCTCCTAATGGATATGTCATTAGCAGAAGTACTTGCCACAAGGCAATAAAAGTCTACTTTACCAAAAGGTATTGACAATTACATCGGAAACCACGACTCATACCTTGCACTAGAATCCAGAATTGAAGTAGGCACACGAATTTTCTTCCGTGGTCAAACAGACGCTCTTCTCCACTCTTTCCGGACTCCAGATTGCCCTGCTTCCCGCAAAGCTGTTGCCCGTAAGACAAATGGGCGTTTGTCACCCCTCGTGAGTTGAGCAGTAGCTACTAGAGAGTTTACCCTAATGAGCATAATTTTAGTGAAATCTGGCTCATTCTATTGTAATGATGCACCCGTGAATCCACCTTCTTTAAATGAGCTCAATAAAATATACTATATTAGAACAAACTCATCTCCAAGACTTCAAACGACTGTTCTAATATTGCAATGCAAGTCAAAACTAACACTCAGACCGGCTCCCTTAGTGACAACAAAGTGACGGCCTCGTCAAGTGTGAGAGTCGTGAAATGGGGTTTCCCGGTGCTTAAGCCGGTTAAGCCTGGTGGAGGCCGAATTCAGCGGTCGACCATGTGTTATAACAGATAGTCAAGATAGTTTATATATTTTGCACTATAATTGTGCACTTCAGAATGTCCCAATGCAATCATGAAATCGAGATTAAAACGATTCATAGGATACATACATGTTTGGCTTTGAGTTTTACAGGCAGTATTGCAAAATACACGAAGGAATTTCAGAATTGTATTCAGATGGCTCAACCAAATCAGAAGCAGCACGCTTAGTGAAGGTATACCTTACCAAATACCACCAAGATCACCAGTTACAACAGTTTCACCAATTACAGCATAGCTAGCCAACCTCAAATAACAACACTCAGACTTATATACCGAACTGCAACTCACCTCCCAGGGTATATTTCAGTATATATTTATTTGGCACCCCATGAGTCTTGCTAGTGCTATCGACATATGCGTAAATTCATAGCTGTTGATGGACAAAGGCCTTTATGTTCATACCTTATTTTTTTGCAGTCGGTATTGATGCCAATGCAAAATATTAAATTTCGGCATAGGGAATAGTTACGAGTGAAAATACCGATCTCCGGAGTTGGTTATTATCACATCTCAAAGCTTCTATTCCTGAATCCGTTGGAATGACTTTAACCAGCGATCATGACAAGGGGCTTATAATGCGGAAGAACAAGTATATGGTAATTACAATTACCTCCTTAGCTTGTTATTATCACTTAAAAAGTATGAAGTCCAAGTATCTTGCAATATATTATACTAATTAGATACAAATAGGTAATCTTTGCAAGAGATACAACAATGCTCTAGCTCCCCACTTTAGGGCAATTAAGCGCGTGGGGTAGGAATGCCAGAGCTGGGAGCGCGTAGGGTATGGGAGATCGCGTGGATTAGTAGGGTGAAGTTGAGGGAGGGTGGAATGGCTATTGAGGATACCAATAGAGTAGAGGAGTGGACTGGAGCGGCGCCGAGCGCCAGCTGCAGTAGAGGATGCCGGGTGTAGAGGTGCTCGGTGCAGTCGGGCTGGGAGCCTGGATTAGCAAAATGGAGTTGAGTGAACGTGGATAGCTACTGAAGATACCTGTATACCGTAGTAGAGCACTGAGCGGAGCCAGCAGAGCTTGGGTGCCGGGTGCAGCGGCTTAAATTAGCTAGGTATAATCTACTATAGTCCTCAAGTTCATCAGGTTCGAGATTATAAGTTGATCTGCAGTATCCATGCCAGCACCCTCAATAGTGTGTCAGCTACTTTGAGATTCAAGGCAAGTCCCGTTAGACCTTACGGTAACACGGCGAGGATTACTTGGGGATAGAGATGAGTAACAGCATCATGTAATTGGATGAGATATTCCTGTTGCTCTAGCTATGATTGAAAAGCAACTAGGTATCGCGGCTCTCCAGGGTCCTCCCCTTCATATACTTTGTCATCCTCGCTTCCCCGCTTCAATGCGTCGTCGAGTGCAGCAGCCGTTACAAGTTCTCCACATGCCATTTCCCTCTGTCGATCTGTTCCTTCAAGAGTTCTCTCTCCCTCCTCCTTTTTCAGCCATTTCATTTTGTACTCCTCCTTCCGCATCTCCTTCTCCCGCTCCTCCTTCAACTAGGCTATCTGCTGCACCACCCTCTGCATCTCCTTCTCCCGCTCCTCCTTCAACTGGGCTATCTGCTGCTCCAAATCACTGTTCCGCTGCTCCAAGACGGACTTGTCACGTTCCAACGCCGAATTTGGTTGCTTTACACACAAGTTGTCCTGTAATTGGGCTTTTTCTTGATTCAACTGCGTCTTATTATCCTTCCGCACTCTCTTTTTCCTCTCCAGTTCTGTGTCTCGCATACTTCTTAAATAAGAATGCTACCAGCATGTGGGTTTGGTCCAATGATCATCGACCATAATGCTAATATGAACAGCTCCCACGCCCTTGTTAAGACTCAAACGTTGATTGTTTTTCCCATTATGTCTAAAGATAGCTCTGCGTAGGTAGGGTTGTACATATAGATACAACACCATTATCTCCTTTAACTGGTAATCTAAGACCAGTTTCAACATTGATTAGTTTTCATAGCTAATTTGTCGTATGATGAGACGCAGCTTTATCATATTGATAAGCCCCTGGAGGTCCTCCAGTATCACTTTTTCCTATACTTATTTGTAAGATAACAGTGTCTTCTTCTTCTTTTTTGCGTTTAGCTGCTCGTTTTTTGATAAAACCCTCGGCTTCCAAATGTCTTAAGCCTGATCGGCCTATTCCAATACAATAAGTGCATTTTTTTATCATTGACTAGTTTATTGGTAGTAGCCTCCGTTTTTTGTTTTACTGGCGAGCCGTAATGTATTCTCGTGGTTTCCTAGCTGCATCATCGTAGGTGTGATCCTTTGCTCTAATATTTTCGATAGTATTGGAATAATATGGTGGTAATGATCTTAATAGGAATTCAGTTTTTAGTATAGGTTGCCCATTGGGAAGCTTTAATAAATCCCATAAGCCTTTTGGTAACGCTGTTGTTATTTAATGCAGTTCGGGTCATTGTCATTATTGTTCTATTAGCTCTTTCTGTGTTTCAGTACAGTTTCCTTCTGAATGATTCCTTGTTGTTTGAGCTCTAGATCTAGCTCATGGTTGTGGAATTCGCCTCCCCAATCAGCTTGTATTTCAGCTATTGTAAACTGATTATTTGTGGCTTTTTGGAAAACATGGAGGATGTCTATTAGAGCTTTTCCTGCTTCGCTTTTCTTCCTTAATGATTAGCGAGAAAAATCGTCAGTAACTGTGAGTAGATACTTGAGTTGGCTGCCTGGGGTGCTTGGATTAACCGACCCTATAAGGTCCCTATGTATACGTTCCAAAGGTCTGGATGTACGGATTCCTTGGTTTGCACGAGAGGGTGGTTTCTTTAAAGGTCTTAAATTGAGGTGTCCTGGAAGTTGACGATATTCTGGTAATGATGTGCAATGTGTCCATATCTCTCATGTAGTCGCTGGGCTTGAGCTTGTGGCCCCGCCTGAGCTTGTGGCCCCGCCTGAGCTTGTGGCCCCGCCTGAGCTTGTGGCCCCGCCTGAGCTTGAAATTGTGGCCCCGCCTGAACCTGAGCGACTTGGAGCAGTGCCGTGTGTGGGTCCGCTCGCTCAGGTTCTATCCATAGCGCTCCATTCATATCTCTTGTCATTTTGTATATGATATTGGTTCCCTTCCTTAGTCTAGCCTTCCTTCAAGTGTATAGTTTTTCGGCATTCGTCTTACTATGTTGCTATAAGTAGGTGTCACCGAGTATATCCAACACCCTCCGTTACTCGGTTACTCAATGAGAGACATCCACTTGTTTTTCCATGTATTTATTGCACTCGTTGGAATGATTTTTGTAAGGATATCGGCTGGATTTTCTTTCCCACGAATTGTCTTAACCACCAGTCTTTCCCTTTTTACTTGTTGGCGTATATAATGATATCTGTGCTCAATATGTCTGGTTCTTCGGAGGCATCTTGAAGTGTAGGATAAGTGGTATGCTCCTTCGCTATCAGTTTTTAGCGTTGGTTTTAGCTTGATCGGACTTTGAAAAAGCCAATAATCCTTTTCCAAACCCCGTGTCCTTAGTAAGATCTGCTCTTCTAATAATACCAGCAAAAGTATTCCAAGACTTCTCGTATAGGGTTATGTGTTCGGTGATGTTTGTCTGTCATCGAAGTGGAGATATAGTAGACTGGCGAGGAGGGCATGAATTCCGTTATAGTTCTTCCTTCATATGCCTTTTTTAGTTCGTTCCATGCATCTCTATCTTTTCCAATGGTCCCTATCCGACTTCTGACCTGGGGTTCGCTATTTTTGAGTAATGTAAGCATGATGTAGTCGTTGCCATCTTCCCATTCTTGGGAATTGGTACGAGGTTTTCTATAGTTTCCTTCAACGATGTCCCAGGCTCGATGATTGCGCACTATGGCCATACGTAAAAACAACTTCATTCGGGGTAATTGTCGTTCCCACTAAGTTTTACATTTAGAGATGGGATTTTTCCATCAGAGGTAGATGGTTGATTAGGTGTGTTGGCGAGGGCATCAAGAGCGTCTGCATAATGCTGATATGAACAACTCCCAAGCCCTTGTTGCTTGTCGGCATACAGTCTGGTTCACGGTGTCTCGGTGTCTCGGTGTCTCGGTGTCTCGGTGTCTCGGTGTCTCGGTGTCTCGGTGTCTCGGTGTCTCGGTGTCTCGGTGTCTCGGTGTCTCGGTGTCTCGGTGCCTCGGTATGTGTATATGCTCGTTATGTGACTTATTTCTCTCTCTCGGTCGCTGTCTCTGTCCTCTCTGTCCATGTCCCTTCTCAGGTTTTTCCCCGCTGAAGGGCCTTTATAGCCACTTCTCGTAGGCCTGACTAAGCTAAGCTATTCATTCAATTGTCCCTAAGCTAAAGACTCCCGACAAACGGAACACTTATCTATGTAGCTATCTCTTATTCGGGGTTATCACAATCGCCGTAACACCCTAGTTCACTATTGTCTCAGGGAGGTATTGTCCCCCCAAGCCGTTACTGTGTTTGTGAAATAGAAAAGAACAGTCCTAATAGGACTAGAATATAAATACATGGCAAGGGGGAGAGCTGAGGCATCTTATAGAGCGGTAAATGTTGAACGATATGATTGTGGGGACGACAGGGCAAGGGCGATGAATTCTCTGTCTGAACCAAAAAAAACCATTGTATGAACAAGGAAGATAGGACAGAACGAATTGGAAACCACAACTGCCAAGGTATTGGGCATGAGGGTGTGAACATATATATCTCCAAACGGTATCATGAATTGTACTTTAAAGAGGCCTCGCCATAGCTTAGGCGAGGTATGGGTAGTGGTAGTGGTATTAGACAAAAAAATCAAAAAAGAAAGAAAAGCACTTTAACAATGTTTAGAGGAACACTCACATTGGCTGTCAAAATCGCCATGGGTCATATACGCACTTCAAAGTCCCCTGGAGCTTAAGAGGA
Source organism: Terfezia claveryi (assembly GCA_015179025.1). Classification (NCBI taxonomy): domain Eukaryota; kingdom Fungi; phylum Ascomycota; class Pezizomycetes; order Pezizales; family Pezizaceae; genus Terfezia; species Terfezia claveryi. The sequence continues at coordinate 48,368 of WHUX01000018.1, read as the reverse complement.
TCGATATCCATGCCATGCGTGCTATTTGAAGTCCTCCCGGATCCATAGGATCACAGCATAAGTAGTATTGGTATGCACCTTGAGTTGTCTATATTGTTGGTCGTCGGCTTTGGTATAGATTCTCTTCCGGAACTGGCGTTGGAAACGTAATGCTAATTGAGAGAATTTAGCACAAGACATCTGTTAAATAGGAGAAATAAGAACATGGTAACTAGATAATTCCCGAATGTTGATGATTAAGCTACCCATCAAATAAATGCCTGCAGGAGAACATAATGGTAAGCTTATTTGGCCGGGTAACACCGGCCTGTTAACTTCGGATCAAAATTTTAAATAAGTCGTGTTCGTGCCCATGCTGTTTTAGGCTGGACCACATGTAATGTTCATCGTGAATATATCTACAGGTATATACTGAATACGAAAGGTGTATGTGGTGGTATAGAAAGCTCTTATTTGATATTCCAAACCCCCCATAATCCAAGCTTTTCAAGGTACCGATCTGAATTGTTATGGCACTTGCGGCGATCTCAAGGATTTACAGAGTCGATTACAAAACCCCTTTATACAACCGCAAGTTAAAACTACTCTAATTCCAACTCCCTTTCTCAAATGTTGCTTTTGTTGGAAGACAATATGAATGAACTTTATAAGGAAAGACGTGTTGAGATAATATGCCTAACAAAACAATATTAAATTGAAAGTATTAGTGCAACGCAGTATGGATTGGTCAGGTGGATTAGGTCAGGTAGTTGACAATCAAGGAACAGAATAGAATACAGTCACTTTGGCTTCTATGGATGGATTTATAAATAAATGGCCAATTCAGTTCACGGTCAGAGTGATTATACGCTGTCGAGCTAAATAAAAAGTCAAATATTAATCAGAATGATATAGACTTGATGAAGTGAATTCAGGATGAGAACGCTTACTCCAACAATTCAGAATGGTGTACTGCTTGCTTCCGCACATTCAATAAAGCCACTAAAAAGCGACTATTCTGTGAATTTACCAAATATTCATGTTTTCAGTAAAGAGACCCGATCATTTGTCGCTGGTAATGGGCAGACGAAATATTTCTCCTGATTATTTATAGGCTAGATACACAGCCCAATTTATATCCTCCTCAAAAATAGCTCAAAGGACATGCAACAACCAAGTGAATACGAAGCGACATGAACCAACATAAACATGAAAGCCAAGCTATGGACTTCCAACAGGGAGTTTTAAATATCACCATATGTCATATTGTTGACTCCCTGTTTCTGAAAGCTACAAAAACTCCTTGAATCTATCCAGGTAGTCATCAGATGCCATCAGAGTCCCAAGAGCCTGCTCTCTCCTAATGCTGATTTTCTCGGTCACCACCGCTGCCAGTTGGTTTATTAGCTCCTCCGTCGGCGGCTTCACCTCATAGTGCCGTGCAATGTCTGCTGCCTTCTTATTCACCCCTTCATTGAACGTAGCTTCCACTTTCTCGGCAATCGCCTTATTGGTCAATACATCATAACCGACGGCTGCCATACCTTTGCTACATGCCATTGCTCTCTTAAATGCATCGGGGGTATGAGCGGCATCAGCAAACCCAGGGGTATGGTTCATCGCTTTATTGGATTGAATAGCAAACGCAGGTTGTATCGCCGGACAGGCGTATGAGACGTTTCCTACTGCACATGAGCCATAATCCTAATGCAATTGTGTTTTCCTCACCTTGATCTGTAGAGGCACCAGGATTATCCGTAATTTCAGGTAATTCATTGACAATGTTGACCCCAAAGCCCTTCATATGGTATGTGAATCGAGCACAGAGCTCAGGATTGGAATGCAAGTCCCAATAGGCCTTTCGTGTGCTGGAGATGGTCAATTAATACTGCTGTCCTAACTATGAAAGGAACTCGCTCGCTCACTTATTAACTTCCACCTCGCATCCTGTCCCTTGTGCTCCGGATTTGAAGCAATTGATAACCCTTCCCTCGAGGTCCTTCAGCACCGGGGCGCTTGCCGCTCTGATACTGTATTCCGCCCGAGTGTGGTCGGGGATAATATTCGGGGCCTTCCCTCCATGAACCACAATACCGCTAACTCTACAGGACGGCTCTAATTGCTGTCGGAGGGCTGAAATACTGACGTATGAAGTTACTAGAGCGTCGAGAGCATTTTTTCCAAGCCAAGGGGCTATGCCAGCATGTGAAGCCTGTCCGTTGAAGTTCACTATTAATCTTTGTGAAGCTAGGCTGCGTGTTACTGAAACGGCTGCTATACTCTCATCACTGTACATTGGCCCAGGGTGTACCATGAGGCAGGCATTGACACCTTTGTATGCTCCTTTCTCCAATAATTGCAGTTTTCCTCCGCCACGCTCTTCAGCAGGAGTGCCTAGAAGCCTAACGGTTCCGGTGCCGTTATTCGCTTTCAACGTCTCCCAGCAAGCTATGAAAGCTGCTATGGCGGCTGAAGCAATCAAGTTGTGTCCACAGGCATGCGCTGCTTTGAATTTGACTGGACTAGTATTTTCCACAGGAACCATGTTTGGGAGGGCATCGTACTCAGCGTTGAACACTATAATCCTTGCACTCGCTAAGTTATTTACAACCCGGCATGCTTCGATCATGAAGCTAGTTTCAATGCCCCAGGCCTTTCGTTGGACTTTGTAATCGCTTCCCAGAGTCTCGAAGAAATCGCAGATGGTATTGTGAGCTATCGTCTCCTGGCCGGAAAGCTCGGGGTTGCTCCAAATCTGCCCCGTAACGCGATTTTAGTTATTGTTACTTCTAGATGACATGGGGTGTCTGTGTACTTTTTCATTAATCGCATTCACTTGGTCCTCATATTTCTTGATGGACTTTTCAATTTGGTCACGAATCTCATTTTCATCCATGCTGGAGAAAGGCAAACGGGGGGAGGAGGAGGGGAGGGATAGTACTAGTCACGGCTTTTGAGGATGTATAAACTGTTTTGTAATCTCCGGTTGCGATCTCTCCAACCGAATGTCCGATCAGCAGGCAGCTTTGAAATAGTCTCGATCAGACCCTCGTAGTTATCGTAGAGGGCTTTGAAATAGAATCATGAACGGTTGATAACAGAATCCGAAACCAACCAAGTTCTGAAATTTGACCCCACACCTTTGAAAATTGACTTTGCAAAGTCTAACCCCGCTTTGAAAAAATGTTAGCTTCCCTTTGGAATATTGCCGCTTTCGATATCATCCTAGCCGGCCTGCAATATGCAGCTGATCCCGCTCTACGCTCACATCTGAGCAAATTTTCACGTACTCGTGTTCCAGGGGTATCGGGTCTTGAAGTAGTTGCGGGCGCTGGCTCTTGTGGTTAGATAACGTTGAGATGGATCCAATACGAGTTACTAAATAATTAACATAAAAAAAAATTAAAAAAAATTAAAAAAATAAAAAAATAAAATCAGGGCAAAATTCTTCATGTGACGATTTTGGTCATGCGCTCTTTTACGACAGCAATATGAATGGTTGAGATAGCAGTATTATACCCATTGCAAAATAACGGCCCGGCACCCACGGGTTTACAAAAATCCAGCATCTCGTATAGTCTGGTTGGCACAAGCCCCCCAGACTACATCTCGTAGTGGATTCGATTCCCGTTCCCTCCAAATTGTGCTGTGATGGAAGGACTCCACAAAGATGGGTGTTGGGAGCAGTTGGCGATAGATCGGCGCAGTAGACGCACACGAAGTGCTTGTCTCAAAGAGAATGGGTGGTACTTCCCACAAAAAAAAAAAAAAAGGAAAAAAACGTATTACGTACCTGCGTAAGGCTCTATGTATCCGTATATATCTATCTATCGCATATGGAGTACAAAGGGATCTCAACTCCATCCCAGCGAGTTGGCTTGTTACACGGTTTCATGGTCCGCTCACTGGGACGGAATAGGAGTAATGAGTATTTAAAAAAAAATTTAAAAAAAAAAAGATAGAACCATCAGCCACAACTACTTACGAGTGCTGATGATCTAGTTGTTGGCGAGTGTGCATGGTCGGTGATCTATGTTTCCCAGTCATCTGGTATTACAGTTCTGCCACAGTTTAATATCTTGAGTGGTTTGGAGGCTTTTGGGATATGGTCTTAACTGTCGTACTAGTACTATCAACTTGGTGGTCAAGGACCATGCCAATTATTCAACCCCATACTGGAAAGCTCCCTGACATCATATAATTAATTAACCATAATTCTCAATGCTTCGGGATATTAGTAATAGTAAGCAGCCGATCCATGATTCCAAAAACAGGGTGGGGTCCTAGGACCTGGATTGTGGTGGAACAAATATAGCTCGATTTCAGCTGTCTAGACAGTCATTATATAATGCTAAGGCGGCTGTTTGTGAATTGGAGTCATTTTTATGATGTCACTCTAATCCACCTGAGCTGTACTGTAGAAACGGCATATCAAGAACCCGTGGCGCCTGCATATATGTGGCCTGGTTTTGGTTGGGGCCATGTGGAAGTAGAGGGGGAGATGATATTTTTGTTGAGCCTTTCCTCCGTAAAGAGGTAAGAAGTAGTTTCTATTATGATTGGTGAAATCGATTCCCCAATTGTATTGGGAAGAGAAGGTTGAATCAGGATGGTTAAAAGCCACTCGGGGCGGCGGATAGGAGCAAATTATGAGAACAAGTGAATCCCTGACGTCAGATATGGAGAAGTAAGTTTCTGGATCGGAAGCGAATGAGTGAGGAAGTGAGAAGGCGGAATGAGAAGGCTCAGCTGAGACGAACAGGAATAGGGAGTATGCCAAAATCTCAACGGGCTGCTTCCGAGAATCCGATGTCATCGTTTCATATGCTCTAATGATATGCGGAAATCCCCCGGTATAAAAGGAGCTCACAATATGATCTAGTTCTGATTAGGTACTATTAGCGATGCTGCATGCTGCTGGCTAGGGCTCGCCTCAACTCTCGGTAACTTCAGCAAGACAATGTTTAGACACAGAGCTGATAAACCTCTGTCTTGCAGAGATCATGATGCGAGAAGGATTCCTTAAGAAGCAAATTGTCAGTGTTTGTGGGATTAATCAAAGAAACACTGTGACAAGCAAAGGGAGCAACACTATACGCGGGAAGTGCCTGAAGTACATTTGGCCTTCCTTTTTTATTTTTCTTTTTTTTTTTAAAAGTCTATACCCGCAATCGACCTAAGATCATTGACGGGGCATTTGGCCTTTTCTAATGTGTCAATGGTACTGAATCCCCAACACAGTGCTTGATTTCATCCGCCTCTTTAGTTATACAGCCCCCCTTTCATCCACAATATAGTCAATGACAGTCTACAGGCAATAGCATCAGATGTTTCAGAATCAGGAAGGTCGCCATATGTGGACCTTATTCCAAATATCCTACTTCGGCTCTGGCCCTTATCTGCCTTCTTTTGTTCCCCGGACTCTGTAAAACGGATGATGTGGCAATATCTTACCATACTACAGTTCCGAAATTGATAAAACAAAAGTTTTTGCGACCATTGTACTGGGCATCATTCATTCACTGACAGGTACACAACCATATCTCTCATTTAGCTTTTCTTATACATAGTTATGTATGCTAATGTGTGGAGATGTGAACCCAGTTAGGATACTCGATTCTGACTGAAAACGTTTGAGTATTGGGGCGCGGAGGAGTTTATAATTTTCCGTCAGATATCCCAATTCCCGTTTACTCCTAATTATATGCCATCTACGATCAACGGATGCCTGTTCAATTCTGCATTGGGACAATACACTTATTGAAATGACAGTCACCCCCAATAAGATAGTGGTGGCTGCCTCGAGTCCACCCATGGCTCGCGATGGATAGCTGGAGCGGTACAGTCATATTTTCTTATCGGATTCCCAAACAAACCATAGCTTAAGCGTTTGGAGCTAATTTTTGATAATAACTGAAGCTGAGACTGATACTGCCAACAGGCTGCTGACAAAAACCATAGTTCCGAGAAAAGTCTTGCTATATATCTATAAAACTCCGAGCACATATGCCTTCTCAGAGGCTCCTCTTCCCAGTGCGTTTTAACTATGGAAGTTTGACTTCTAGGATTTGGAATAGAAAGCCAGCGGAGTTCTCAGTCCTCGCAAATATACGCCTTCGAGTCAATTCACATAACCTGTTGTCGGGCCAAAATACGACGCCTTCCGTGAATTTGAATAGCGATGAGCATTAGCCACAACTTATGGGCTGCAAAGTGTTTATTTGATATCCACTTTACATACCTAGTCACGCAACTAGAGTTATATCAATAGCCCTAGGTAGGGGCGGGCTAAGAATTTACATTGACATGCCAAATACGGTAAAGAATATGTAGATGGCCATGGTAGCTGGAAAGACACTGTACTTTATGATTATCGATGGTATCAGGGGAGGATTGATCAATTCTTGATAGATAGCTGGTGACTTAGTTCCTAGCATGTCTTAAGCTAGTCTGGTTGGCACAACACCCTACATAGTACTTCGAAAATTCACAGTTGACAGACTTTTTCGTATTCATGCACTGATCTGGAGTTAATAACCAGAATGCATATTTGTAATATATCTAGATATACTGTAGTATATAGTCTTTTCAAGTTATCTGGTGTAGTTATGTGCTCGTAGCCCCAAAAATACATTCCCCTATCCTGGTGTCTTGCTTGGAGATATTATTTGGAGGCGTCCAACCTGTGGAATGACGAAAGGAAAGGAAATATAGCGCTGATGCTGATGTAATTGTACTGTAACAGTATCAGATTCCTTAAATAGGATTGGGTGTATCTAGCAAACCCTCCTTCTAACAACGTCGAATTGTGAAACTTGGCTGGTTACACTCAGTTCAGGGAATGTTCTTTGTGAAATGTTCGTGCTTGAATGATTCTGCAAAGGATACATACCTACATGATTATTACTGGGATTGACTCTGTTTGCATGGTGGGGTAGACTAAGCAGCATTCCCTGTTCTCAGTTAGGTACATACGTACTGTACATATGAATATACGTCTATGTTCTGCAGTGCTGTAATATAGATCTACCTTAATATGGGGCTTGGCAGGAGTGCATCATAATCACCACATGCCATTGTAGACTCTGGAATTGACTACACTCAAACCTTGCTATCTGGATAATGGGCTGGGAAGGTTACAGGGATTGTTACAGGGATTATCATAGGTAAATGTAACAGTAGTAAGGCTATAAAATAGCGTAAGAGTAATAGAAAAGGGTACAAAAACGTCTCCAAACCGTCCTACTACTAGTATTTATAGCTAGCCATTGGTCCTTATCCTTCAATATCTCGCTTATAGTAGACTGTGCCATAGGCCTACTACTATCTGGTCGCGGAAATAGAGTGCCAAACTCTGCATACGTCATGTCTGCATACCGTGGATCTTCAAATTTATGCCGCTCTAGATCACTCAACCCTTTCCTGTTGTTTGGTAACATTGAGAAATCTGATATATATTGATAGAATTCGGTATAAGCAGTCAACGGTTGAGTAGGTAGAAGTAAACATCTCTGGAAGCACTCAAGTTCTATCCTTTTACCCCACGCTCTTTGCTATAGACAGATTGCAGCAGATTTATACAGTAGCAAGCTTTGAGTGTTATGGTACACTACAAGTAGTGATTATACTAGTATATATGAGGATGAGTGGCGTTGTCAAGCCGAGCAAGGGACCCCTGCTTAAATGATAATACCCATACAATAATCAGAACTACCTAGTCATGTATGCACCCGCGGCGGAGTGCAGGTACGACGGACAGTTAGTTTGCACTAGTGGATACCTATCCGGGATACGATAGGTCTTTGATTTCAAGGAACATATTGACCTCATCAAATTTTGTCACTTTCTAAACTTCTCCACAGCTGAAAACACAGTCATACTTCAACCCCACTCACTTTTCAATAGGATTCTTGCTCCACAATACTGCAACAGTGAAAGTGAACTATAGCATAACTGGTATCGCTCTTGAACTCTGTGTCCAGTAACAGCGTTACATTTTGCCTTGGGTGCACATCAGATAACTGAAAAGCTGGCAGTACCCAGGGGGCTAGGGATTGGGCTAGACTATATCTGTAAATAGGTGGAGCACCCTGGGTATGGTGGAAATAATAGGTGCACGATGAAAGTGAAAGGATGCTCGGGAATTTTCAACCTATCGACTGCGAGTGTAATAAGTTCAGTTTGTGCTTCCAGAGTCCAATGATAGATGAACAACTTACGAGGGATTTCTTCCTCCAGATTCCGACTATCCTATATTCTTAAGGGTGTCTTTTCTCGGAGCTGGTGGTCTCTGCACTCCGCATCCATTTGGCTCTTTGTTCCCTCCGGTACTCCTTCTCTTTAGCCAATACACCTTCTGTAAGTTTGCAGTCTATCACACCATGATCTTCTTCTCCGCAGATTGAACAAATGCTGTATGAGGGGTATCGGTTCTTCATCTCGAGGTCACTACCATGTGTCCGGCAGTAGTAGTCATTACATCCCGTCCAGTGGAGTAGGCGATGTTGGCGATAGTTCTCCCAGGCTTGTTCGATGGCATATTCCTTGGTGTGAAAGTTCGATGCGGGAGGCTCATTCGGTTGGGGCTTCGCTCCGTTACAGAGCTCTTTCAAATTTGTAGCTAGACCCATCGATAGAAGTATTCTCGATTTTGTGGAGATAATAGAATTATAGTCTCGATCTAGAATTATTACCGTCGAAAATATGGTAGTGAAACTGAAATTGTCACTAGGCTTGATGCAGACAGGAACAGCCTATAGATACATACCTTCAATCTCGTCCAAATATAGTTTCTCCTTTACTCTTCCCTGTTTCTTACATACAGGAGCTCATCTTTCCCGCTTTCTTACCCATGTCGTAATTGCTTATACGCGAGATGATAACGATCGTACGTGAATGCCAAGAAAAAGAGATTACTTTCCCGTGCGGAGCGGCACTTCCCATAGTCTGACACGTGACCATGTTTCAAGTGTGCTGTCATGGTTCGAACTGTCATCGAATTTCTACGGATTACTGTAATTATTTGGATGTTTTGTAACTAGGACAGTATTGTAACCCAATAGCAGCGCATAAGAAATGTTTAAATGGGTAACCGGTGGAAGTGTTCATGCCTTTAAAGGAAGTCAGGTGGACCAACAAATTTGGTGGAAGGTAAAAAGTTGTGGGAAAGGATGCGGAGGTTGAAGAAGCTAGCCTGGTATAAAAGTGAAGTGGAGGAGGCACGGGGGAATGGGGAGCGGAGGATTCACGGCAACGTGCTGGTATCAGAGGTAACAGTTGCGAAAACATTTATGAGATGCTTATTGCCGGGCGGTGCAGTTGGACTCCTCACCAGCGGCACCCCACTATGCACACTGATGCGGAGAAAAGAGAAGTTAAGAATGAAGGCAATGGGGAGGGAGGAAACAGCAAAAGCAAAGGAAGTAGGAGAAGGGAAAGAGTAAGGTGGAATTGAGGGGGAAGGACAGAAAGACCGCAAAATCGGCAAAATAACCGACCAGAGGACGGAATTGTGACAGAGGGTGGATCAGAGCCGTACTCACCCTTTGAAGACCTATCTAACTATGAGAATGAGGCGGTGAACGTGGGACCGGCAACACTGCCATCGCCAAAAACAGGTTGCTAAACGTCAGGCAAGAAAACGGGTAGCTCGATCTCCCTCGGATGCCAACAGCATAACGAAGGCTGGACCAACGGCCGTTCTGGCGCACATGGTGGGACCCATGGTAGACATAATATAGAATGCAAAGCATACAGGGTCAAAGGAGGTGTTGGGAGCATGCTGGCTCCCGAGGGGTAATTGAAAGCAAGGCAAGTGGTTGTTGATGCTGAGAGACCACATGAAATTCATAAGAAATTCCCCGATGAAGGTATATGATTTGATCAAGGGTTTCCTCGGGATCTTGATCTAAGCTGCGTGATAAGCGGCATGCAAGAGAATCAAAGCGAAGGTAGTTGTATATCGTAAACCGGCAATCTCCTTGTCGGTATGATTGAATGTATACGCATTTGGGGGTTGTTTGTTATTGGCTAGCCAGAGGAAAGTACTTTAAATTGTTATGCTAAATTGTGCACAATTAGGGCGAAACATGATTCATACGATCTCTGCTTATGGAGAGAGAGAACCAATCTACATCTTCGCATAGTTATCCAAAATGTACTTTTCCCAGGATTATCAGCCTGAGATTCTTAGGCCACCAGAGTGCAGAGTCCATACCATAGCATAGACCTTTGGAACAGGCTTTTGCTGGTTTCTCTAATCTCCTCATGGTCCCATTGCTGGGACCGAATAGGAGAAATGAGTATTAAAAAAAAAATTAAAAAAAGAAATGGATTCTCAAATGACATGGAGCGAGTGGAGGGAGCCTCCTGTTGAGCCAACCAGACTAGTTGAGTGGGTTGATCTTGGGTTGTACATGTCCGGTTATTGCAACACGCTTCGAATCCAGAAAAATATCGACCTGGACATGCGGGTTTGTGGTTCAGAGCGTCAGAGCAAAATTCAAAGTCAAGCAAGGACCGAACAGAGGTACGTGTTTAGATCACGGGTTACAGAACAATCGTAATGGAATAGTATCAGAATATAATTTGGCCAGGAGTAGTATGGGTAGGCATTGGCCGCCTTCTCTCTACATTTCTCTTTCAACATACAAGTAAATAAAACATCAACTTTAACCTCTCAATCCACAGCAAACACCCGACTGGCAAAATCAAAGACTTTCACTTAACATAACTTTGACTCACCATATTTGGCTCTAGTCTCTAGAAAAAATAATGGCATCCCGTACATTTGACAGGCTGTAAATATAAAAGTATTGTTCTCCCTCCGCTTCCATCAAGTGCAGCAATGTTGGAGTCTCAGTCTTTCGACCCTGGTAATAAACTGCAATAGACTGTCTTAGGAAATCTCTGTGGCCTTATCTCGTTGTTCAAGTGTCGAGGGGGATTATTACGACGGAAGACTTTCTAAGAGGTCTACTCTGCCCCAATAGAGTGCGGAATATTGGCTGCGTAGGTATCATGGTAAGCTCCCACTGCAAGATGAACTCTCTTGTATGAATAAGGCGTCTTGAATCCGACTAGGTGCTACAACTGCCAATGAATGGATTGGGTTGGAGTATTGGAATGTACGGCTTTAAGGTATTGCAGTGGTGATCATGCAATTTGGTGTGGTACAGTATAAATTCAAAAATTAAATCGTCAATAAAAAAGTCAGTGATCCAGTATTAGATGAAAACAGGTTTATCCTATAATCACTCCATTCCACACATCCATGTATCCGAGGCGGTCTCCCGCTCGGACGTGAGTGGCCTTGAAGTATCCGTCGTCCCTACAAACAGAATGGTGTATGAATTCGTCCGCCCTGAAAAAGCCCGGCATAATCCACCCTCTAGAATGTTTGTCACGCCTTGGGGCATAGTCTGGCTTGCACTAGCCCTTCGCATTGCGCTAACGTTAGGGGAAAACTAGTCTGGGGATAAACGCACAATTTACTATCGTTAAGATATAATATAAACTGTTTTAGTGACGTATTTTGGTCAGTGGGTTGATTTTGCAATTAACCGAGGACTGAAATGATATGATGTAATGCAGCGATTTTAGCTATCCGTAGGTGCAGTTTACAATCTTGTGTCTCCACCATTTTTGGGGGCCCTCGTCTATCACTAGGTATATATTTGTGAATGTCAGACCCTTCAGTCGAAGCTCACGCAGCTTTTTTCTCTCTTTTTTAAAGTCTATACGGTACGTCTATGGAGCCTTAGGCCATGAGACGGAGCTCACGTGGCTTTGCTTGTTGAGTTGTGACGTTTACATGACCGTGTTGAATGTAGTAATCCGTGCCAGCTGACATCAGGGGAGAAAGGCATAAAATGTCGCAAACGATCGAAGTGTGGGCAAACGGTTATGGGGATGCGAGCATAAGCGTTTGGACAGTCTATGGGCATATAAGGCCTGCTCTTTTGTACTTTTCTTTTCTCCTTTTTGTGTGCGTCACATAGATGAGTATTAGGATCAATACAAGCAATCCTCTACCACAATCCGAACATTATGTGTTTATTCTTTCAGACAGGATTCCAAGCTAGGAGGTTTCATGATGTAACCCATTGTGTGGCAAGATAAAGGTGCCTTATACCACATTGACGTAGCAGCTTTGCATTCGCGTCGATACCCCCGGCCCTTCGGGGACACGGCGGGCCTAAAACGCAGGTCAATTACTCAATGACTAAAAAGTAAGAAACTAGGGACCCACCATTAGAGGCAATACCATTGCAATAGTTAGGTCGTAGTGCTCGGGGCTAGATGAACATCTGTTTGTATAGGAACATGCTGGGTTGACATTTTCCTTTACACTTGCAACTTGTTCTGGGATATCTTTTTTTTTTTTTTTGAGCAACTGAGTACTTGTATTGATGCTAATTACAGTTGACGATGCTATGCATCCCCGGGTTCCCAGATGTGTTGTGTACTTAACGATACCGCCTCTCGTAATGATAATAGTTCATATGGTTAGGAAAGTAGCCGTCTATCAAATACAGCAAAAACCTCGACTATCACTAGACCTTTCAATGCCTTGCTTCGCCGGCGAGGATTACCCTTATTCAGCAAGCTGGTGGCAGCGGCATAGTGGGGAGGAACAATGTGCAGCTAGCTTATTTAAAATCACCTCTCCACTATATAAATTCGACGTCATATTACCCTTGTTCACGTGAATACCTCTTTAAATGCATAACTCCTCTAATCTCCGGTCCCGAAGTTATGCTAATATAGAGGTTTGCCTGTGTAAGGAATTTGTGCTAATAATGAGAGAATTACTTGTATGCAGCCCATGTACGAGCCACCCCGAAACCCAACTGGATTCACCCTCCTACTGACTTACATCATGATACAAAATAGCTGAGTAGAAAATAGAAGGGGATTCGTAAAAGTATATCTTCTCCCCCACCGTGAGTCCTGTTCCTTGGGCCAACGGGTGAAAAGGTTAGTGGAAGGCTTTTTTCCTGAGCCGCTAACATAGATCCAGAAGCAAGCTATGCAAGTCAGATACACGTTTTCGATTTCAGGATATTCTGTAAAATGCAGATTCAGAGCTCAGGACAAAAACTCTAAATATCAAGGAACCCAGAAACCTGAAGAATCTCCCCGCAATGGCAACAGTGGCCCAGAATGTGAGCGTACAATATACTATCGGTGTTTGGGCAAACCTAGCACCCAGTGATCACGTTTTGTCCTAGCGGTTACACTCTCCAACACAGAAGCCATGGACATTCAGAACTGCCCCGTTTAATAATGGACGCAATATTGCAATTAATGCCTGCTTTCCCCATGATAATACATCATGCCCTATTCAATTGTCGTTGGAATTAGCGGAAGTACATCAGTGGAGCGGGGATCTATCTCACTAATTTGAATCTCTTGAGAAAGTGACTTCCTCTCACTTTCCTAGCTTTTAAACTAGTTGAAAATTCTATCCCCTTTAGAGAGTTCACACAATATGTGACTCCCCCCCTCATTAACTATATAGTCATTGGCTATATAGTTGATGAAGATGAGCTCCATATGTAAATATGTGAGAGGGAAGGGAAACGCCTACGAAAGATTGGGGTGCTTATATTTTACTTCTGCCCTGCTACGCTGGGGCAGAAGTAAAATGAAAGGGGGTGGAAAGGGGTAACCAGCTTCGCAGCTCACCCTTTCCTTCGTTAATCATTATAAATGATCAAACTCTCTCTCTTAGTATCTTCCTTCCCACTTTTATCTATCCTCTGCCTATGGCTGAAGAAGGATGTGAGAAAGCGTACCTAATATTAAAAAATTGGGTCCTTGGGTACTGATACTCCAAGGAAAAGAATCACACGCAGAATAAAGCTCAACTCACTACTCCTGGTGAGGACAATCTGCACAGTGTGTAATACGAACTATGTCGTCTATCTCCATTGGATCCACCAACTCATCTGCAATATTGACCATTCCCGCCGGAGGGGTTTCTGAGACTGTGGTAGTGATCAATCCTACTGGATTAGCTTCTGGAACTAATCCCAAGTCTTCATCGGACAGTTCAATATAGGTGACCGAGTTTTGGGTGCAAGGAGTCTGATCCCTAGCACTTTGAGTCTGAGCTCGCTGGAGATAGCTGCCCCCGAATCGGGATTTGTTTTGGTTTGGTAGTTGAGTTTGTAGTACCTGGTTCCTAGGCCTCTCATAGGCATCAACAACCTCCGGAAACCAATAGACCTTGTTGAATTGTGTAGAAAATCGTTGCCATAAAGCTCTGGCTGCAGCATCGTAGGTGGTCTTTTTATCCGGCCTCAAGTTAACTATGAATTGTTTTGCTTTGCCTTCCAAATTGCTCTGCAATGCCAGCACTTTGAACCGTTCACGCCGGGCTGCATCACTGATCTGAGTATCAAGGCCTTCAAGTAAAATCTCTAGAAGCTCTAGAAAATCCTCCACACTGACTGTGTTCTCCTCCCCACTGAACGACATTATAGGAAAAGACGAAAACATAGGAATATGCTAAGAGAAAGATCTGAAGAAAGAGAGAAGAAAAACAGAGATATAAGGACTTAGGATCGTAGGACTGAAAATAATAAAGCTCCCACAGTGAACCAAAGAAAAAGAACAGAAAGGTTTCTACCGACTCTGAAGAAAGAGAGTGCTACCGCAGCAGCCACTCCTGGAAATCAACGCAGCGATCTTCTGTTAACCAGAGGGATAGAATAAGAGTCTTTCCAGTACCGCCACTGATACTCCAAGGAAAAGAATCACACGCAGAATAAAGCTCAACTCACTACCCTTGGTGAGGAATCTGCAGAATGTATTCTATGAAACAAAGCTCGATGATTGTGACAAGACGAGAAGAGACCATGATATAGAACTAACACGACTGGGTGCCAAGCCTGACATACGCTTTTCAAGTAACTCTACTTTTAAGGCGCGTCAGTACTAAAGGCAGATTTGTCCTACCCAACCTTAAAACCTAGGACAAATACTCCCCAGCGAAGCAGGGCAGAAGAAAAATATTAGCAGCCCTACCCAATATCCGAATATTGGGGGTGGGGAGGGAGGTAGAGCTGAAAGAGTTTTATTAATTTTTATATATATAAATTAATAAAACGTAGGAAAGGGTGACAGCTGCGAAGCTGGTCACCCCCTTGTTGTGAATAACTCTCGCTAGTACCCATGAAGGGTCACGGGGAGTAAGCAACCAAAAGAAGGCAATTGGGAATGCGAGGAGAATACCGGGATTCCACATCAGGGCAATTGGGAAAAGACTGCGAAGGATAAAAGAGCCGGAAAATACGCAGGAAACATCTCATTGGAAGTAGAGCACTCGAACCATAGCAATAAGCCTATAGCGATATCCAGATAACTCTCTTCTTTGAATATAGACACAATTCTCTTCACGATTCCTTCGCTGCATAACCTCATAATCTTACAGGTTATGAGCCCGGCGCTCAAGGCAAAAAGCAATAAGAACAAAGACAGTTGAGATATCTGTGGTACCAACCCAGTAACACTGCCGTTCAAAAAGCACAAGCCCGAAGCCGCGGCCGCCCTACCGTTGCGACATAAGGAAACCCTGCGAAGTTCCGCATATGCCTACACACCGATCCTGGTCTAAGAAAATAAACCGTCAGAACAAGCAACTCTTCAAGAACCTCTCGGGAAACAAGTCTTCAGAAATCACCACGATCCCAAGAGAATCGCTGTCCAACACCGAATACCTACCCTTGCAAGCCTACTAGTGAGCAGCCACCGTCTAGTGCACATCCCTGCAAACCCCCTTGCAACAGCGTTTCCAGCCACACTCGTGATATATCATGAGCATAGTGATTCCGGCTAAATGCATAGCCATGGAAAAGGGTACGCTCTACAACATGGTTATGCTCATATCCCACCAAGGTCAACTGAAGACTCAATATTCCCCTTTCCAATATGACCTCCTCGAAGAGCTACCCCCACCCCCTCAATGCCTGTTATAGGCCGAGTATCCAGCAGGAGAACCTATGATGACTAGAAGGCCATTTCCTGGTACCTATATTCATGTCAAAATAGCCTCTAGGGCAGCAGCCCCTAATATGACTAAACGGTATACAGGCAACAACAATGCTCCAAAATGAACATTTTCAGAATTAACTAATTTACTTTATTTATAGTAGTCTGAACTCTCGACCCCCTCCCCTCTGCAACCTTTCCCTCTATAGCATTCTCAATCACTACGGATAGGTTTTCAATAGTTTTGGGACCTCTAATACCCCCCTTTAAGGACCCCCCCCCCCCAATATCTACGCTCTCTCTCTACTCCCTCTATAGGCCGAATATTGCACGAATAGGCCCATAACTACTAGGAGACCTCTACCTAGCATCTGTTGCTGCTGGTGCTGAAGATGGAATGTGCAAAATGGCAAAACTAGAGGTCTGTCACAACCATCCTTGCCTAGCCGGGTTTGAGAGTCAAACGAAATTTCGTCCGACTCTCGTTGTTGTTGATTGATATCGTTGTTATCTCTGTTCCTAAGATAAGGGGTCTCGGGAACCTTATTCCTTCCGGTGGCCTTGGCCAGGAAGGAAGCCTGTATATATAGCTTGCTCTCTCCGCCCTCTCGTTGGATCCCCATTCAACATCTTGTATATCCAATACAGGGCCTTGTTTCTCTCCACATTGGTGCATTTCCCTTGTGCACCTCCTTGCCTTGTCTCTGCAGCCCAGCTGCCTCCCTTGACATACGCGGCAACTGCTTCCGCGTGTCTCGTGTCCCTTGCCCTCTGCCTCTCTTACCTCTTGCCCTTGCCCCCTGTCTCAGCCTCCCCCTGGTCACACACGTAGCGTTCCTACATGTGTCTTACCCTAGCCTTTCCCCAGATCACATACGTAGCGCTCCTACGTGTGCGATTGCCCCTTGCCACTTCCCGGCATACCTCTTGGTCGCCTTGTCCCCAGAGCCCTCGTTACACTACGTTGGATCTTCTCGACCAACTGGTATGCTGTCATGTCCGAACCAACCCCGTTACCCACCGACAGGTTCCAAGCATGGAGGGAAACCCCAATACCCTCAGACCCTGCCCAGCTGTTGGAATACCGCCGAATGGCCATCGATATCTTCACTGCCACTATAAGATTGGCGAAAAACAAGGAGTGGAGCTCCAAACACCGAACAAAGGCTGAAAGAAGCCGAAGATGAAATCCTTCTTCTTCGAGAGGACCTTGCAGACGACGAGTAACCATTCGCAATCTCAACTGTGCCCTTGCTGCCGCAACCGCACAGGCACCAGCGACTGCCACGCCCACCAAAACCCAAGACCTCCCCACCCCACCCAAATTTAATGTGAACGGGCCCGCCTCAAGGCCTGGAAAAACTCGATCAATATTAAGCTCAATGAGATGCTGCTAAATTTCCAACCACCTAGCACAAACTGCCTACGTTTACGGCCTGCTGGAGGGGAAGGCTCTGGACCAAGTCCAGCCCTATGTTTTGGGAACAGGGATCAATCTAGCGGACATTTCCGCCTTATTCATTATCCTTGACCGAGCGTTTGGGGATCCGGATCCAGAAGGAATGGCCACAAGAGCCTTCGAGCCCTTCGACAAAAGAACACCGACCTCGCCACCTATGTGGCTGAATTCTCTAGGTTGGCTGCTGAAGTCGACTGGAGTGACAAAATAAAATTGGATCAATTCCAGGAAGGCCTAAGCGTGGAGCTAAGGCAGGCACTCATCAATTTCCCAGATGTCCACACCCTCGAAGAGTTCATTGATCAGGCTAGCCGATTGGAGCAAAAGATGGCCAGGTTTAGAAATAGCCTGAAGGCCTCCCCCACGCAGCCCCCCGCTCGACTTTCTACCTGCTCGCACTCAGCCACAGACCCCTATTACCAACAACCCGCCCACCCTTCCCTCGTAGCCGGTGGACCAGCGCCTATGGATCTATCGGCAGGCAGGCCTCGCCTGACCCAAGAAGAGAGGGAACGCCGCCGGAATAATGGGCTATGCATAGCCTGTGGGAAGGCCGACCACTTCATTGCAGCTTGCCCCCTTCGAAAGAATCGCTCCCTGGCCATACATGCGGTGTCCGAGACCCCAGAGGAGTCGGGAAAAGCGGAGTCCCTTGCCTAGTTGCTGACACTAGCAAGGGACCTATCATGGGTCATTTATCTTTGTCTGCGTTTTCTTTGCCTACATCTATGTCTGTTGATGAATCTCGCTTGTTTGGCAAGCATTTTGTAGTACCAATAACTGTTAAATTCAATGGTAAAACAGTGGTAACATCAGCTCTCATAGATTGTGGAGCTTCGGGGATAGCCTTCATTGATCAGACCTTCGTCAGTAAAAACTCCATACCAACCTCCAAGCTAAAGACCCCCCGCCTTCTTAATGTCATTGATGGCCGCCCTATCTCTTCTGGGCTATTACTCACCTTGCGTGTCTGCCCAGTACCATTGGAGACCATTCAGAGGACCTCCCAATATTCGTGACCAAACTAAAATATCCAATTGTCCTTGGGATCCCCTGGCTCAGAATGCACGATGTGTCAGTCAGCTTCGGCTCTTACACCTTGTAATTCAACAGCCATTATTGCAGAACAAACTGTGGAGGTCCAAAAACCACCGTCATGGGGCTATGTGCATTACCACCCCCGATAACCCACCCAACCCAAGTGGTACACCAGCCCGCGCACATCAATGCTGCTCACTGCTCTGCTCCCCCTGTTCCCTCCGTTCCTCCCGTTCCTCCCGTTCCCCCCGTTCCCCCTACTCCCCCTGTTCAACCTCCCCAAAGCCCTGAATATTAGCTTTATTGGGGCAGGGGCTTTCGCTTACCTCACTAGGAGACACAAGCTGAAGGCGCATGCCCTTTCCATACATGAGGTAACCTGGAAATCAACAAGATGCGACCTAAGAGGAGTGGAAGGCCATGGTCCTGGATGAATACCACGAGTTTATTGATCTGTTCTCGGAAAAAGCCGCGGAGAAGCTGGCGCCCCACCGACCATATGACCACACAATTCCACTGGTAGAGGGTAAGACCCCCCCTATGGGCCCCTCTACGGAATGTCCCAGGTAGAGCTGGAGGCCCTGAAGAAATACTTGAAGGAAAACCTTAACAAGAGCTTCATTCACCATAGCTCTTCACCAGCGGGTGCTCCAGTGCTTTTCGTGAAGAAATCGGACGGCTCTCTCTGGTTGTGTGTCGATTACCGGGGCCTAAACGAGATAACGGTCAAAAACAGGTATCCCCTACCTCTGATCCAGGAAACATTAGCCAGGCTCTCCAAGGCAAAATAGTTCACTAAACTGGATTTGAGGGGAGCCTATAACCTGGTCCGAATAGCTGAAGGTGAAGAGTGGAAAATGGCCTTCCGCACCCGGTATGGGCACTTCGAGTACAATGTCATGCCTTTCGGCTTAACCAACGCCCCGGCCTCTTTCCAGCACTTTATCAATAATACCCTACGAGACTTCCTGGACATGTTCTGCACGGCTTACCTCGACGATATCTTGATCTATTCAGATACTTTGGCAGAGCACAAAATCTATATCAGGCAAGTCTTGGAGAAGCTGGAGCAGGCTGGGCTGTACCTTAAGCCTGAAAAATGCGAATTCCACGTCCAAGAGGTGAAGTACCTGGGCTTGATCATAACCACAGAAGGTATTAGGATGGACCCCGCCAAAGTTGCTGCAATCCAAGAGTGGAAACCCCAGCCAATTTGAAGGATGTGCAGGCCTCCTAGGATTTGCCAACTTCTACCGCCGATTTATCCTGGGATACTCAAGAATCGCGGCACCCCTGACGGCCTTGACGAAGACGAAGGTAGAAGCTGGCTCACACCTGACAAAAAGGGCCTTCCACTGGAATCCAGAAGCCCAATCCGCCTTCCAGAACCTCAAGGAAGCCTTCTACTCAGCCCCAATCCTAGCCCATTTTAACCCTGATAGCGAGTGCATCGTGGAAACGGACGCCTCCAACTATGTCTCCGCCGGAATCCTGTCCCAGTATGTCGATGGAGTCCTTCACCCAGTGGCCTATTTCTCTAAAAAGCACTCCCCGGCGGAGTGTAATTATGAAATCTATGATAAGGAGTTAATGGCCATTGTACGAGCATTCGAGGAATGGAGACCATACCTGGAATCGGCAAAGGGGGTTATCGAGGTCCTCTCTGACTATAAGAACCTAGAGTACTTCACAACCACCAAATTGCTAAATCGCCGACAGGCTAGGTGGTCGGAATTCCTCTCTCGGTTTAACTTCAAGATAAGGTATTGGCCGGGAAAGGCTGGGGGTAAGCTGGATGCACTGACCAGGAGATCAGGAGATCTCCCTAAAGGGGGGGATGAAAGGCTGAAGTACCAGAATCAGGTGGTACTGAAACCTGAAAATCTCGACCTGGCGGCCAATACCCTTGCGGAAGCTGAGGCTGAGCTTCGACAACTAGTGAGACAGGTATATGAGGACGACCCCCTGGCCAAGGAAATTATCACCGCAGTGGATTCTGGCCAGCGCCACTACCCCAAGATCTCCCTAGCCGAGTGTACCGTCCAAGAAGGCCTCCTCTACCACCTCGAATGGCTGTATGTGCCGGAAGGAGAGCTGCGCCTTCAATTGATCAAGGAACACCATGACAGCCTGGTTGCAGGTCACCCTGGAGTGGCCAAAACGTTATAGCTTCTGGCCAGGGAATACACATGGATTGACCAACGGAAGGACGTGGGGCGGTACGTACGGAACTGCCACGTTTGCAAGCGTGCTAAGCCTGTCCGCCAAGCCCCGTATGGGACCCTGAAACCTCTGGATATCCCTGATCGGCCGTGGCTGCACCTGACTATGGACTTCTTGACAGGGTTGCCAGAAGATTCGGGGTTCAATGCCATCTTGATGGTGGTAGATCGGTTGACAAAAATGAGGCATGTTATACCTTGCCGGGACACCTGCTCTGCCCCAGAGTTAGCCAATCTCTACCTCAACAATGTATTCTGATACCATAGCCTTCCTGAGTCGATCGTATCCGACCGTGGCCCTCAGTTTACCTCAGAATTCTGGCAAGCCTTCTGCGAACTTCTGGGGATCAAAGTACGCCTGTCAATGGCATATCACTCCTAGACAGATGGCCAATCGGAGAGGATGAACGCCATTATGGTGCAATATCTGCGGGCCTTTGTCAATTACCAGCAGGATAACTGGGTTTCGTTGCTGGCCACCTGCGAATTCGCCTCGAACAACGAGTTCTCGGAATCCTCCAAAACCTCCCCTTTCCTAGCTAATTACGGTTGGCACCCCCGGTTCGTGGATGCCCTGGCGCCCCTGCAAAAAGCCCACCCCCCAGCTAAGGAGTTCGCGGTTGGAATCACTGAACTCCACCGTACCCTGAAAGCTGAGCTAGGATATGCGCAAGCCCGGCAAGCTGAGTATGCCAATGGATCACGGTTGCCAGCCCCCAGATATCAGCCAGGAGACAAGGTGTGGCTTTCCAGCCGGCACTTCCGAACAGAACACCCCTCCCGCAAGCTAGATCATAAATTCATGGGACCCTTTGAGGTATTGGCAGCTGTGGGAACTCACGCCTATCGATTGAGGTTTCCCAAAGATATCAAACGGCACCCGGTTGTTCATGTCTCCGAGATCGAGCCCGCTGCGGATGACCCCCTCCCAGGACAGAAACACCCCCTACCCCCTCTAGTGGTTATCGAAGGGGAAGAGGAATGGGAGGTAGAGGAAGTGCTGGACTCGCGGAAGAGGTACGGGCATTTGCAGTACAAGGTTAAGTGGCTAGGGGACGAGGAGGCGACCTAGCAACCCGCCGAAGATCTGGAAAATGCACAGGACTTGGTCGCCCTGTTCCACTAGCGTTACCCCTGGAAGCCCCGCCCCGCCCCATGATGTTCTTGTCATCCTGGAATGGGTTATTGGTTACTCGTCCGCTTTGTTTGTTTGTTTGTTTTTGCCTTGCCTTTTTCGCCTTGCTTTTCGTCGCTGGGGCTCCGTGCCTAAAGGGGGATAGTATCACAACCGTCCTTGCCTAGCCAGGTTTGAGAGTCAGACGAAATTTTGTCCGACTCTCATTATTGTTGATTGATATCGTTGTTATCTCTGTTCCCGAGATAAGGGGTCTCGGGAACCTTATTCCTTCCGGTGGCCTTGGCCAGGAAGGAAGCCTACATATATAGCTTGCTCTCTCAGCTCTCTCGTTGGATCCCCATCCAATGTCTTGTATATCCAATACAGGGCCTTGCTTCTCTCTATGTTGGTGTATCTCCCTTGTGCACCTCCTCGCCTTGTCTCTGCAGCCCAGCTGCCTTCCTTGACATACGCGGCAACTGCTTCCGTGTGTCTCGTGTCCCTTGCCCTCTGCCTCTCTTGCCTCTTGCCCTTGCCCCCCATCTCAGCCTCCTTCTGGTCACATACGTAGCCTTCCTACGTGTGTCTTACCCTAGCCTTTCCCCAGATCACACACGTAGCGCTCCTACATGTGCGATTGCCCCTTGCCATTTCCCCGGCGTACCCCTTGGTCGCCTTGTCCCCCAGAGCCCTCGTTACAAGGTCCCAATTTACGGTACTAATTTCCCCAAATAATTACTTCTGAGAGCTCTATTATGCCTCTCCTCTATCCACCTCCATCTAACTTGAAGCCCTCCTCCAGAGCATCCTCAGTACTGCCGCTCTGCTAGTACCCTATGCTAAGTGCACAGTTACTATAAGGATTTAAAATGCCTCAAGAAAGGCCAGTATCAAAGCGACCATAATATAATTTCTCGATCGAGACTAATAATGTGGGAGTAGAAATTATAGTGCAATTAGAGGCCTTTTCACGAGTTAAGTGCTAGATTGGATGCTAGGTTGAGTATAAGGTTAGACTGCATACTAGGTTGGATACTAGGTTGGATATTGAATGGGATGCTAGGCTAGATCTTTAGACTGATACTAGACTGATGCTGGAGTAGATATTGGAAATCTAGGGCAGCTAGGTTAGAAAGGTTGGAATCTAGGTCGATCGTGAGCATATAGTTGCTATGAGCAGGTTAAAACAACCCTGGAGGAGGCTGGCAAACCCTCTAGATCGAAGCGATTCATGAAGGCCAAAGGCGGGTATTGGTAGTCCGAATATATAAATATTGGAGCTTCTAAAGCTATTGGCGACCTCCCCGTAGTGCTTGAGAATGCTGTAGAGGGGAATTTGCAGAGAGAGGGGGGGTTGAGAGTTCAGACTACCATAAATAAAGTAAATTAGTTAATTCTGAAAATGTTCATTTTGGAGCATTGTTGTTGCCTGTATACCATTTAGTCATATTAGAGGCTGCTGCCCTAGAGGCTGTTTTGACATGAATATAGGTACTAGGAAATGGCCTTCTAGTCGTCATAGGCTCTCCTGCTGGATACCCGGCCTATAACAGGCATTGAGGGGGTGGGGGTGGCTCTTCGGGGAGGTCATATTGGAAAGGAGAATATTGAGTCTTTGGTTGACCTTGGTGGGATATGAGCATAACCATGTTGTAGAGCGTACTCTCTTCCATGGCTATGCATTTAGCCGGAATCACTATGCTCATGATATATCATGAGTGTGGCTAGAAACACTGTTGCAAGGGGGTTTGCAGGGATATGCACTAGACGGTGGCTGCTCACTAGTAGGCTTGCAAGGGTAGAACAAGAACTACGGAAAAGTGGGCTATATAACGAGGTATTAGCAATAAAGGAACAACAAAAAGAAGAAGAAAAACGTCAAGAGCTCGGAAACCTCCTAACCGACTCGGACCTTGATACCTAATAAGCAGAAGTATCTCTACTTGACGAAGGAATCCAGTACGAGGACAAATTAATAAGCTTCGACCAAATACACCTAGCGCTTATTTAAATGAGCAGCGTAGCCGGACCAGCCCCAAGATCTGAGTCAGAATCAGAGCATGAAGAAATCGAATACCCAGATCTCTCGGCTAATATTCAAGTCCAAAGAGGAAGAAGACGAAGAGCAAGAACTCTACCTCCTCCACCCCCAAACTCATCAATACCTCCTCCAGTAACTATGTCAAAAGAACAATCAATCCCAAAGATTGAGCCTAAGCTTAGCAGACAACAAGACTATGCTCAATGGATATTATCCATTGAACAAACACTTAGCAGCTATGAGTACAAGGATGAGACGATATGGGAAATCATCACCGGAGATGTCCAAGACCTAGATCCCACAGCTACCGGAAAAGCAAGGGATGCAGATGTTAAAGCCTGGAAGAAAGATAACAACTTCATGATTCTTACAAATAAAATAAAATTGCAAGAAAGAAGTTATAGATATTATCAGGCTAGCTAGAACAGCTAATGAAGCTTATAAAGAGTTGAAGGCAAAATTCAAAGGCAAGACTATTACCATACTTAGAGCTCTACTTATTGAAGTTATCCAACTTAGTTATGATGATAGAAATAGCTCGATTGAAGAACATATTAGTGAGTTTATTAACAAATGGGAGTTTATAAGATCTATGCTAAAAGGCATGATTCCAGATAATCTTAAAGAATTTAGGACAATATTAATAGACTTAAGTAAAAATGATTAGGCTAAAGGAATATTTCTTCTAGCTACTCTTCCACTCTACTATAATACTTTTATTAAGAATATCCAAATGAAGAGTAGACTTACTTATAGTAATATTACTACTTATTTCAAAACATATATCCTAAGTAGGTAGAAAGGAAAAAGAAGAGAAGACAATACTAGAGATTTGATATAAAATCTAGTAGTACTTAAGACAGGAGCTAGCAGGGAATAAGATCAAGGAGATAATACCAAAAGATATAAATACTATATAAGTAAAGAATAAAAAGGGCTAAATTATATAGAATCTGAGTACTGTACTAAAAAGTGTGAAAAGAAAAAAGTTAAGAAGACTAAAAAGGAGGATTCTAATAATAAAGAATCTGATAAAGAAGAGGTTACTATAAAAGCTATTCAGATTAAAAAGACCTAAGTAGAATATAAAGAGTATTATGAGTATGATATAGCAGCTACCCACTATATAACTAATGAATACAACTTCCTTATTGATATCTAATATAATCTTAATATTAAGGTATCTGCCTATAATCAGACTAAGTCTATTTACCATACTATAAGGACTCTAGTATTTAGATATAATAGCTATAATATCTACTATAAGTAATACTTATATAATGTTATATATAGTAATATTATTAGTAGTCTTCCAATACTAGAAAACTTTATTATACAAGAGAAGAAAGGTAAGGTAGAGCTAAAAACTAGAAGAAAAATACTTTATAAAATAAATCAAGATATTGATAAGATATAAATTAAGCATAAAAATATAGTTGAAAACTAGAAGGGAGTAGAGATAAGAAAAATCAAGAAAAAGGAAGCTATAATTAGCCTATATGAAAGATATAGACATATTTTCTATAACACTTTTAAAACTCTCCCCAAATACCTAAAGAATCAGAAAGAGAAGATCTAATACAAAGCATATAAATAAGAGAAGGCCACCAAACTAGCTATATTCAAGCAGCCTAAAGATCTATAGATTAAGATAAACCAACTTCTAGAATAGGTCTACATAGACCTTATTAGACTAATTAAATCTTCTATACTTAGCAAACAATACTAATATCTGCTAGTGATTATAGATGACTTTAGTTAGTATATAGCTATATAGCCCCTTTAAAAGAAGAGTAAGACTGGGAAAGTATTAATTAAAATAATTAATAAACTGGAAGTAGCTATGAACATATGAAGTAGTTAGATTCAGGCTTACAAGGGAGGAGGATTCCATAATAAGGAGCTATAAAAAGAGCTAAAACAATAAGAGATAGTCTCTAAAGAAATAGTACCAAAACATAGTAAAACTAATACTATTATCAAATAAGTAAACTAAATGATTCTTACTATGAGTAGAATAATATAAACTGGATTAAACTTACTAAAAAGATTATAGGACAAAGCTTTAAGCTAGGCAGCCTATACCAAAAATAGGATTTCCTATAAGATACTCAAAAGCAAATTCTTAATTAGAATAATACTTAGAAAAAACTCTAAGAATGAGTAGATAAAACTAAGACCCTTCAGCCAAAGAGTACTCTGTTTTTAATATAATATTACAAATAAGCTTTCTTCTAAAAGTTATAAAGCTAATATTATTAGATATATAGAAAGTTTAGAAACTTACTAAGTTTGAACTGATACTAGACAAATTAAGCTTATTTTAAGGCCAACTTTAGTAGAAGCAAGTGATACTAGTTTAGAGTCATCTGAGGACAAAATTGCTAAAAAGCCTTATAAAACTTCTGAGCCAGTAAGTCTAAAGAACTCTAAGCCAGTAAGCCTAAAGACCTTTAAGCCAGCAAGCCAAAGGACTCTCAAGCTAGTAAGCTAAAGGACTTCTAAGCTAACACTCTAGTTAGTAGCCCCACCTTTAATAAAAAAACTAAGAAAATTAGTAAAAAATTAGGACAGTATAGTTAGAACTTAAAAATCTAAGTGGTAGCTAATACAGAGGAAGATATTTATTGTTAGAACTGACCCAGATTACCCAACTAATGAACAAGCTTACTAATCTCTACAAGCCCTTAAATTAGCTAAAGCTTAAGCTAAAGAGTGAGAACAGACAATCTAGTAATATAATATTATAGCTATATACCTACAAGCCTTCCTTAAATATTATGTTTATATTATTAATATTAATAAAGAAGGAAAAGTTGAGTACTAGAAGCTCAATAAAGCTCTCTATAGGTAGAAGCAAGTAGGATATAAATAGTTTAAAATCCTCTATAAGATTTTAGGAATATTAGGAATGCACTAATATATTAGTAATAAGGAAACCTATACTAGAAGCCTTAATAACTACTAGATTATTATTAGTATATATATCAATAACCTTGTTAATATTGTACCTACTAAAGAGGATCTAAATAAGGCTAAAGAGTGAATTGAAGTAAGAGTAGAGTTGGATAAGTAAGGAAGGCTAGCAAATATGCTTGGAATAGAGCTATACTAGCAAAGAGACTAAGTTAAGCTAACTTAAACTTATCTAATAGAAGTTATGATAAAGCAATATCTTGGGAAGAAGAATAGAGAAAAGTACTTACTTCTATTAAATCCTAAAGTCTACCAAAAAGCTAAAACAACTGATTTAAGAGAAGAATCTATAAAATACCCATTAGTTGTCAGGAATTTCTTATTTATGGCTAAAATAATCTAACCCATGATTTCTATATATGTGAACCTTCTAGGAAGACAGACAAAAGATATGACAGAAAGATACTTGAAAACAGTATACTAGGTATTAAGATATTTGTACCTAACTAAGGAAGAAGGAATTACCTTATATAAAACTAACAACCTAGATCTGATAATATATACTAATACACTATATAGGGAAGAGACATCCTAGTTCCAAACAGGTATGATAATATGTCTTGTAAGATAGCTAGTTAGATAGTATAACTAATAGCAGGATATAGTATCTCTCTTAGTAATAGAAGTAGAGTACTATATAGTAGACTATAAGAGAGCAAAAGATACAGCTTGAGCATAATAGTTTCTGGAGGAAATTAAAGTCAGAATATAGCCTCTATTGAAGATGAATAGTGAAGAAGCCTACTATTTGAGTAAGAGCCTAAAATTTACCAAATACAGTAGGTATATCAAATATTAATTCCACTACTAATATTAGCAAGTTCAATCTAAGAAACTAATAATCCAAACAATTACTAGAAAAGATAATCCTACAGACCTTTTGACAAAAATACTTTTGATAACTATAGTAACTAAATAGAAGAAGCACTAGATATATACCCAATAACTAAAGAAGAATAAGCTAAGTTCGATTAGATACTTGAGTTAGAGGGAATATTATAAATAACTCTCACTAGTACTCATGAAGGATTATAGAAAGTAAGTAACCAAAAGAAAACAATTAGAAATATAAAGAGAATACTAGAATTCTACATTAAGGCAATTAAAAAAAGACTGTAAAGGATAAAAGAGCTAGAAAGTATGTAAAAAATATCTTTTTAAAAGTAAAGTACTTAAATCATAGTAATAAGCTTATAGCAATATCTAGATAACTCTCTTTTTTAAATATAAATATAATTCTCTTTATAATTCCTTCATTATATAACCTCATAATCTTATACCTCTTTTTTTAAAAATGCTTTATCTTATAAAGTTAGCTAGGGATTAGTATGAGTATTTAAAACTTAAATATTATTGCCTTTATTAATAGTGTTTTCAATAATAGCAGAATCCATATTTAATTATAAATTTAAAGCATATAGGTTTTCTGCTGGTTATTATTAGATATTAAGCTTTATTACTTGTATTAATATAGATTAATATTATATGGTATTTTAATTATTAGAAAATTTCAGTATATAGTAAATTTAAGGAGGGTCCTACTTGATACTATCTTTTTTAAAGTCTTAATTTTAAAGTATCTTAAAGGACTCACTAGTATCTTAATTTATTAATACTTGAATTACTAATATAAATTCTCTAGTAATTAGTATTATTACTAGTTCATTTGTTTATACTAGATTTTTTTATTAAAGCACCTAAAGGTAGTACTTGCAAAAAGCTATAGAGTAAATCAACTAATATTAAAACTTCTTCTTTAGTAAAATTGTCTATATAAAGCTTTAAATTCTATTATCCCAATATCTATCTCCCTATAATTTCAATAGGTTCTATAGACTTATAGGTTTAATAGCTCTTCAATATTTAAAGGTACAACTTTAATAGGTTTTCTATCTAATATTTTATTTTGCTTTGCTTTATGGAGTATTACACTATAGTAAAACATTATATATTTTTAATTATTAGTCTACTTATAAAGTTGGCATATCTTAGTTGTTAAAATTAATATTATATGGGCTTTTTTACTTGTTAACTCAGAATTTGGCTAAAAGATTGGTTCTGTTACAGTAGAAATAGATGAATACACTAAAATTTTAAATGTCTAAGATAGGGTAAATTTTAAGCTAAAAATATAAATATAAATCTAGTATTTATATTTGGGTATTTTGAAATATCAACTCTTGAGATATGCCCATCGCCCAGTATATTCTCAATTAAAGCATCCTTAATTGTTCCCTTATAGCTGGGAATTCAATGACCAACTTCCTTCATTTTATCAATTATAAATTGATAAAACTCTGCCCTCTCCCTTGCTCTCTTTTTAAGCCCCCTTCTCTATATGGTATATATATATACATCCATATAGTCCCTCCTCCTTACTCTCCTTCGCCCCTTTAAAATAGGATTTTATTAGATATAAAATATGTATTAATTCCTCCCTCTCTTGATCCTACTACATAGGATAAGAGAGGGATACCACGTTAATCAAAATCAATTATATTGATATTGATAACGTGGATATCTATCCCGATGGCAAGATCATTGACCTTTTACAAAACTTTGATTTCTCTAGAGTAATACTTGGTACCCAACAATTTGATGGTTCTCCCAACAAGGCCATTATTACTAAGGTACGTCCCATAAAATAGTACTCTGATTCTTCATACCTGCAGGAGACCTGCAGTAGTATCTATGTTTTTCCCCCACGTGCTTTTCAGTGGAATTGACTTCCAATGTCCCCACTATACCCTTATGTTAATCCCCCTCCATAGTACTGTATTGCTGATGTTATTGTTATAGGTTATAACATGGTTTAAGAAACTAGTTTATAACGAAGATGTTGTTCAGGCCATACCTATCAAGATCCGGAAGCTAGTGAGGATAGTTGCCCAGACTGGGGTAGGTATAAATTGGGCTAACATACTGTACCAAAAAGGGGGATGTTATCGCACGAGCAGCGCTGTCGCATTCCTATATTATTGTAGATACTTTAATATTAGTCGGCAACTCCTATTTATTTCCATATACACAAGACAACTTTATTTTAGTAGCGTCGCGTAGTACATAGTACGCATTGTCTGGAATACCGTTGCTTTAGTAAGTATTGTAGAGACTAAAATGTTTGCCACCATATTGTCTAGAATACCATTGCTTTAGTAAGTATTGTGGAGACTAAAAATGGTCACTATTATATTGTCAAGAATACCGTTGTGATATAGTAGTGCTAAAATGCAGCTTATAACAATACTAGAACAGGCTATGCATAATGCTAATAGCTCTGGAATCTTGGCACTAAAGCAGATTTCAGAGCAGATTTCAAAGCAGATTTGGAGCAGATTCTGGAGCAGATTTCGGAGCAGATTTCAGAGTAGACTTCAGATCGAGAATATGTACAGGAGAAATATTCATTTTATTCACTAATTATAATAGTATACATAGCATACTAATACTCGCTACAACACTCGCTCTAATACTTACTCTAATACTTGCTCTAATACTCGCTCTAATAATCACTTTAATATTCGCTCTAATACTCACTCTAATACTTACTCTAATATGCTTTGGAAATCATACAAGACATTGGATAAAGAGCAAAGGAAAAAGGTGCGAGGGGGGAAGGTATATATATAGGAAAACTATAGTTACCAAGTACAATTGCCAAGGCTGACAATATAGACTTTCCGAATACTATGAGATAATAGATAATAAGAGGGGTAGCATGACAATGCTTAGCCTCGCTCAGCCCACTATCGTGTGCAAGTGCAGTACTACTCAATGCCTAATCTGGTAATAGTCATATTGGGAAATCGTAGTCATAGTACTATGATATATATAGAGTTCATGCTTTGTGATATGTATCATAGGAAGTTATGCCTTCACAGCCTATTTATATATATTTAAGAAACTTATGAATTTGAGGCTTAAATGCTGTAACGAGGGCTCTGGGGGATAAGGCGACCAAGGGGTACACCGGGGAAGTGGTAAGGGGCAATCGCACATGTAGGAGCACTACGTGTGTGATCTGGGGAAAGGCTAGGGTAAGACACATGTAGAAACGCTACGTGTGTGACCAGGGGAAGGCTGAAACGGGGGGCAAGGGCAAGAGGCAAGAGAGGCAGAGGGTAAGGGACACGAGATACACGGAGGCAGTTGCCGCATATGTCAAGGGAGACGGCTGTACTGCAGAGTTGTTTGTACGAGACAAGGATAGGCACAAGGGAGGTGCACAAGCGCTGGGAGAAGTAAGGTCCTGTATTGGGTATACAAGACGTTGGATGGGGATCCAACGAGAGGGCAGAGAGAGCAAGCTATATATACAGGCTTCCTTCCTGGCCAAGGCCACTGGAAGGAATAAGGTTCCCGAGACCCCTTATCTTGGGAACAGGGATAACAACGATATCAGTCAACGATAACGAGAGTCGGACGGAATCCCGTCCGACTGTCAAACCTGGCTAGGAAAGGACGGTTGTGACACTATCCCCCCTTTAGGCTCGGAGCCCCAGCGACGCAAGGCAAGGCAAAAAAAACAAACAAACAATACAGGCGAATAACCAATAACCCATAACACAACCCCAACGCTGGAAGTACATACCAACAATAACCATGACAACAATGACAATAACAACCCTAATAACCAATTCTAGGACAACAAGAATATCATTGGGCGGAGCAGGGTTTCCGGAGGTAACACTGGTGGAACAGGGTGACCAAGTCCTGTGCGTTTTCTAGATCTTCGGCTGGTTGCCAGGTCGTCTCCCCATCCCCTAGCCATTTGACCTTATATTGCAGGCGCCCATATCTTCTTCGAGAGTTCAGCACTTCCTCCACCTCCCATTCCTCCTCACCTTCGATAACTACAGGAGGAGGTGGAGGGTGTTCCTGACCTAGCAGAGGGTCGCTAGCAGCAGGCTCGATCTCGGAGACATGGACGACTGGGTGTCGTTTGATGTCTTTGGGGAGCCTCAATCGGTAGGCGTGAGTACCTACAGCAGCCAACACCTCGAATGGACCCAGGAACTTGTGGTCGAGCTTGCGAGATGGCCGTTCTGTCTGGAAGTCCCGGCTGGAGAGCCACACCTTGTCCCCTAGTTGATATCTGGGAGCTGGCAACCATGATCCGTTGGCATACTCGGCTTGCCTGGTTTGTGTATATTCCAGCTCAGCTTTCAGGGTAGAGTGGAGTTCAGCAATCCTAGCTGCGAACTCCTTGGCCAGGGCATTTTTTTTGGCTTTTTGCAGGGGCGCTAGGGTATTCACGAACCGGGGGTGCCAACCGTAGTTAGCTAGGAAAGGCAAGGTTTTGGAGGATTCCGAGAAATGGTTGTTGGCGGCGAATTCGCAGGTTGCCAGCAATGAAACCCAGTTGTCCTGCTGGTAATTGACGAAAACCCTCAAATACTACTCCATAATGGCATTCATCCACTCCGATTGGCCGTCCATCTGGGGGTGATATGCCGTTGACAGACATACTTTGATCCCCAGAAGTTCGCAGAAGGCTTGCCAGAATTCTGAGGTAAACTGGTGGCCATGGTCGGATACGATCGATTCGGGGAGCCCGTGATACCGGAACATATTATTGAGGTATAGGTTGGCCAACTCCGGCGCAGAACAGGTATCCCAACAAGGTATAACATACCTCATTTTTGTCAACCGATCAACCACCATCAGGATGGTGTTGAACCCCGAGTCTTCCGGCAATCCTGTTACAAAATCCATGGTCAGGTGCAGCCAGGGCCTATCTGGAATGTCCAGAGGTTTCAGGGTCCCGTATGAGGCATAGCGGACAGGCTTAGCACGTTTGCAAACATGGCAGTTCCGTATGTACCACTCCAAGTCCTTCCGCTGGTCAATCCAGGTGTATTGCCTAGCCAGAAGCTCTAATGTCTTGGCTACTCCAGGGTGACCCGCCACCAGGGTATCATGGTGTTCCTTGATCAGACGCAGGCGCAGCTCTCCTTCCGGCACATAGAGCCATTCAAGGTGGTAAAGGAGGCCTTCCTGGACAGTACATTCAGCCAGGGAGATGTTGGGGTGGCGGTGCTGGCCTGAATCCACTGTAATGATGATTTCCCTGACCAGAGGGTCTCCTTGGTAAGCCTGTCTCACTAGTTGTCGGAGGTCGGCTTCCACGGAGGCCTCAGCCTTAGTAAGGACATTGGCTGCCAGATCAAGGTTTTCGGGCTTCAATACCACCTGATTTTGGTATTTTAGACTTTCATCCCCCCCCTTAGGGAGATCTCCTGATCTTCGAGTTAACGCATCGGGCTTGCCACCAGCCTTTCCAGGACGGTACTTGATCTTAAAGTTGAATTGAGAGAGGAATTCTGACCACCTAGCCTGCTGTCAGTTGAGCAGCTTGGTGGTTGTAAAATACTCAAGGTTTTTGTGATCAGATAATACCTCAATAATCCTTTAGCTGACTCCAGGTGTGGCCTCTACTCCTCGAACGCCCTTACGATAGCCATCAACTCCTTATCATAGATCTCATAATTGCACTCAGCTGGGGAGTGTTTTTTCGAGAAGTAAGCTACTGGCTGGAGGATGCCTTTATCGTCGTTCTGAGAGAGGATTCCCGCGGAGATATAGTCGGAGGCATCAGTTTCGACGACACACTCCTGGTCAGGGTTGAAATGTGCCAGGATTGGCGCTGAGCAGAAGACTTCCTTGAGGTTTTGGAAGGCAGATTGGGCTTCTGGATTCCAGTCGAAACGCTGGTCTTTTTTGGTCAGGGCGGTGAGGGCGGCTATGATCTTCGAATATCCCAGGATAAAACGCTGGTAAAAGTTGGCGAACCCTAGGAATAGCTGGACATCCTTGAGATTCGCTGGGATTTGCCATTCCTGGACAGTGGAAACCTTGGCAGGGTCCATCCTGATGCCCTCCGTGGTGATGATTAACACCAGATACTTGACCTCTTGCACATGAAACTCGCATTTCTCAGGCTTGAGGTACAATCCGGCTTGCTCTAGCTTCTCCAACACTTGACGAACATGGATTTTGTGCTCTGCCAGGGTATCCGAATAGATCAGGATATCGTCAAGGTAGGCTGTGCAGAACACATCCAGAAAGTCTTGTAGGGTATTATTAATAAAGTGCTGGAAAGAGGCCGGGGCATTAGTTACCCCAAAAGGCATAACATTATACTCAAAGTGGCCATAACGAGTTCGGAAGGCAGTTTTCCACTCCTCCCCCTCGGCGATCCGTACCAGGTTGTATGCCCCTCTCAAATCCAGTTTGGTGAACTACTTGGCCTTGGAGAGCCTGGCTAATGTCTCTTGGATTAGGGGTAGGGGGTACCTGTTTTTGACCATTATCTCGTTTAGGCCACGATAATCAACGCACAACTGAAGAGAGCCATCCGATTTCTTCACGAACAGCACCGGGGCACCCACTGGTGAGGAGCTGTGGCGAATGAAGCTCTTGTTGAGGTTTTCTTCCAAGTACTTCTTCAGGGCTTCCAGCTCAACCTGGGACATTCCATAGAGAGGCCCATAGGGGGGGGTTTTACCTTCTACCAGTGGGATAGTGTGGTCATATGGTCGGTGTGGTACGAGTTTCTCTACAGCCTTTTCCGAGAACAGATCAATGAACTCGTGATATTCATCCGGGACCATAGCCTTCCACTCCTCCTTAGGCCGCATCTTGTTGATTTCCAAGTTAACCTCGTGTATAGATAGGGCATGAGCCTTCAGCTTGTGTCTCCTGGTGAGGTAAGCGAAAGCCCCTGCCCTGATGAAGCTAACATTCAGAGGTTTTTGGGGAACCAGGGGTACAGAGGGGACAGGGGGAACCAGGGGCACAGGGGAAACCGAGGGCGCAGGGGAAAAAACGGGGGAACAGGGGGACTAGGGGGTTTAGTAGCATTGATGTGTACAGACTGGTGTACTACTTGGGTCGGGTGGGTTATCAGGGGTGGCAAGTCACACAACCCAGTAATGGTGGCCTTTGGATTCCCGCAGTGCTTTTTGCAATATTGGCTGTTGAACTGCAGGGTATAGGAGCCGAAGCTGACCGATACATCATACATTCTAAGCCAGGGGATTCCAAGGACAATCGGGTATTTGAGCTTTGTCACGAACATTGGAAGGTTTGCCTCGGAGTGATCCCCGACCAGGGCAGGCATGCAAGCAATATCGGTGATATCCTCGGAGGAGATGGGTCGACTATCGATGACATCTAGAATGCGGGGGGTTTTGAGCTTAGACGTGGGTATAGCGAATTTACTGATAAAGGCCTGGTCAACGAATGCAATTCTTGAGGCTCCGCAATCTATAAGGGCTGACGTGGTGATTGTTCTATTATTGATATTAAGAGAAATAGATACAACAAAATGCTCACTGAACAAGCGAGATTCATCAACAACAGAAGAAGCGGAATACACAGAAAATGCAGACAAAGATAGAGTTAAATGGCCTGAGGCAGGTCCCTTGCTAGTGTCAGTAACTAGGCAAGGGACAGGGCTTTTCCCACCTTGTCAACCTCCTCGATCCGGGCTTCCGAGATGGCATGAGCAGCCAGGGAGCGATTTTTTCGGAGGAGACATGCCGCAACAAAGTGGTCCCCTTTTCTACACGCAATGTACAACCCGTTCATTTGGCGGCGATCTCTCTCCTCCTAGGTTAACTGTGGCCTACCTGCTGACAGGTCCATGGGGGCAGCCCCACCCACTACCAAGGAGGGGTGCGCAGGCTTGTTGACTGGTGTGGGTTGTTGTTGTTAGGTGCATGCTGTCAGGAATAGGGTACAGGGAGTCGAGGTCGGAAGTGTCTTTTGGGGGGCTCTGAGTGCCACTGTCTGTTGTTCCACCCAGCTAGCTTATTCAATAAGTTCCTCCAGGGTCTTGGTTGGTGGGCAGTAAACCAGAGCCTTTTTCAGCTCGAAGGTAAGCCCGTCTTTGAACTGATTGAGCTTGGCTTCGTCATTCCAATTGAGCTCTGTTACTAGCCTGGAGAACTCAGCGACATAGGCTGACAGTTCGTTGTGTTTTTGCTTGAGATCTCGCAGGGCCCTGCTGGCGGTTCCTTTAGGGTCAGGGTCCCCGAAGGCTCGGTCCAGGATTGCCATTAGTGCCGGGATACCTACCAGATCAATTCCCATTTCCTTGACGAAGGGTTGTACCTGGTCCATAGCTTTACCCTCCAGTAGGCATCAGGAAAGAAAATAGTTTGTCTCTAGTGTCTCTAGAGACAGTATTGCCACTGGAGACAAGGTGTGTCTCCACAATTGGCAGAATGTCTCCCAGTGTCTCCAGGAGATACTGGGAGACACTGGGAGACACATGGGTGACACTTAGAAGACACCTAGGAGACATAAAAGACACAAAAGACACCAGAGACAACCCTGTCTCCTGGAGACACCACCTAGCGTCCCGATGCCACTTTTTTCTTGCTGATGGGCCATAGACGTATGAGAGCTGGTGGTGAACCGTGGGGAACTTCGCCGAGTCCCCAGAGAGTTTTATTTACACAGAGTTTTTCCATGCTCGTAACCGGCCCCGGTCCCCGTTAAACTTGGGCGGAGTTGGTAGGTCTTGTGTTTTCTGGTTCTTTGGACCATTGGCCAGGTCTAAAGCACGAGTCAATCTCCGGATGGTTATCCTGTCCTCTATTGCATCTTCTCAAAGGAGGGTTATTTCGTCTTCGGCTTCTCGGATTCACCTTTCGGCTTTCTGGAGGTCCGCTCCTTATTGTTCGCCGATGGCATAAGTGTTTG
Source organism: Terfezia claveryi (assembly GCA_015179025.1). Taxonomy (NCBI): domain Eukaryota; kingdom Fungi; phylum Ascomycota; class Pezizomycetes; order Pezizales; family Pezizaceae; genus Terfezia; species Terfezia claveryi. The sequence continues at coordinate 11,829 of WHUX01000018.1, read as the reverse complement.
TAAAGATCTCGATTACAGTTCGTCGGTATGTTGATAGTTCTGCCGGGTCTGATAGGATCGGAGTGGCCCTCCAGGCTGCGAATCTATCGGTGGGTAGTGTAATGTTCGTGGACATCGTACCGGTTGGTCTGAAAGATCCAACGTAGTGTAACGAGGGCTCTGGGGGATAAGGCGACCAAGGGGTATGCCAGGGAAGTAGCAAGGGGCAATCGCATATGTAGGAGCGCTACGTATGTGATCTGGGGAAAGGCTAGGGTAAGACACATGTAGGAATGCTACGTGTGTGACCAGGGGAAGGCTGAGACAGAGGGCAAGGGCAAGAGGCAAGAGAGGCAGAGGGTAAGGGACATGAGACACGTGGAGGCAGTTGCCGCGTGTGTCAAGGGAGGCAGCTGTACTGCAAAGTTGTTTGTATGAGACAAGGATGTGCACAAGGGAGGTGCACAAGCGCTGGGAGAAGCAAGGTCCTGTATTGGGTATACAAGACGTTAGATGGAGATCCAAAGAGAGAGCGGAGAGAGCAAGCTATATATACAGGCTTCCTTCCTGGCCAAGGCCACCGGAAGGAATAAGGTTCCCGAGACCCCTTATCTCGGGAACAGGGATAACAACAATATCAGTCAACAATAACGAGAGTTGGATGGAATCCCGTCTGACTCTCAAACCTGGCTAGGAAAGGATGGTTGTGACAAATGTATAGAGGCCGCAAAAGTATGAATTCCATGTATATCTAGAGATCGTAAAAGCATGAAATCTATGCATATATATATTTAAGCCTCGAATGCATGAGTTTCTTGGATATATATATACAGGCCGTGAAGGCATAACTTCCTATGATATATATCACAAAGCTGAACTCCATACATATTGCAGTACTACGACTATGATTTCCCAATATGACTATTACCAGGTCAGGCATTGAGTAGTACGGCACTCGCGCATGATAGTGGCTGAGCGGAGCTAAGCACTGTCATACCACCCCTCTTATTATCCGTTATCTCATTGCCTTTGGAAAGTCTATATTGTTGGCCTTGGCAATCGGACTTGGCCACTATTGTTTTCCGGTATCTATACTTCCCTTCTCGTGCTTTTTTCCTTTGCTCTTTATCTAATGTCTTATAAATTTTCTAAGGCATATTACAGCAAGTATTAGAGTGAGTATTAGAGCGAGTATTAGAGTGAGTGTTATAGTGATTATTAGAGCGAGTATTAGAGCGAATGTTGTAGCGAGTATTAGAGCGACTATCAGAGTGAGTATAAGAGCGAGTATCAGAGCAACTGTTAGAGCGAGTATTAGATTCAAACTATATACTCTTTACAACAGTGCATCACTATCATACTGCTATTATATTTGACCAACTTCGTGTATCAACAATACACCGCTATTTTATTTAACCAATCTCGTGTATCAACATTACACTGCTATTTTATTTATCCAACTTCGGGTCTCACCAAACTACAGAGCTATTGCGATCCAGGATTGCTGTGGTATTCTCGGAAGTATGTGGTATGACCTAACTTTATTCGTAAGGCTGATAAAGTTCAGCCACCCGGACAGTGCTCTTGGTATTCAGGGAGAAGCGGAATCACCACCCGAGCGATAACATCCCGCTTTTTGGTACAGTAATCACGGTTGTATATAATAAAGAGGAGCACAGAAAGAAGGTGTTGGACATTGGGGTACTCAGATACCCAGATATTACGCACCCATATATCAAGGTTGGATATGAGCAGAATTTATAATCTGCAGAGTATTTGCACCATGGATGCTAATCCCCTTCCTACCTAAAGGTCTATAGGATCCAACTTGAGGCTTGGTCTTTATGCGAAAGAATTGGGCCTGTTCAGCGCGATAGCAACGGTATCAGTGGAGGTAAGTTTTTGGCTTCCGCTTAAGTTGGTGTGGCCTACTGGAATTGTAACCCAAAGTATACAATTGCCGGAAGTACAAGCCTCGCGAGGATACAATTCGTTGTCTGAAGGCCAAGGTCCTCGAAATGGTATCTAAGAGTGGTGAAGTCATCCTCCTGAACTAGTGCAGGATACGTGGCAGGGTATTAATGCTTGGTTATGCACTGCTTAAACATAAATTTTGTTTCTTCCAAAGTCTACCTTCCCGGCTACATTAAGGCTGCGTAATAGACCTGGAAAGTCTAAAGGTTACTTTCTATGAAAATACCAACAAGCTCTACCGGTAGTTATTTATTGGCAACCAAGTTGGAGTAATCAGGGTTAGTGAGGGTATAGATGAATGGAAGTCCAAATAGTAATATAATACTCTTGCTAGTATACTGGATTTTATGAGTTTAGAACCAGTAACTTGATATGTATAGTGACTAGCCTTAATGCCCCCTACTCAACACTAATATAATAACTAGCTATGTGAAAAAATATCCTGTAAGCCTATATAATTTAGAAGTATGATGTGAACAGCAAGTATGAACACACGTGAAGAAGAAGAAATAACCGTTAGCAGGGTAACAAGTGCTCGCAATAGGTATCAGTAATACATAGCGGAGAGACTTGACTGTATGCATAAAGAAATAGTCATTTCACAGTATAGACTTAAAAAATAAAATAAAATAAAAACACTCTCCAACATATTTAGTGAGGAGCAGATTTAAAAATACATCACACTTTATAGTCTCACCAGCCCATCCTCAAAGTTAATTTTATTATATGTATCCCGCCCCCCAATATATCCTGTTGTACATTCCTCCTCAGGCCAAATTCTCCATACAAGTGTCACAACCGTCCCTTCTTGGCTGGTTACCTAGTCTTTTTTTTTTTTTTTTAAATACTTGTTACTCCTATGCGGCCCCGTCGGGGGGCCATGAGGAGCCACCCAGATTTCAAGGTTAAGGCAAGTTAATCTGCCGGAACCACGCAAAACTAAATACATGTACTGAGGAATACCATGTGACTGAGATGGAAGTGAGCTGACGAAAGGGACTCGTGAATTGAGCTGTAACTTGGAATAGTGTAACTGAGTGAGATAAACTGGATAGATAATAGAAAAATGGCTGAATGACAGAACAGATTAGATGAACTCGTAAAATAGTCTCTTGAAAAAGGCCTCCGTGGCCTCATAGCTCTCCTCACCCTCCTTTCTCCACTCCGGCATGTCCAGATCCTTCCAACTCTTTTTCTGCCCTAGTAGGGCCCTCCGGGGGTGAGTAAACCGTGGGCAGTCGAAGACAATGTGCTCTCCTGCCTCTGAGGGGAAACCACATACAACAACTTGCGGATGCAGCCTTGCCGATGTAGTGGAGCCAGCTCTTCTGGGGACCTTTGTTAGTACGCATCCATGTGAAAGCTGATAGGGCATGACGGTCCCAATATACTCTCCGAAACCCATGTCCTGGCTTATTCCTGGCCTCTTTTCGTATTGCCTTTGACGAGGTGCGGAGTCCGCCTTCCGTTGCTATGTTGGGCTGGCCTGTGAGAACGCCTAGGTGAGATTGGAGACTGGCAATCCTGTCCGCCCTCCCATTCCCTTCAATGCCTAAATGACCTCTGATCCATGATTTCCTGAGGTCTCTGTGGGGGTTGCCAACTAGCCGTGCCTTGATCTCTTTTTCAATGCCAGACCTGGGGGGGGAACCGGTACTCATGTTGTAGACTGCTTGAACCGCCGCTTGGGAGTCTGACAGGATAGCTAGCATGTCCGAGTCCTTTTTCTGCAAAGCCAACGATATGGCACGTAATTCACTATCTGCAACTATAGCATGTTTTCCCAAGAAAGTCCCATACTCCGACAAGTGGCCCCCTCTCCGGTCCTCACTGTGAACACCACTCACAATCTCCCCTCCTCGCCCTGTGCCGTCTGTGTAGCAGACTCTCCACCCTTCTTCCAGAATGGCTCCTATCTTAGCTGCCCATACTCCCACAAGTTTGGATCTCTCAGATTTCGGGTCCAAAATTTCCTCGTAAATAATGGGGAATGGTGCTGTGTCACCCCTATCGCTCCACGATATTTCTTCCAGGTCCACTCCAATCAGGAAAAAGGCCTTCGAAATAGGGGTCCTTGCCAGATGCATGTTGTTGATGCTGTCACACCATGAGGTATCCTTTTCGATATAGGATCTCACTTGTGCATCACCCGTTCTGACGATCCTGGCCGCCCATGACCTTTGCATGTCATCCAGTTTGTCCTGGAGGGGCTCTATATTGGATATAAACCCTAGGGTGTTGTGGCTGCTGCCGTGGTATCCTCCTGTGATTTTCCGTAAGGCCTGATATTCCAATCGTTGCAAAGGAACCAGGAGGCGAGGTGTACTATTAAATAATTCAGCACCCCAAGTAAGATACTGCTGGTTACTAGTCTGGCTTGCACTAGCCCCTCTTCCATGGTTACCTTGTGGCTAGGGAGGGGCTAGTGCAAGCCAGACTAACCTAGTGGATGGCGAACTGTTTGTAATGCAACTGGCTCTGCGCAAGTGCCAAGGAGGACTCAGATATGCTGGCAATTCTATCAGACTCCCAAGCAGCAATCCAGGCAGTCCGCAACATGAGCTCAGGCTCTCCTCCCAGGTCTGGCATCGAGAAAGAGATCAAGGCTTGCTTGACCACCAACCCACATAGAGACCTTCAGCTATTATGGGTCAGGGGTCATTTGGGCATTCCAGGGAATGAAAAGGCAGACTGGCTTGCGAACTTCCAGTCTCATTTAGGAGAGTTCACAGGCCAAGAGCATACAGCAACAGAAGGGGGGCTCCGTGCATCCTCCAAAGCCATACGAAAAGAGGCGAGAACGAAAGCAGAATATGGAGCTAGAAGAGTGGAATGGGACCGCCATACCCTATCAGCCTACACATGGATGCGAACGAACAAGGGCCCTCAGAAGAGCTGGCTACATCATATCGGCAAAGCAGAGTCAGAGGCATGTGCGTATGGCCATCCTTCGGAGTCTGGTTCACACATCGTCTTCGACTCCCCCCAACGGAGCTGCATAGGAGTAATAAGTATTTTAAAAAAAAAAAAAAAACATCTTCGACTGCCCCCGCTTCAACCGCTTTCGGAGAGCCCTACTAGGAGAGAAACGCAGCTGGAAGGAGCTGGACAGACCGGAGTGAAGAAAGGAGGGAGGGGAGTCTTATGAGGCCACAGAGGCCTTTTTCAAGTTTTTGTTAGGAAAGTTCATTTAGTTTCCGTTTTCAGAGTCAGCATATCGAGAGTTCTCAGTTCCTTCTGTACTTATTTACTAGTCTGGCTTGCACTAGCCCCTTCTTACTTATTTACGAGTCCCCTTTGTCCAGCGCAGTCCTTCACTAGCGTCTTTATATTTGTATTTAGTTGCGTGGGTTTGGCAGATTAACTTGCCCTTCCCTTGAATTAGGCCTGGGCACGAAACGAGACGTCTCGAGACTTTGGGTGAAAATTTTTCAGTGGCTGCAAAAATTCATCGGTTGCGGAAATCCAAGTTCAAGCACTATTTTATAGTCTGGTTGGACTATTTTAGTGTTATTCTCGATACTAGAGGCAGGCAACTTAAAGTTCTCCTTCTTCTCCGCTCTATCTGCACATTCCTTAACTAATGTCCACCATGAGCCAAATTTCCATATCGGCTGCTCGTACACCAGATGAATATATCGCGGCTTTAGCAGGGCGCTATGCTACCTTACAAGACTCACGTACTATTAGCGGAACTGCGGCCTCACAGAAATTCAGCAGTTATGTTTATACCTGAAAGATACTAATACAGAAGACATTGGAACATGATGAAAGTAAGCATATTATCTTTTGTACATACTGCACACGAGGAGGGTGGACTGTGGGAGCCAAATCTACTACTTTTAGTTTACAGCTACAACATCTCCGACAGTGACATCCTTTGATTCCAACTAGTTAAGAAGAAGAAATACAATGATTGGAACAGCTAGCAAGATCTTCAGGTACAACAATAAAAGAGCAGACTCCATTCAGTATAATGGCGCAAGGAAAAACAGCAAGTGCAAGAAAATAAGCGGACTGATTTGATAATAAGGTATTATGCGAGTATATATCTTCTTTTTTAATTAATACTAATGCTTCTTTATCTGTTGTTGAGAATTCTAGTTTTCGGGAGTTACTTCAATATTGTAATCCCTCTGCTATTATGATATCTAGATGTACTGCATCTCATGATATTATAAGTTTATATTCTAAGTTGTTACCTCAAATTCAGAATATACTATGTGAGTTTACAGTTATTTATGGAGGTAGAGTTAGTATTATTCTAGATGCATAGAGTTCATCTATTTAGATACCATTTTTAGGAATTACTGCATGTTTTATTGAATCTGTAACTTGGTAGTTTCAATCATTGTTATTGGAATTTGAATATTTAGAGGGAAGTCATTTTACACAAGCTTTAGGCCAGGTTCTGGTTGCATGTTTACAAAAATTTCATGTTGCAAGAGCTATTCATGCTATTACTGCTGACTCTACTTCAGTTAATACTGCTATGTTTTGAAGACTTGAAAGAGAAGGAAATTTGTCTGGATTTAAACAAAATAATGTACATGTATTCGGATGCATAGGTCATATTATTAACCTAGCAGTGCAGACTTTATTGAAAAACCTCCATACAACTCCCATACAAAACGAAGCTAACTTAGCTGATGATGAAGATAATGAAGAAAACTTTAAGGTTGAAGGAACTTAACTAGCATATGCATCGTATAAAGTACACAAAATCATTGCAAAAATCTGATTATCATATTGTCTCTGGGAATCTCTAAAAGCTTAGGCTCAAGCAGTATACATACCATCCAAACGTCTAATCCTTGATATGCCTGTACGCTGGAATTCTATATATACTATACTTGAACGCATATTGGAATTACGTCCTGCAATTGATGCTGTATGCAAGTATGTATAATTTTTACTTCAAGATTTTTAAAAATTATACTGACTACTTTAGATTGGAAGAACGTCTCCAAATTTACAAATTCATGCTGAAGAATAGTCACTTCTCTAAAAACTCAAAGATATTCTTGATATCTTCATTATAGCTACTGAACATTTGAGTGGAAGTAGCTATCCTACCTTATTTGCACAGCTTCCATACTTCTCAATATTATCAACTCGTTTAGAGACTATAGTAGAGCATGAGTCTACTTCAAGATCAATTTTCTTTGAGGCTTGTACCGCTAGCTGGCAGAAGCTTAATGAATATTATAGTAAAACTTATTCTGTATAAACAATTGCAACTATGTTAGATCTACAATGTAAAGTTCAAACATTCCAGAACCTTAGATAGCAAACTGAGTGGATTTTAGAGGCGAAAGAAGCTATCCAAAGAATTTATCAGAACCAGTATACTCCGGCTACTATATCCTCACACCTTTCTACTCCACCTCCTCCAGCAAGCTCTCAATATCTCGAAGACGACTTTATGACAGCTGTATTTGGTTCTTTACAAGCTAGTACAATTCTAGAGATATCGAAGGTAGATATATTTCTAGAGAAAAAGGTTGAACTTCTGCAGATTGATCTGATTGAATAGTGGCATACTTATGAGTCTCAGTTTCCTAACCTTAGTCATATGGCTTGAGATTATTTTGCTATTCCTGCTATCAGTGTACCTTCTGAGTATTGTTTTTCTATTGCAGGGAATGTATTAACTAAGCAGAGAAGTGCTATGATAGAGGGAATGGCTAATGCAATTATGTGTTGTAAGTATTGGTTAGGGTTTGATAAGTTTACACCGCTAAATATGATTTTAGATTGAGGGTTGGTAAAAGAGGGAACAGAAGGTAATATAGACATTGAAGGCAATGATGTTGATGATGATTAGGTAGCTAGCTTATGAGTTCAAATATTATCATCTGGAGATCTTGATTGGCAAAAGTCTCGAGACTTATGAGACTGTCTCGAGACTAGCCTAGTAAATAATAAGATGTCTCAAGACCAGGTGCTATCTTGTCTTAAGACGTCTCGTGCCCAGACATACCTTGAATCCACTCGGGCTTCCGAGTGGCTCCTTATAACTCCCCGACGAGACTACATAGGAGTTACAAGTATTAAAAAAAAATAATAAAAAAAATGGTTATCTAGTCTCACCTTAGTAGTCTGGTTGTAGAGGGCTTGTGCCAACCAGACTATCGCCTTGAATCTCTGAGAGTCATGCTAGTTCTAGTATAACTCTCGCGGGCTCCCGACCTGTTGTCTTGTTATTATTATTGTTATTGTTGCTTAGCATTGCCTTGGTCCCCATTTGAGAGTCATACTAGAACTGGCATACTATCGAGGTTCCCTATCTCAGAAGGCTTATCCCATTGTTGGCCTTGGCTCTTCGAGCCACCATGTATATATATCTTCTTGTCTTCGGTCTCTAGTTGGATCTCTATTCAATGTCTTGTATCTAGAATACAGACCTTGCTTCTCCTTGTCTCTCCTTACACTGGTGCACCTTCCTCATTTACCCTCTTGCCCTGCTTTATAGTCTTTGCAGTTTTGCTGCCCCCTTGCAGAATATCTATCAAACATATAAGTCAGCTTACGTGTGTATTAAGCTGCTCACATTCAGTGACACCATCATAGCCTCCAGTTTACCCCTTCCTCTGCCTAGGCCTAGGCCTATCTCTTGGTTGCTATATTTCCCTGAGCCCCATTATACTACCATACTTCACGGGGATACCGATCATTACAGGAATGCCAATCAGCCATATGCCGATCAGTAGCACAGTATTGCAGGGTAATTTTGAGGCTACAATAATATTAGTTTATGACAGATTTCAATACCAGTGGTAACATTAGAATCAACAGTCCTTGCAGCATCAACTCTGAGGGATCCTATATATTTTAGTGTATCTAAGACATAATTTGAGCACTGGGAAAAAATTATGTAGTATTTATCTACTCTTTATATGAGGTTTAGAAAACAGACCAAGTAGAATATATAAGCTAATGTAAGAATAGTGCAAGCTGGGAACGAGCAATGGGAAGGCTAAAGCAATGCAAGCAAGTTATAGAGGCTCAACAAGAGCTGTACATTTAGCGTGCAATTTTGGCATTTAAACAGAGAAAATACATATCAATTCGGAAGACAGCAGTAGCTTTTAGACTTTCTTATACTAAATTATATGGGCAGTTAAATGGTGTAGAATCCTGTGTAAAGGGGCATGTTGTACAACAGTTGTATACACCAGTAGAAAAGAAGGCAATTATATGATGGATCTTAAAATTAGAGGAGAAGGAATTCTCTTCTCGAATTTTATATGTGAAGAAGGGTATTGTCTTATTAAAGGGTACCGAGTAGAATAAAAAATCTGCAGTAGGGAAAAATTGGATTACTCACTTTCTAGATCGTTACTCCTTTGTTATTTCAAAGCTCAGCAGCCAGTTTGACAAAAAAAGAATCAAGGCTAGCAATCTTGAAATTATCCAAGATCACTTCAATAAGCTTTTACGGCTTAAGCGGCTTTACCAAATCACTGATGCTATAATCTACAATATAGATGAGAAGGGATTTAGGTAAGGGATTTCAGATCGAGCTAAGGTTATTTGCTTAAGATGTAGTTAAGATATGACTAGTAAACTAGTAACAGATGGAAATTGAGAAATGATTACAGTGGTAAAAGAAATATCTGGAGAAGACATTGTACTACCTCCTTTAATTATATATAAAGGTGCAGGACATTATATGGGCTGGTATCAATCTTTAAAAAATCTAGAAGTAGATTGTGATAGCTGGAAGTTTACTTACTCGAAAAAAGGTTAGACTAGTCATATATTTGAGATAGAATAGATTAAACATTTTTATAAGGTAACAAAAGGAATAGTAATGGGTAGAAAATGGAGACTACTAATTGTGGATAGTCATAGATTTCATATTACAGTTGAGTTTGTTGAATTCTGCCTTAGTGTCAACATCATTGCCTACTATTTACTAGCACACTCTACTCATCTACTTCAACTACATGATATTAAATTATTTTCACCACTATAGAAAGCTTATGAAGTACAGGTTGATTGTCTTGTTCAGTTTGGGAATATGGCAGTCACTAAAGGCAACTTTCGTCTTATGCTTATTATAGTACGAACTGCAATATATACTAAGAAGAATAACCTCAGTGCATAGCAAGGAGCAGGTCTCATTCTATTTAATTCAAGATATGTCTTAAATAAGTTAATGCATGGACAAGCTCTGCCAAGAGCCCATGTACCTGCCCCACCATTAGAACCCCCTATACCTCGTAATACAGCCAAGCTTCATTAATGAGTAAGACAGGCCACTCTTCGACTAAAATCCAAAGAAGCGAACCTTGATCATGCAGATTTGGCAGACTTGATTCAGCAACTTGAGAAGTTTAGTATTGCTGCAGATAAGGACTGGGTGCTCGAGCAGAGAATACTACAGCAGTAGCAAAAAGCACAGAAGCTTGAAGCTAAAGTTGATCAGAGGGAGCTAAGAAGGTTTCATGGTCAGGTTATAAAGAGAAAGACCTTTAAGGAGTTATATATTGAATGAGAGGCAATAGAAGCAAAAAAGAAGAAACAGCTACAGAAGTCCTCTAATCAGCTCGGCAAACCTCTATAACCCAGCCTCCATCCCTTCCGCAAGCAATTCGGAAAATGTAAGGAAGTTTCATTTATCACTATTTGTTCATCGGATAGGGAAGAGAGAAATAAAAAAGTATTAGTAGGGAAGAGCTTGATGAATAGGATAGTGATTTGGAAACTATTTCTATTACCTCATCTAGTTCTATTGTATCTACTACAAGGTAACTGAAGTTGACAATGATGTGGTTACCCTGATTTAGCAACGATCACTATTCGGGCAAAGATCATAGTCATATTAAAGGTTATAGAAAAAAAGGAGTCTCAATTCACTAAGAAAGATACTTATGTCAAAAGGCAAAACGAGTTACCCCAGTTCACTATACTCCAAGCACCATCACATTACTTTTTAGGTTGCCCTTATTATAAACTTATAGTTTGGTGGAGATATAGTGAACTAGAGCATTAAGGAATGGATACCCAACAACCCTACTCCCAGTCTGCCAACAGTGATATTAAGGCAATTAACTTCTTGCCTCTACTGGGAATCAAACTCGGGCCCTCAATAAATAAACATAAACTGTAAAGTAAAGAACTTACCACTGCACTATACCTACTGTCAGTTTCAAACACTAAAGTGCTGCATTCTACTAAAACTTTTGACTTTTTCTACTTGTCAATTCAATTGTAGAGACAGGCACATAGAGACAGGCATATAGACAGGAAACATATAGCACATAGAGACAGGAAACAAACAGTGCGAGACAGAAAATATATGGCACATAGAGACAGGAAATATATAGTGCATAGAGACAGAAATCATACGGTGCATAGAAACAGGAAATATATGGCATATAGAGACAGGAAATATATGGCACATAAAGATGATAGTCATATTAAAGTTATAACTGCAGATTTCTCCTAATATTTAGAGTGTCCAGTCGCCACTTCTCCTCTAACCTATCACTAGTATTCTTCAATTTTGCTATAGAGGTCAGGCGAGTGAGTGAAACTAGGCTCAGAAAAGCTAGATCCTTTAAACATTTAACTGAGATAGAGTAACAAAAGTCAAACTAGCCTGGTACTCCTTAGAATCTAACTCACTTTGGTAGTGTTAGACCCTGAGATTTATGGATAGTGAGAGCCCAAGCTTGTACTAGAGGGAGCTGAGTTCAGGAACATGGTTGTGAATTATACTTAAATCAAGCTGTTAATGGAGTGATAGGTATCACATGAGGATAAGAATCGAGAAATAGAGGACCTTGGTAGTGATCAACTTCAACTAATAGATACATAGAAAGCCCCTCAACTTCTATACTAGGTAAGAGCGCCTGCAAGGTTTCT